>NJDC01002228.1:372443-406175 GCA_002245475.1 Calephelis virginiensis | reverse complement strand
GTAGATACGAAAGAAGATAGATTTGATTGTTGGCTTGTTTGTATTGAATGGTATTAAAAATTATTTTGCCATTGGAAGCCAACATTTTACAGAGGGACAATGCTCATTCCCTCGTGACAATGGGTAATAGGACACCGGGTAGTAAAAATTAACCTTCTGTGCTTAGTTACCAATTTCACATAACTTTTAAACACCTAAAGCGATAGGGCTAAAATTTTATATGGGTATTTTGATGTTTTTCTGTATGTTCTAAAATACAATTGGACCCTGTAGGTAGACTGCTGTCTGTCTGCTGCTGTTGATGTCTTTTTTTTTATGACTTTGGAAGGCAACAAGCAACAATGTCATCTACATTATAGTGTAAAAGAGGAAAGATTTGATTGTTTGTATGTTCAATTGTATTTAATAGGCTCTAAAAGTACTGGATCAATTCTATAAAATATTTTACCACTAGAAGCAGACATTATCCCTGATGAATATAGGCTGTGTTATTTCTATGAAAAATTAAAAATTTGTCCACCTGTGCCGAGCTGCTAGTTATTTAAATAAGATAATGTTGGATATGATAATTACTAAAAGCCATTATGCAAAATAAGTTATTCATTTATATTTATAATTAAATTAATATTGATAATAAAATTTGATAAACTGAGAATATTAAAAATATTGTACGAAAATTATATGTAAATATGTGATATGTAGTTGATATAGATAGTGATATGTAAGTAATACAATTTTAATAACAAGTATAATATTAAATTAAATGAAATAAAATGAAATTTTAAATTTCTATTTAATAGCTATTAATGAAATTTTGCTCACTGTAATATGGTAGAATATAGTGTTACAAGTGTCCTGCCCCGGCTTCGCACGGGTATCAAATATACATATAAACCTTACTTTTTAAACACTTTATTAAAAAAAACCTCATCAAAACCCATTACATAGTTTGAAAGATTTAAGCATACAAAGAGACTAGGGACAGAGAATGTAACTTAGTTTTATACTATGTAATGATGATGACATAAGAATAGGACTTAACATATTTGTAACAACATTTGTAACACTCATATTCTAATGCAAATAAACTATTTTGGTTTGATTAATGAGTAAATATATTTTTGCTTAGGTACATCAGACCCTGCAACCATCTGCTACCCATGAATTAGGCACCAGGTTACAATCCTGTTACAATTGTGTAATATTTTACATAGAAATCAAATATAATTAGGGCATTCCCATAAAATTTTATACTATATTAATTAACAAAGTCTTGAAATTTCCTTATTTCAGCCAATCAATATAATTGCAAAGTTGCTTAAAATATTGCCGCCCGATAAGAAAACAATTTTCGTCAAAGAAGGCATCAGTATCTGGTTTTCAAAAATTGTTCCTACAGTGGTTCTCTATTTAAACACTCCCAATGCTAGAGTTGAAGTGCCAATGGAGGCATTAGAATTATTGACGGAAGAACTTGTGCATATCGATTATAGTAATGTTCCACAATGGCATATAGTTTTGGAATGTATTTCGACTCCTCAAAGGTAAGTTGTGTAATAAATGCATGGCTTTCTATTGATGTTAAATATGAGAAATGTTGTCAATTCCTCAAGTTGTGATAATTAATAATATACTTGTGATATCCTAGCAACGTAATGAGATAAATTCTATGACAATTAAAAATATTAATACTACATGTATGTATTTTTCTTAGGAGTTAGGAGTCCTATACTTTGCATAGTATATTATTAGTTATAAACCTAAGTTATAGCTGGTATGGGTACCAATGAAATTGTTTTCAATTTATCATGTTATTCAATACATAAAAATATTCAAATTTTCTTTTCCACAAACCGAAATTTCTTTTCAAAGACATAAATTGCACTATGAACTTGAAAATGTGCAAATAATTTAAAGTAAGAACCCTAAAATGATTTAAAATCTATTTGATATAAGATATTGATTTGCAGAAGTAAAATAATAGTCTTTTTTAAAAAACAAAAATCAATTTCAAGTAATTGATTCTAAGGAATAGTTAGTCAACTCAATCAATTACAATTTTTTAAAGTGACGTTTTGGTAACATAACAAGATCTATTTAAATATTGACAATGTTTTAGATTATTTGTTGTCATTTGTCTCATTGCCTCGTCTTGGAACTTATGTTATGGATGTTATTGTGTAAGGATTTTTAATCATGTTTCGTTGTTTTTAAAAGAACCTTTGTTTACTTTTTGATTAATCTGCTGTTATTATCTGCGCTAACAATAATTTGGCTAATATTTAAGTTACTTTAATTAAAGTATCAAAATAAGAAATTAGTGAAAAATACTCTGACAGTAAATAATTAAATATACTGCTTTTAAATTGCCCGTTGCATCAGTAATATACCCGCGGCTGCACTCGCATGTACGAAAAACGAAAAATAAGATTATTTTGTGATGTAATTATTTGTGTATGGACAACTTTATTTATGTAAGTAACATTGACATGTTTTAAGAGTAAGATGCCTTACCTACGAAATAAATATGATTTGTGTTTGAGTTTGCTTAATAGCATTTATAGTACTAGCCTTTTCATGTATTAAAATGAGTTTTTCGGGAAAATAAGGTATTTTTTTGCACAAGATCTTATGCTAATAACCCGGACTTAAATTAACTTTATATCATGAATCAAAACTCTCATTACTCGTAAACGAAAAAACAGACGACAAACACACTTTTAAATATTATCCTTGATTGATAGTAGTGGCAATAAATGTAATTCGTTTAATTTAGTAGATAGTGTTGAAAGATCTATTATCAACATTTTCGAACCCTATTGTCTATGATCAATAAATCGTCAACTCCTAAGGAAAAACGGACATTATGATAATTAGGCAAATGTTCACTCTTGTTGAAAATTGAATCCAAGTAACACATGTAGACCTGTTTTCCTTAATCTCTAAACCAATGAGGCATTCATTGGCATCATGTGTAAGTTCTATTTTCGAATATAAATTATTATTAAGACTTGAAATGTAAAATTTATTTATATTGTAGGTACCCGTCAATTATGAAAAGCCTTTTGGAAAAAGACAATGAAGTTTGGTACAGATTATGGATTGTTTTTATCAAATTACTTAAAGATCAAATAACAAAAGTAACAAATCCAGCAGGATCTCCTATAAATTCAATGTTGCCTGTTGTTGAAATGGCTTTTAAAATGCATTCAAAAAACCGATGTAGAGCCTTTATATGTTGGAATGTTTTGATTGATAACTTTTCCACCGAAACCAATGAAGTTTATATAAATAAAAGGATAAAGTTGCTTATTATACCCCTAATGTCAAACAATGCTAAAGTCGAAGAAACTGCCCTTGCTAAATTGCAAACTTGGTGGCATTTGATAGACAGGTTTTGCATTAAATTAGACAAAACTTTAAGTACAATAGTGATACCATTTTTACATTTTTGTTTCGGGAAACCTCTCACAGACAGACCTGTTTTGATTCCTGGAACGCTTACTGATGAAACAAGAAAACAGTGTTCGGAAGCTTTTGTTGAACTTCTAGGCCATTATAATTGTACAGGTTGTGTAAACTGTCGAAAACTACAAAGAAAACTAATAAATACAGTGAGTTTAGTTGATCATTGGAAGGATTGGATACACTCGTTGACTATAATGACTAAGAACTTGGCTCAGTTTGGTACAGATTCGTCTAAAGCACAGATTAAGTGTGCTTGGAAGTCTTATTTGGCAACACTCGGAGAGTTGCCAGAAAGTCGAGTGAAACAGGATTTGTTCTCTGACCTTTTATCATCTGTGGATAAGCTTGCAAATGTAAGTTCTTTTTGTATTTTGAAATGAAAACATATATGTTTTTTTATTCCACCTGGAAGAGATTTTGACGTGTGTGTACATGTGTGCGTGTGAGCATGGGTGCGTGCGTGCATACGTGCGTGCGTGCATACGTGCGTGCGTGTCTCTGCCCGTCTGTCTGTCTTGTATCATAACTTTTGAATGGATGTGCCTATTTCGACGGCGATTTTTTGTTCGAAAATTGAATTTGTCAAGATGATTACCATGTAAATTTTATCAGTGGTAATTAAAATTTTTGGATTTGTGTAATTAATGGTACACCAAAGTAACAAGGTACCAAAGTAGCAAGGAGTAAAAAATTAATAAAGTGTAACAATTTCAAATTTAAACCTTTTATAAACATCTCATGTGTGCAAAGTTTTTCCCAATAGGTATTGAAATAACACTTGATAAAGTGCACCATGCTGTTAGCAAAGTAATGGTAATTCAACACATAATCAGCCAGATTACAACTGAAATCCTGTAGACTAGCAAACTGTTAAAATAATGATATAATAATTTGATTGGTATGTTAAATTGCGTATGTTAACTATAATATCATCTTATTATTGTTTCCCAGACAGGTTTTTTTGTTTGAGCTAAACTTTTAACCTTTGAACAAACCTGTAAAACAAAAATGCAATATGCACAGAATTGATAATTCAATTTGGGAAATGACTTTCTGAGGAAGTTCGGCTTGGTTTTGGTCTTGTTTTTACTCTTGCAGTGTTTTAGTCAGATCGTATTGACTATCTGCATAGAATAAAACAAAGTCGCTTTGTGCTGTCTGTACCTTTGTGTGCTGAGATCTTTAAATTTACGCAACAGGTTTTGACGCGGCTTTTTTAATAGAGTGATACAAGAGGAAATTTTACATGTACAACAATATAGAAATTTGTCCACCCGTGTGAAGCTGGGACGGGCTACTAGTATTTTTAAATTTGATGGAAATAACATTTGTATTGTTGTTTTCATTGTGGCTGAGAACTCACAGCTCAAGCGTCTGGCATATGTTTATTTAGATTAGATCTTTGCTCATTGTGATTAAAGCTTGTTAAATTTTGCTTTCTTCAGGGTAGTGACAGAAAATTAGCTGAAGCTACTATAAACAATTTGCTTCCTACATTGTTTGATGATGATGAAAAAATAAAATCGCTATTTAAAGTGAGAGATAATTCATTTACACAAAGAATTATGAAAATTTTGTCAAACTTAACAAAGGAACATAATTTAAGGTACTAGTTTAATTTTTTTTATGATATTGGAAGGCAAACAAGCAGATGGATTTCTTGATGGTAAGAAATTCACGCCTTTTAGAGACACAAAAGGTTGTAATGGTGCCTTGCCAACCTAAGGCCTCGAGCATAAATAAGTTCCGGCTATCTTATCCTCCTAACCAGAACACGTAGATGGCAAGCATTGACTTTGTAGTGGCAAGCATTAACGTTATGGCGGCCACCTAGTCAGATGTCACTGTGGTAATGCTATGCCTAATGCTCGCCTTTTACGAGCTGACAGGCAGGAAAGCAGCTATTCTGTGAAGGAGTCCAGAAGAACACTGGGAAAATAAGAAATATATAGTTTGGAAACAAAGTACTCTAAACTTCTGGGGCTAATGCTTAAGACATACTAAAAAAATACTAGCTACCTCTAGAACATAATGTACCAACTGGCCAAATTGTCTCAATCTCAAGGCCTGTGTAAATTTAGGCCAGAATAGAAAAGTTCATTTCAACATTTAGAAGTCTCATTTTCCATTTACAGGACTGTAGCTGTTTCCAATATTAAACCAATAACAAATTTTATTGTCTGTGACTTGAAACAAAGGCCAACCCCATCAGTCGATTGGGTCTTAAAAATTCTAACGAGCAGTTGTATGCTTATATGGACGGCATTGGCAGAATCAATGTTTGAATTAAAATATGATGAAAACATTGTAATACTAAGCAAGATGTTGTTCTGGCCTTTGAAAAACATAGATTTGTTCAGTGATGTAAGTAATATCAATATGCCATTAAAATCCTATTAAAACTTAATTTCTCCTAAAAAGGGTGTTATTTATATTTGAAAGTTGACTTTTATTTAGTAAACATACCAATGGGTGTACGTGGGGGTAAGGAATCCAACTGTGTTAATATCCGCTTAGGAAGCTATGAGGCTAGGTAAAATTAGATTTTGAAAAAAACTTGTTATATTTTTTAATTATAAATGATTGTAATATCAAATAAACACTAAATTTTAAATTAGTGTGACGTAAACATGTCTTTTAATTTACAAAATTGCATATCAGTTTGTTTAATTTGTTAACAGATATTTGTTTATTTTAGGTCAAAGAGTCAACGTCGGCTTGGCTTAATTTATACAATTTTATGTACCCTAAATCCAAAACTGTAAATAAAGATATCTTGAATGCTTTACTACCCTGTAAGTTTAAGTCGTCGAACCACTTTGTCATTGAAGCTTCCATTGCAATGCTGAACCAAAAACTTAGTGTTCCTCAAGGTATGTAGAACAATTATGTGTGATAGATTTATATAGAACATAGAAATGTCTGTAGTGGTTGTAAAGCAAACAAGTAGGCATCTTTACAATGGTACAACAACACACAGTCTATTAAACAAATACAGCGATGGTGTATTGCCAATCTGAGATAAATCTACTTTAAATTTTTGGCAGCACAACACAATGTTATTCACGTTCATGTCTACAGATATCAATTATATCAGTTATGCTATTGTGACGATAATATCTCTTGTGTAATTGTGTAATTGTAGCACATCAATGCAGCCTCCGAACCTTTCCCACATATTTGAAGTTATCTTAAATGAAATAATGACTTGGTGACAGGAATAAAGTAACTGTGCCTGTAAAATATCTGTGCAAGACATCTCCGACCTACTCAGATTATAATTATTATTAAAATTCTTATAAACATTAGTGTGTATAAAGGCGAACTTAATTCACCTAGGCACTTACTCTCTTTCGCAGTTGTGAGAAAAAATAGGTTGTACAATAAGGCTAAATTAACGATTATGTGTCAAAGGTACATCTAATATCAGAATAGCTGGAGTACAAAATACGCCAAAATACATTTAAACTTTTGAGGAGAAAAATGTTAAGATTAAGTATTTGAAATCTAATAAATATGCATAATGAAATTCCTTATTTTAAAATATCTTGAGCAAAATATGATTAGAAAGGCGTGCTGAAATCAGTCTATTAAAAAGTCGATAAAATTTAAACGTCCAAGGCCCACTTATTAGAATCTTGATGGCAATAGTTATTGATCTAATGTTCATTGTAATACTAGTAAGACAGAAATTAATGACAATGTTTACACTTTCTAATTTTTCTTTTTTTTATAAAAATAGATAATTGATGTGTATGTATTAATTGCAGTAGTATAAAAATATTTGTAAAATTTAAATTATTGTTTTAGAAAATGGAAACATTTCATTGGTGATATTCATATTTTTATTTGACATTTTTAAGAAAAAATGTTAAAAAAATAGAATATTACACACTTTTGTTTCATGAGGTTACTTGGATGTACACTTTATCACTTTTGATAGAAATCTGATGAATCTTTAGTAATATGATTTTGCTCAATATAGAGTTTCGAATTTGTTCTTAGTATGTAACTTTTTACTATTTAATCATTATTTAATTCTTATTTTAGCTGAATTTGATAAAGAGGCGGAATTACTAATCAAAGCCTCCAATTTATCGAGCTGGATGAAATCAGAAGATCGTCTAATAAATATGATAAATGTTATTACAATAATATTAAAAAAGTTAACAACATGTATTAATGTAGCAATGGCTGAAAATACTATGACTATAATCAAACAATTACTGGGTGCTACAAAGCTGCTTCTTGAAGATGTATCAATGAATGTAAGTAATGTAAACCTTGTTCAGTTCCTTAGCTATTTGTAAACAAGTACAGAGGATGTAACAATATTTTTTATTTTAATAATTAATATTATTAGTAATCTGCGATTTCTTAAAACACCTGTTCTTATTTAATTTTTTTTTGTTTTAGGAATCTTCTGTTTTAGAACTTCTAGAAGATCTTTTACAATCATTGGAGAATATGCTTAAGATGGAAAAATATTCAGATTTAAGATTGAGCATAGTACATGAGTTACAAGAATGTGCACCTCTGCTCAGAAAAAGAAAATCTATAATACACTTCGTAAAATCCATTTACAATAATATGTCAAATACCAATGCAATAAAACTTCTTTATAAAGAATTGGAAGTAAATGAAGAACTTAACGATTCCAAAAGTCAGATTGAACTTAATTCAGATCTAAACAAATTTACAACTCCAGATGTAAAAAGTGTTGCTAAAAAAACCAAAAAGCGAGAGGCTAGTATCGTAGACACAGTAGTAGAAAATGGCGAAGAATATGTTGTCGTAAAATCAAATTGGAAATTTAACCCACGGAAGCTGACTGACAATCAGAAAGAAAAATTGCGAAGAAAACGTGAGGATATTCCAGCATTGTATCAAGACTTATCTCAATCACAAGATGAATTTAAATTAAATACATGGAAAACTGATTCACAAGATTCTAGTTCAACAAGTAAGTCTGCGAGCATGTCTGCTAATGAAGATGTAACTACGATACTTAAAAATATTCCGAACACAGAAATTGTGCCGAAAATTTTAGAACACATCAAACCTAGTAAAGAAGCTTTAGCTGATAATATAAAACTAAATGAGAAAAATAACCCTGTGATAATAAATGATCCAAAAGTAGAGAGGAATAACTTGTTTTCAACACTTAAAGAAACGAAATCCCCTCGATTAGCTTTAAAAGACCGAATTTTCAGAAATGTAAGAAATTTAATGGAAAAATCGACTGTGCTAAATGAAAATAAGGATTTAAGTTGTAGTGTGTTAGAAAATGTTTTAATGACACCGTTAAATAATAAGATTCAAGATCGCAGTACTACAACTAACTCAGCGCCTCCTAAAATTAGTACTGACAGACCATTAAGAACAAAAAGAAAACCAAAAAAATTTGACGATTTAGAAGTATATGCTTTGAAGAAAAGACGTTGCTCTAGTGGTCAAAACGATAGTCAGATCGATCCAAACATTATAGAAATCAATGATGAAAATTCGTCAGACAATAAAGAAGAGCCAAATGATCCTCACGAAGTTGAAAGATTAGAATTGAATAGCAGTGCGACAGTTCAGGGATTGAGGTCTGATTTACAAGAATCAAGCTGTACATCAGAACATGCAGAACAAAGAATGAATGAAAGAATATTGGATGCAGATACATTACCGATGCAAAAACTTGCCACAAGTGTGGAACAGTCAATTTTAGAAAAGTCGTCAAATTTTCAAAATTTATTAGAACAAATTGTTCCAAATCCACACGTCATGACAAAACCACAAACTATCGCGGGATTTAAAACAGAAAA
The DNA here is from genome assembly GCA_002245475.1 of Calephelis virginiensis. Classification (NCBI taxonomy): domain Eukaryota; kingdom Metazoa; phylum Arthropoda; class Insecta; order Lepidoptera; family Riodinidae; genus Calephelis; species Calephelis virginiensis. The sequence goes on along the minus strand of NJDC01002228.1, from coordinate 396,894 downwards.
ATGTGTTTCAGAAACACAAAAAGTATCAAAAAACATAATTCAATCACAATCAGAAACAATATCAAAACTACATGCATCTGAATCCATTGAGTCAACTCAACCAAAGTCACAAGTCGAATCAAAACCACACCCTGAACCTGTACCACAAGAAGATTCAAAATCACAAATTGAAACAAAGCATCAACCTAATTCAAAGCGGACTCAATCCAAACCGCTAGTTCAGCTAAAATTGCAACCTACACAAAATAATGCTCAGTCAAAATCTCAAGTCCAATCTAAACAACAGTCAGAAACAAACCTTTCAGTTGAATCAAAGTCGGAAGTTGAATCTAAACCACAAACTGTACCCCAAGAAACTATATTAAATACTCAAGCTGAATCAAAACTGGTTGTTGAATCGAAAACAAAAAAGGAATTAAAACCTCTAGATAAATTAAAACCAGCTGCATCAACACTGCCGACTGAATTCAAACCACAAATTATAGCAAAATCACAAATTGAATGTAAAACAAAATCATTACAAGTGAAGTTAAAACCTATATCTGCATCAAAATCGCCTCAAGTATTACAAAATGAACCAAATCGGAAAGTTTCATCAACAATACTTGCAAAACCAGAACAAACTACGCCTAACCATGCGCTAGAAAAATCAGGCTCAAATGATTTAAAAGAGCCACAAACTAAATCTGAATCAACGGTGTTAGCGTCAAATACTAATCAAATTCTTCCTGCTGTGCATGATCTGCGAACAACACCGAACTTAGTAATTCTTTCAGAATCGCAAGATCAGGAGGAGTCTCATCTTGATGCCTGTAGTCTGCCTAGTATTCCAATTGACTCTCAAAGCTTCGATCAAGTCCAAATCATACCAGATTCACAAAGTTTATTAGCTGGACAACAATGTAACAAGAAAAACTTAGTCAACGACATAGACAATCACAATCAAAGTCAAACTACTGAAGTAGATATTACACTCAGTCTTAACCAAGAAGTAACAAATGCTGGCACTGACAGTGTCTTAGTAAAAACTAAAAAGCTTTTAGGTAATGATTCTGAAACAGATATGTTAACTCCTAAAGCTGCTACAAGAAATAAAAATGTTGACGGATCGAAATCATCACAAAAAAGTACTTCTAAAATATCCCGAATTGAAAAAGCTTTAGCCATCGATATGGTAGAAGGTCATCCGTATTTAAAAGAGCAATCTTTTTCACAGAAATGTAAAAGATTAACAAGAAAATCAATTATGAACTCGTCAAATACCCGTAAAAATGTTGTTGAAAAACTGAATAAATCCAAGCAAGAGTCTAAAAAGAATGAGAAAAAAACGAAAGATAAAAATCAGTCATCGATTAATAAAGAGGGTCCAAGAATTAGTGACGAGATAGCCTCTCAAGACTTCATTGAAAGTTCACAAGACACAACAATCACTACAATATCAACCAAGTCCACAAAAAGTCTTAGCAACAAAGTACCGCTTGTTTGTTTGCAAAATGTAGAACTTGAAGTTTCAAATAACTCCCAAAACACTCAAGATTTAATTGATTGCGAAAATAGCAATGAAATTTCAACAAATAATGTAAGCGGTAAAGACGACACTGAGTTACCTAGAAATAAAACTTTTGATTTAAGTAATAACAAAGACGTAAATGATTTGATGGAAAATTGTAATACAGAGGTTATGGACACAGAACCCCTCACTGACATTCAAGAGCCGTTAGATGAAAAATCAGGTGATGTTATATTTGTAAGTGATGAAGAAAAATCTACGGCTACGATAGACGCAGAGGTTATTCAGTTGGATTTCGAAAACACAGTAGAAGCCGATACACAGTCTATGGATCCTAACATTTTTTCTGAAACCTCTCAAATAGAGAATCAAGTACAGTTAGATGTAGATCCTGATCGCTGTAAAAAAAATATTAGTAATAACGATTTCCCAAATATATCATTTAATACCACTCCCGATGACATTACTCAAACCGTCACCAATGTAACAGTAATTGATGAAGGTACATGTTCTCCAGTCAAATGTAAAGGAGAAGTAATTGCTCAGAGAAAAAAAGAATTTTTCAATGATACTTTAGAAATTTCACCAATAAAAACAATGAGTCCAGTTGTAGAAAATGAGGAAACGCCAGAAGAAAACAGTGACTATGTCGTCATAAAGCTTACAGAGCCAGTACAAAACAATGGTGAACCTTTTGAGAAATTTGATTCTCCTGAGGTTTTCACTGAAGATAAAATATCCCCCGATAAAAGAAATCAATCACCACCCCGAGAAGATATTATTAAAGAAATAAATACCAGCCCCAGTTCTTCTTTGTCTCTTAAAAAGAACAGACCTCAAGTACGATCAGGAGGTCGTGGTGCACAAATGTTAGGCCTGTGTGTTCCTGATAAATTACAAACAATGCTAATGTCAGAAAAACAACCTGAACAAGAAGATTCTAAAAAGAATACTCCTATAAGTACTTCGGCTAGACGTAATTTGCGTATCCTTTATAATACAACTGAAAATAATGATAATTCCGAAGAAAGTGAAGAGAGTGAGAATTTCCTTAAATTAAAAAGGTCGCTACCGTCCACAAATTGTAGTCCATCTGGTCCTATATTAAAAAGAAAACTTGCAGACATTATTGACGACGCTACTGTTTCGCCAGCGAGTAAGGTAAATGTTATGAGTAAATAAATAATGTAGGTGTTTTCTCGGTATTTAATTTAACTAAATAGTCGATCAATTTTTTTTATTCCACTTTCAAACCTTAATAAAATTTCTTCTTACTAACTTAGATTTTTCACTTCAGATTATTTCCGTGTACTTAATTTTAAAGGCACTATAGCTGGTAAATAAGTAAAAGCAAGCTTTATGTTGTTATTTCTGCAATAAGAAAGTGTATGTAGAATATTGTATTGGCACATTTTGAGTTTATATATTATGTCAATTCATTTTCAGAGAAAAAGAGTCAGTTTTCATGACCCACCAGTATCGACAACTATTTGCGTAAAAAAATATATAGAGCCACTTGGCATACGTTCTCCACAAAACTCTGTTACAAAACGTCAAGAAAGACAGGCTAAAGCGCAAGTAGCAGTAAAATCTCCAAAGAAACTTGAAAGTTTGTTTAGGTTAGAAACAGTTTTAACAAAAACAATTGAGAGTTTCTCTGATGAGACTGCAACTCCAAACACAAACGACACTGACATGAATTCTCTAGAAACAACACCTGTTGTGGAGATAGTGAAAATAAGTGATCTTGATGATACAGAACCAGTTTGCTTAGATCTTATCAATTGTGAAGATCCAATCGAAAATATTGCCACAGAATTATCTTCACCCACAATGAAATCACTACTTGTTAAGGAATTTGAAGGGAAAGTGGATACTATTGGAGATTTAGCAAAAATGACAGAACTTCAAATAAATCGCCTTTGCATAAAGGCTCCCAAAGTTCAAATTGCTAAGAAAGTACTTAGCGAATATGCTGAGAAAGTTAAACAAATCCAAATAGAAATAACGCCAACAGTTGAGGCTGCTATGTCGGAAACTATCGTACCTGAATTTAAAGTAACAATGGCAGTGCAAACAGATGATTTACAAGTTGAAGATGTGGAAATGCAAACTGATACAGTAGAAGTTGTACAATCTGCAGCTCAAACTGAAACCATTGTGACTTTACACTCCACAGTACAGACTGACGAATCTGGGAGCAAGTCAACTACTGAGATTATTAAATCTTGCTTACAAGAGGTGAGTTGTCTTTAAGTTTCATAGGCTTGTATCCATTGACATTTAATCGATTTCATTGTGTCATTTACACATTTATTTCAATTTTAGATGGCAACAAAGTTAGTTATTTATTAAACAAATTAAAAAAAATACTGTCAAACACTTACAACTACAAAATATAATTTTAAATCAAGTGACAGTAAACATCAAACAGAAAGTGTGACGTCATATTGTCCGAGCAAGTTTAACTTCAAAAAAAAATTGAAGATAAAAGTTTAACAGACGGTTTTTTTTTACAGAGATTGGATTTCATGGATAAGTTGTACGAAGAAATGGATGAAAATTATAAGCAGAAAGTTGCTGAAACATTGCCATTCAACACTGTTACTAATGTTTTAATTAAAAAAATGACAGAATGTAATTCTACTTGCATACTTGAAAAAGTGTTAGACCAACAATGCAGCTTTGGCTCAAACAATGGGGAACGAAGACTGTCAATGTTGAAGGAATATTTATGTGGCAGGTTCGAATCTAGAGATCTTGTATTATTCTGTAGTGAGATTTTAAAAAAGGTTTATGAGAAACCTTCCTAGTTATTTATATTGTTATATCGAAACAATATTTTTGGTATGATAATTCTGAAGCTGTAATGAAGTAATAAACTAAAAGAAGAAAATCGGTCATTGACCTTTGTGAATGAGTGACTAATAATTTCTTACTTTAAGTAAGATTCGTTTACATACTCTAGCAGATAAGGCTTATATTTTTGTAAAAAGCGTGGGTTTATCGAAGTTGTATTTGAATAATAATATGTATACATGATGTTATGTTTTTAAAAGTACTTGCATACTCCAAAAATCATGTTAACAAGTTACGTATGAGATGTAATGCATCAATATTTTTTTGGGTGATAAATGTTATTAAATTGATAGGTATACATTTTATACATATGGTGGTTGATCACTAAATCCACAAGACTATTATTTTTCAAATTTTACTTTGCCTATTTATTTAGCTTTAGCTTCCCTTCTCCATACAAATATTAGATTGAAAAGCATTAAAACAAGTTTACCTTCTAACCCATCTAATTCAAGGCTTCAGCCCAGCTGAGACGGTTATGTCTATTAAATTAATTGTCCTAATGTATAAGAATTTTTTTGACTCCTTAGTTCCAATATTAATTGAATATCTTTTAGCCAGCATAGAACTATTACTAAATAATAATTAAAAATGCAGTCAATAAATTAACTGAGTTTACAGTTCTTGAATCTATAGCTTTTTGCTTAATAGGTTCATTTTGTTAAAAGAAATTGATAAATCACCACTATATTACTGTCTCAGTAATGATTCAAAATGTAATTTTGTAATGTTTAGTATAAAATCACTTTTCAAAAGTGGAATGTTGATAAAACTGATTACTCCCATTTCGGTGATCAAGTACCATATATATAAAGCCACTGTTACTTTTTGTGAAATAATTTTGATACGACATCTTTGACGGAAATTCTGATTAAGCTTCATAGAAAACTTTTAATAATCATCGACTCAGCGTCTTCTAGATTGGAATACCCCAGTCTAAACTCGACCAACATAATTATGATTGTGTTTGATATTTGGTAAAATTAGATGAATCATATTTATCTTTTCTCTGTGAGACTACTAGATATACACCACAAACAAAAGACTATGGAGTGTGCTTCAAACAAATAGTAGTGTGTTTAATGATTATTTATTAATTTATGTTTTATTAGAATATTAGCTTCTTTCTCTCATTTAACTGTCTTATTAATACACTTAGACTTAAGTATTCCAAGGTTCAAACTGGTATAGTTGCAGCAGCATACAGACTATATATCTTCATATATCCCCATCTTTATAAATATAGCCTAAAGTACTCTCAAGTTTTAGTAGACATTATATTGTGTTAGTTAGTGTAAACTCTGACCTGGGAGTACTATAAGTCTATGTTTGTCAAGACAGTACCAGTGCCAAGTTTTGTCTTCCGTCCGCATAATTTGGAAAATAGAAAATTTTCTTTTCATGAAATGTTACTAGCTTCAGCAATCTTCCATGAATTATAAAGATTATGTAATCTATATATATGGAAAAAGTGGCATTGATTACGTATGTTGTAAACTTCATACAAACATAAACAATGACTTCAAAATAAGTTTAAAATTGTTTTTAATAAAATCAAATCATTGGAAGGCTGGCATAGACAGTAACTCATCATAGGAAAGACTCACTTATACAAGTGACTTAACATACTAGCCTCAGGTGGGTAACACGGTAGTACGCCATCATAGGAAACAAAGTGCATCGTGTTTTTATAACGGTTAAACAAATCTGTCCGTTTATTTGCTTTTCTGTAGTATAAAAGTAAAGTGCTTACTTATATAGCATTTTTCTGTAGTATAGTAAGCATGCCTTTCTCAATTTTAAACAAGAGGCTTAATATTTATTACAGCCACCTATATACTATATACTCTCAACTCTTCAGGACCGATAGTAATTTAAATGCTTAGTCGTGAATCTCTAACAAAAGTACTTTTACGTTAATAAATGCGAATTCACACTGTTAGTACAGCAAGCAACCCAAATATCTGACCCCTTTACAGTAATTTGAAACTATTGTAAAGGGGCCAGATATTTCATGCGTTCATGTGACGGCAGTTCACTGCGAATCCTTTTTTGGCAATGAAACGTCTGTGGAACAATAGTATGCTGTAGTCTTTGTACGCTGTGCTTTGTGTTGCAAGACACTTGAGACTCCTGAATCTGTGGGAACGACCATTTCGCTTTAAGCTGCGAAACAATGCCGAAGTAGACGAATCTATTGCTCCTCACTATGTGCTGGAATGAAATTAAAGTATTTGGGAAACGTAACTGCGTAAAAAATTTAGTTATTGCAATTTTTTACGCAGTTTTTTGACGCATGCGAACGCGTCGGTGTACTGACAGCATTAGGTATAGTTGATAATGGAAAATATATTCTTCAAGACGAGGCATATTTGGACATTGTACCGTGACGTTATAAAGCAATATTATTTTAATTGATTTTTTGTTTGTATTTTTCAATCTACAACTATAGAATTATTTCAATAACTTTGCGTTGACATATTTTTTCAAATAATATTGCTTTAAAAGTTACGGTAGGGTTTCTCGTGTATTTTAGAGGCCTTTATTTTATTCTAAAAGTTCAAAGCAGTTGTACATACACTCGTAGTTAATAAAAGTAGTTGTATATCAAAACTTACTTTATTTAGTATAAAACAGGTATTTACAATATTCAGTCATAAGCTGTAACCGTGTTGTGGTTACGAATATCATACACTTTCATTCATATATAACAATAGGCTATTTACTAAAAGGCATGACTGTTAATATGAATGAGTTTGAATAGAAGTAATATAGGTGCTCTTTGTAGTTTTTTTTATGACATAAGACATGGCATCGGGAAAATATCACATATTTACAGAAATCTAATTCTAGACGAGTGGTAAAACTTATATAAAATATACTTTAATGTTAATGATTCAGGTGCTAAATTCTGACTCGTATAGGGTTAACTTATTTTGTCTCCCTTTTTATTAAGGATACGAGAGATGGGACCAATTTAGTACTGGCAAATCCATTCAAATCATGAGCACACCCTAGTTTGATGACACTACAATGTCCTGTCTCTTATATTTGAAAGAAGATTAAAAGCAATGTTGAGGAAAAAAATTAAATTAAGAACTTCACAAACAATAAAATGCCTTTCTTAATATTAACTAACAAGGAATTCTTAATTAAAAAGAAAAGTGTTTTAAATACTTATAAACGACACATTTGTATTAATCACTAACAAATATTTAAGCAATAAAGTATCATTTGATAAGTAAAAGTTATTAGCTTTATTAGTTAGTTAGTTTTATACAATAACAAATATGTCTCTACTTAGAAATTACAAAGAAAATTCACTAAGTGCCGTAGATAGAAACTTATGTGTAAGAGTTGATTGTAAGAAAAAACAAAGAAAATAGTAGTATCTTCACGCCCATATCCCCGAAGAGGTAGGCAGAGGCACAACCAGGGCACCCACGACTAGCCGAAGACACTAAGTCCCACAATGTGATAGGTGGCAAGCCTATCGCCAACCGGGCACATTTCCAATCCCGACCAACATTTTTTTATTAGAAAATTGGAAAAATCCAATTTTCTTTTTGTTGGCCGACCCGGGATTCGAACCCGGGACCTCATGCAGTCAAGTCCAACACCCAGACCGCTAGACCACTGAGGCACAAAAAAAATAAATAGTGCATTAAAAACCTATGTCGTATAGAAGGCTAAATTAAATTTGTGATAAAACTAGCATCCGTTAACGTATCATATATTGATATGGTCACAATTGTTTAACATATTTTATAACACTGTTGCAACGTTATTGTGATGGGTTCCTGGACTGTGCAATGCAATAATGGTCCATTTCGGATCGATTAGATTCAGATCGATCCTGTGTCTGTTTTTTTCCTATTGCTAGTGTTAAGACAAAAAATAATTGGTATTTTTGGTCACTTTGGCATAGATGACAAATTTTGGTCTAGTTTTGGGATGGGTCAGTTGTAATCGGTATATAACATAAACTAAATGATAAGATAATTTAGTATGAAACTTAAATTGTTATCGTCTGTTCTGAAGTTTACTCATCAGTCAAAAATATTTACATAGAAAAGTAGAAATGAAAGCATATAGTACTGTCTAATAATAGTAAAACGTTTGTCATCTGTCCAATATTTTGTTTTAGTTCTATTTTTCCTTTATATCTGCCCTTTTACAGCCATATTTAATGTATTAGTTATTTTCATCACAACGAACTTAATAAGATTTACAGGATATTTTTTTACTATCGAAACAAAAACGGGAGACCTAGAATGATAAGCATATTTCGTCTTCGAAGGGGTTGCTTTTGGGTAACATTGCAGAAACATGACCTGGACATAGCCTAGTTTGATAAACGCTCATTTCTGTCATGCTAGTTTTCACCAGCCATAAATAATGGTGTCGGTATAATATTTTACTAACTAGGGTCTGCAAGCAATATTATTTTAAGTCAACACAAAAACCGACATTGTAATGCTCACAATAAAGTGCAACGTGATATCGACGGTCCCAATTATTAAAATATTGCTTTTTGACGTCACGGGCCCCATTCGATTTGAAAAAATCTCGTCTTATATTTGTTTTACCATTCATCGTGTAATGTTAAAGCTTAGCAAAATATGTATTTATATATACACTACTTAAGGCTTACCCACCCCAGTACATATAGTCATCACCCTATATTAGTGATATGTTAAACATAGTTCCCTTGATTTTAACATTAGGTTTATCAACTCGACTGAGATAATAGTGTAATTATTGTTTTAAGGAACTCTTTAGTTTTAATAAATTTTTAGAAAATACCTATAGTTTTATTGATACTATATTGACTAAAATACAAAAGTATAGAAAATATTTTGTGGTATAACTTATTCTTAGAGGATGTGTTGTGTAAATAAATCGGGGCATACCGATTTGTAACTATGTCTAAAATATTTTTGATGACATCCGCGTTAAGAAAATATGTCATTACTAATTAAATTTTTCATAATTCTAGGTTGATAACGTCACTATTTTATTAACGCGATTATTATAATTCTCTATACTCGTGTAGTCTTATACACATACAGTATTAAATTACTGGTCTGTATTTCTAAATATCACTTTATTCATTGTAGACCCAATAACTACCGGTATACTTAAAATAGTTGTATGTTACAGAAGAGAATAATACTTTGGTCCACATTGAGCATGAATAAACCTATCTTAGTTTGTAATTTGTATGGTGTCAGGGAAATCGTAATTCTGAAATGTATTCTGATTCTAGGTTGTGGTGGGAGTTTGTTCGTCGTGGTGCTCTTGGTCTGTGAAGGTTATGATGCGAATGTGTTCGCATCACTCTATATCCGTTTTCTCTTTGAGGACCTGTGTCGCTGTGTTTTCTTGACATCGTCGTCCTTTTGTCCAGAAGACCGTCTGTATTTGCAAATCTGCATCTGTTCATATCGTATCTTTGTCTTTGCCATGTGCGATCTATTTCCTGTCCATAAATATCTAATTCTCCGGTGGCCTGAAATTGGCTTCCACTTTGATAGTTAAATTTTTTCCATCCGTCATCATATTTCTTTCTATTATCATCAACAATTTGACGCCTTTGTGATTGATTGGAACTACTCTCGCTTGTGTCCTCCCCAGACGTTCCAATACCTAGATCTTTGTCGTCTCCGTATATTTTATAAATGCCATTAGGATTTATACTCTTTCCATTATACATTTCATCATTCAGCATCAATTGTGGATGTGGTATGCAATATGGATTAGGGAACGGCTTTTCTACTTTTGATATTTTTAAATCTTCCACGTGTCTCTTACATGATCCAGGTCCGAATAAAGATAACAAAACTGGCAAAAGGAAGAGACCATGCATTGCACCAAAGAATATGACCATAAATACCATTTTGAAAAAGACCGAGAAAATGTAGCTATCAGCTAAAAGCAAAGCTACCACACCCAAAATGGTACTGAACGATCCTTGTACGATTGGTAGGCCTAAAGAATAAAGGCATTCGCTTACTCTTTCTTTAGGATCTTTTGCTTTTGATGCCATATATGCGTAGCAGATGTGGGCAGTGAAGTCCACGGAGAAACCAATGCACATAATTAAGTTGATCATGGATATTGAGTCCAGGTTGATGTCCCATAATGCCATGTAGCCGACTACGCCTATTTCTATAGATATTATACTAAATGCCACCCATAAGGAACATAAAATGTTTGGGATGAATATAAAGGACGTTATCATCATCATTAGAGCGCCATAGCACAAGTTCTGGAGTGAAGTTGGTCTTACCAGTTCGAACTGAAAAAGAAGTTAGATGTTATTGTTGTGGTAGAAATAAGAATTGCTATTGTACAAGCGTAACATTTGGCTTTTTTAAAAATCCTATGTGCGACAACTGAGTGAGCTTCGATTTTTATATTATCACTAAGGAACTTGCAATGAACTTCGTCATTGTTTATTTAAAATAGGTTCAGTAGCTAACCTAACCTCACACTACGTTAGGGTATTGAGTAAAGGAAGACAAATAAGCAGACAGTTTTCCTGATAGGATATAAACAATGCATATATTACATAATCTAATCCAATCAATTAATTATCTCTGGACAAATTACACAAATTGATCGAACCCCAAACGAAGAAAGCAATTAAGTGTGTTATCGGTTATGATAATATATGGAAATACTTAAATATATACACTAATAAATTATTAACCACCCAGACCCGGAAATACAGACGTCTATGATTATTGCTTGCTCTCGTCGGATGTCAAACTAAGCTTGGCGATTATTTAATGGTGTAACCTTAACCAATGATAATATGGTAATCACATGATGCTAACCTGCTAGCTAGGATTTTATTGGCTATCCTAGTCGGAACGTAACGGAGGCAAGCATTGATATGCATCAACAAAAAGTAGAAACGAGTGACCAATCTTAGTAAATCATTGCAAGTCAAAGACCTAGTCATCCTTCGATTCAATGCCTTCTTTTATTTTAGATTAAAAGTAAACAACTACGTTTTGTAAATCAGTAGGGTTACTCTCGACGCTCGATTCATGCATTATTGGAAATTGGAATTGAATATGTCATTTTAGGTACTCCTGAACACAATTCTGGCGAATTATTGACATTCAGTTAATAGTAAATAAAAGTAAATAGTAAATTATTTTATCCTATTCGTTGAATTTATTTGTAACTAAATGTTAATAATCCCCTTATACTATGTTCAAAAGTACCTAAAGTGACATATACGATTCCAATTTCCAATTCGCATGATATCGAGATTCAAGAGTAACCCTACAGATCATTAGCGAACATTAGCGCAGGTAGGTACATACCTGATCGAAAAACACAAAGTATGGATGGAACACTGATGCGTTCAATGGTGATTCTGCTACTACCTCTCTCAAAGCTTTCACCATTTCCTTTTCATGATTAGTACCGCTGATGTTTATCGCTTGTATCAAGAATCTGGATGCAAGTATTTGGTCCCCCTTGTCGTTGAATTTCACGTCCAGAGAGAACGGATTGGCAGGGAACAGCCATAGCTGTAGGAAAACAAGGATTACAATTAGCCAAGTTTTAGGTTGATCGCATTTAGGTACATACATATAGGTATATCTTCACGTCAAGTTCCTTACTGGGTAGGCAGAGAGTATCGAGTGCTAGACCTCACGATCCTGACAAATCTGTCCGGCTTCCTTCACATTCATTACCCTTTTCATACGAACACGCCGGTTTCGGAGACTCTTGACACCACCCTCTGATAATATCCGAGTGATCTGATCGTGGAATGTCAACCTTGGTCTCCCCGGGTACCTAAATCTATCCACATTCGTATTGTAAATATATCTGCTTTGTCAATCTTTCATCTGTCATTCTTTCCACATGACCGAACCAGCGGAGTATGGTCTTTCGCATTTTAAAATCAACACTTTCTCTCAATCCCACTCTTTCTCGGATCTTACTGTTACGTATGCGGTCAGCGAGCGTTACTCCACAGATTTTCCGTAGCGCTCTCTTTTCGACCGCATTTATCTTCCTTTCATGCTTTTTCTGACATACCCAACTCTCGCTTCTCTCTCGAAGGTCTCTTTCTGTCACTGTGTATGAAAGATCTGGAAGAGCTTCGTTCGCTAACATGAGGTTGGGGTGTTTTATGTAATTTTACCCCTTAAAACACGATAGTACTAAGTTTATTCGGTCGAAATCAAAAAAACTCTGCCACTCAGTATTAGTCAAAATGCTAGCGACAGAAAAACCGCCAAAACATTTGTACAAATGGTTTTTACTTGGTAGGAAAGCCAGTAGAATACATTTTTCTAGGAAGTCCGACACCAACACGGCAAAAATTCTACAGTTTATGAACGTTTGTAGATATAACGGCGAACAAGTAGGCGACTTTGCTGATGGTAAGCGGCAACCGTCCTTAAGACACTATAAATGTTACTAATGTGTCGCTTATACCACATGTGTAAAACTATCGGCTAGGCTACATTTCCGCCACGAAGTTACTAAGTATTTCAGGTATGAATCTGGACGAGCTGCTACATTGTAAAATACCGTCTAGACCGGTCGCATTGTCGGAATATTTTTGTACTTAAACTAAATTACTTCCCCCGTAATTTTCCTCCTTATGGTTCTGGGATCCATGTGTCAAATAGATCTAACATCTCGGTGACATTACAACGCACCTGAAACATCTATATTTTTAATAGGTTACGGCTATTTCTTACCATCAGGAGAGCCTTGTGCTTCTTTGCTCACTTGCCACATAAAAAAAGGTTTAAATGAATCATATTAACACTACCGTTGGCGGTAGAGTGCTGTGCAGCAATTTGTTCGGGTAGGGGTCCACAGCTTTTCTTATTCCTAACATAACAGCTGTCATGTTCCGGTCTGTAGGGAGGCGATTTAAATTGGCCCAACACCTAGGCTACAAGTTAGCGTCTTTATTTTTTAAGGTCTCTATAGGTTACGGCTGCCTACGGAAATAAGACTTACTTCTTTCAGGTTCTGAATGAAGTCCGGTTCGGAGTCGATCGATATGTTCAGATAGTCGTTGTTCCTTTCGACGTAGTTGATGAACGTCCGCAGCCAGGACTCGGTGTACAGAGAGTTCGACACGTAGGAAGTGTTCTCCAACCTCTGCGTTAATTTTTCCACCTCGTCCTGGATTTTCGGGTCCGAATAGTTATAGGTTCCACTTATCACAACCTGAAATAATAGATCATTATCTCAGTAACCATCATAAATTATGCCAGACATCTACGGCTTTGTAAAGTGGAATTAAGGATAGTGTACCTTAGCAAGCGGAATAACATCCCAGTCTTTAATTATTGGCAACAGGCTGTTGCATATATGGTTTTTCATCAAGAAATCTGTTACAAGTTTGCCTTCAAATAAAATTTAAATTGCTGGCAGGAATAAGTAATGGACATGTTTTTTTAGTCATTAATCAATGAACAAGCACACGGCTTCCCTGATGGCGAATGATAAACGTGGCCTGTATACACCATATATTATGGGAGCAAGATTGTCTTGTGGCCGCGATGTTAGGCATATTCTGCAAGTCCACCGTCTGCATGACTGAGTCATTATGGCGGCTGATATAAGTAAGGCAGTGGATCTCAACTCGGGCTCACAGTTATTTACTTCACAGTGCTTTAAAAAAAAATATCTTAAAATCTTAAAACTTCTAAAGTTTACTATACTCGCTGCCGTCTGTAAATTATTTGTATGAAAACTTTGGAGAGCGTCTCTATTGGTGCTAACTAAGTGAAACACATTTTTAGACCAAAAGTGTCACAGATTTCGACACGTAACTTACCAAACGTAATCTATAACTACTTCTGGCAAAGGCTCAGTAGAGTCGTGTGCGTGTTTACTATCTTATCATATAAAAAATCTATGCTCGTCAGTTCGAGCTGACAGGAAGGAAGGTAGATGGTAAATTTTATACCGAGGACTTTATGAGAAAAAAGTGAAGTGGTGGGTTCTCATTAATAATGTACCCATGATTGTTAACGGTTTCTACCTGTATCCTATACGGAAATTCCCTGTAATAAAGATCTTCGCGATCGAAGAACTCGACAGAGTACGAATCCTCTTTCGAAAGCTTTCTTCTTTCCAGTCCTTCTTTAAGATTAGTCACTCCATATCCTGCACCAGCTAAATAGGCCAAGAAAACTACAATGACGATTGCTTTGATTAAATTATTGTTTAGTAGGTCCGCCATTGTAGTTTTGAAGAATGCCATGATGCAATGTTCCTTGTTGTCTATGGGGTTATCTGGGTCTGCGTGATCTATGCCCCCACTGCAGAATATTCGGTAAAGCCATGGTTTTTCTTCTGTAAATAGAAAGATTGATATAAGTAGGTAATTGACAAAAACTGACCAATAGTAAGCACTGACCGAAACGCTGATAGAAATGCAGAAAACGTAATATTATGTCCATGAAACAAATCGAAATAGAACAAGTTATAAGTATATTAACGAAATCATACAAATACCTAGTTCTTTTGCTCGTCAATATTGAATAAAAATAACCGCAATATTGGAATCAAGATAACACACTGAGAAGATCCGGTTAAAGAAAGTCCGGTGTTTTTTTTGTAGTATTTAGATTTGGTGTTGGTCCAGGTCCCCTGTGTAGAGTAGATCATCAACCTTCCTGCCAGGTAGCTCGAAAAGGTGAGCACAGGTTAATTGGGTCATTATTATCAAGACTGATGGTGGTAGAGTGTTATGCAGCAACTTGCTTGGAGAGGCAATCTCCTGCTTATCAATTATTGCAGCCATAATGAGAGTATTTATCACTCTCGTGTAATGCTTCGTAGAATAGTAGGAGGGAAGTGGGCTTGGGAGTACCCACCCCTCACGGAATGACAATCAGTAACGGGATAGCTGTTGCTACGAAAGTGGTTGTTATTCGTGAGGATCTTCAAACTTTAAAAATAAAGGATCGTGTAAACAGTAGGCTTGCACATTGGACCAACAACAAGAGAGTGTGCTTGTTCGCGTTCTTAAACCATAAAAAAACAACAAATAGAGTAACTTTTTTATGTGAGATATTAGCAAGCAAGCACACGGCTCTCCTTATGGTGAGAGATAACTGTGGTCCATAGACACCATAGATTTAACAGATACGTTGCTGTCCTGTAGCCGGGATGATAGACCTATTGTGCAAGTCTACCAGTAACTCTTCCCTTCGGGCCGGAACATGATAGTCATTATGGCGGCAGGAATGGGTAAGGTGGTCCCTACCCAGGCAAGTTGCTGTACAATTTGTCTTGTTAGTTTATGGTTACCTATATGACCTATATATTAACTAGTCCTCGCCTCATGGTCTATGCTACTCAGTGGACCCGGATTAACACGAGAAAACATATAAAACTTGAGTGTTTATATCGGGAATAGAATTAAAGTATTCTATTATTGGCGTGTAGCCTACCTACCTATGCTTAGTTCTCGACCAACGGATGACGTTACAAATTCGTTTATACAATAGTTTTACTCTCTTTTTCAGTTTGTCAAAAATAACTAAAAAGTAGTTTCTATATATATAGTTTTTTCTTATAGAAAATGACTATTAATGAAAGTCTTGTTTGGTAATATGTATATAGAAAGTTACTTATGTAACAGATAAGATAGATATTATGCTTGAGAAAGTCTGCATGTTAATTAGTAGCATTTGGTACTTAATCTTTTTATATGTGATAAATCTAACGTTGGTAAAAGTAGCTATAGAAAGGCCAATAAGCATTTCTTAATAACAAGCAATAACAGAGATTTTGCGCTATCTATTAAAGATCTTAAATGGAAGTGGACCAAATATCCTACCCTTCAAACCAGAGCACGAATATGGCCAGTGTTGGTCCGGGCTCCTTTGTAGAATAGACAATCTGCCTTCCTTGCGAGGCAGCTCGTAAAAAGCGATCATAGGCTCACCGTCACTAACACCGTGATATCTGACTAGGTGGTAGAGTTTAGCAGCGACTCGCCCGGAATGGTACCACCGCCTTACTTATTCCTGCCGCCATAACGTCATGACGTGTTCCGGTTTGAAGGGTAAGGTAGCCGGTAAACTTACTTTTACTCGAGGCCTAACACCCCAGCCTCAGGTTGGCAACGCACCATTACCACCTTTTGGTGTCTCTAGGCGGCGTGAATTTCTTACCATCAGGAAATCTGTCTGCTTGTTTGCCTTCCAATATCATAAAAAAAACTGAAATAGCGTAACCAATTAAAGTAAAAGTAAGTTATTACTAATTCGGAAGAGTTGTAAAGCTTTACTTCTGGCACATAAGTCCTGTTCTAATATTCAAGGAACGAGAGGTTTTACTTACGCGTGGCAGTTATTTGTATCAATAGTACCTCGCTCTAAAATATCTGCCTTTATCTGTTCTCTCAAGCAGTTAATTCAAAACCTTCATTCAATTTTATGTAAGCACTAGTGAGTCGCCCCGGCCTCGCACGGCTATGAAATTCCTCTTCAATCACTTAATCTATTTAAAAACCGCATCAAAATCCGTTGTGTAATTTTAAAGATTTAAGAACACAAAGGGACATAGGGACACAGGAAGCGACTTTGTTTTATACTACATACTGATTAATCAAATCAATTATGAGTATAGTTATGTAAGGATTACCGTTCGTTGATTCAGGCATTAATCATTGTCTTTCTTACCTTTTCGCGCTCTGGATTCTGGTAGAACTTTTAACCATGTAATTGTGTGTCTGTTACTCTTCTCCCGATACCCAGACACTGCGACACAACCAGCGAAGAACGTCAGATGCCACACGAAAGTGAAACAAACTGCCAGGCCTAGTAATGATAATATAAAAAAATCAAAACTCACGACAAAACCTACCAGTAAAGTAGCTAAGAACCATCTCGATCACGTCAGCTTTTAAATGCAAAAAATTGCATTGAAATTGGTCTATTCGTTTAGAAGATATGATGCCACCGATAGATACTCACAGAGGTACGCTAAACTTTTCCTTTGGGGGTTAAAAATCTAATTCTTATGGCTTATCCCAAAAAAACTATGACTAGTACCCCCTTCATTAAAATACTTATCTGCCACAAAACCTTGATATGAAAATAATTCTTTCTACTTTCACATCTAGATTTAATAATTATAATCAGTTTAAAAACCCTTTCCATATATTTTTTCGAAGACTACATGCAAAATTCTGTATCGACTTTTGAATCTGACAGTACATATTCTTTACAACCTTACATTTATACCTATCTACGACATATTCGCTATATTCCTAGTATAAAGTTTTTAAGTCCTTAATCGATGTTGGCTTTTGATAAATTAAGATGATGAAGAAGAGATGAGATGTGTAAAATGAACAAATGAGAACTCACTGAACTTGTCAAAAACTACTTTTAATTGTTCTTAAGTCCTGTTTCTTTCTTAGGCTACGATATATTGTTTCTTACCTGAGTACATACAAAAGATTTGCACAGAAGGGAACGGCGAGAAAATGCCAATGAAGAAAGACAGCATGTCGGTGACGGAGGTGATCGTGATGGACACGGCAGCTTCGGATAGCATAATTGCCATTCGTTCCGGCACCGGTAACTTCGGAGACGTGCGCCGCCATGCCGCCAACATTACGAAAGTGTCGTCAATTCCGATACCTAAATACAATCACAAGTTATTGAGTAGGTAGGTAACATAGATCTATTTCGGCGTAAGGATGTAAAGACCCCATCGTTAGATAGTAGAATTATATTGATAAGTAATTTTAGTGACACTCATATTTCACGTGTAGTCATCCAACGTTCCACATATTCCTGCGGTCGTTATATATGTGTTATTGTACCTAATTTACCGGTTTGGAGGTGGGTGGCCTGTAAGCTAAAGGCTCAATTTTTTTTATGATATTGGAAGACAAACAAGCAGACGGATTTCCTGATGGTAAGAAATTCACGTTGCCGTATAATTAATTAAGCTTCCGTGTTTATCTGTTAGTCCATCTGTATGTTTGTTAACACCTTTAATTTTCATTTTTAAATGTTTAAAATCGATGCTACAAAATGTCATGAGTTTCAGTTTAATATCCTACGTTTAGTGTTTTACGAAATATTCATAAAACGACATGAAGACGAGCTTAATGGCCGACCTTTAAAGCACAAACAATTTGGTTACAAAACATCCCGTTCGTTTCAATAACATTTTATATTATGCTATGTATAGACCAAACAAACGAAAGTGAACTAAACATTCCTCTTTTTAGTTGCTCGATTATTTCAAAAGTCTACATTGTTTTCGTGGTTTGCAACTAACATTGATACACGAACATAATTTGAGTTTAAAGAACTGACAGACGATGGTTAAAAACGGTGATCTATCAAGAAATCCACCACCATCCAATCATTTTTAAAGTTATTCGGTTTTTATTGAAGTCATTAACCGATATGGGCTAGCCATTCTGGTCTTATTCATAACATCAGTTAAAAAATCCAGTAATTTAAATCAGATTATTTCATTGCCGGGCGATAGTCATCACATCACTATTGAACTAGAACGTAAGTACTAGCTAAGAAGGTACATCTTTTTTTTGACCACAAATTATGTAGGTATAACAATAATAATCTCAGACTAAGTTAGTACCTACTGAATTAGTTATTTAAATGATGTCATCCTGTTATTTAACCAGTTACAATAAGAGTTTTTCAGTACCTAAAAATAGCAAAGGGGCGGAAATACTGCTTGAATAATATAAAAATGAGCTCCTTTAATTTTATAATTTAATTTTCCTTTTGATAGTGGTCATGCCTATGAAGCTATTGGAAAAATATCTATCACGTAAACACAAATAATTCCGTTAATTTTTCGTAAATACGGTTTCTTTTCTTCTTATTTTTTTTAATATTTATTTCTATATTTATTTCTATATTCTCCTTCTTAGACCTAACTTAGTCTACATTTCTTGTACAAAAAGCCTAGCGAAGTACGATTTTAGAAGCAAGAATTCAAGAAAACAGAGAAAAGACCTTTTTACTTACCAATCATTAAAAATGGAGCAGCAAGATTAATACCAATGAAGGGTATTCCCAAATATATTGCACATCCAAAAGCAGCCACGGTGGCCATTGCTGCGGATATATTCCCCAACAATCCCAGCCAAGGCTTCGACCTCACCCAGTCGCTCATCATGCAAGTAACTATTGAGAAAATCCCCATCAGTATGAAGGTGGAACTGAAGAATGGTATGACGGTCCTCGTGTTCTTTTCGAGCTCGTGGTCCAGAGTCCGTGAAGCGAACCGTGCAATTGATATGTGTTTGAAGCGTCCTGTGTCTTCGGCTATGCCGACAGCATCCAAAAACGCATCTTCCCAAGCTGCACCTCTGTAATAAGGGTTTTGTTTAAAAAATACATTAAGAAATGAAACTTACCTTACCTTAACCAATAATTTGTCGTGGAACTTAACAGAGAAGAACTTTCACTTAAAAAAATCTATACGTCGCGCGTTGCGTACCTCGTGGTAAGTTGCCTCACTTTGAGCAAGCTTGAAGATAAACCGGCCGGCAAAACATAAATCACGAAGAACGCAGTATGAACTTTGACGATAACATACAGTGGTATTTTGTGGAGCTTAAATAGAGCTCAAATGTGACAATCATAAGCATAACTAGCTGCTTTATTAAATTAAATGGCTAAGTATATATATTTAAAAAATAATAAGAAGTATGCTGTCTTTTTCAAATGAAACGAAGAACAGAAGAGATGGAACATTTGAGACATGTCAGACTAGTCGGGATATGACAAATTGCGATGTTTTTAATTAACGTTTTCCTAGTGATAAATTAAACATCTGAAGAAATGTCGTAAAAGGACTAATTTGACAGCACTGAAAGTGTTTTGTCTCTTTCTATTACTTTCGTTGAAAGAAGATAGCGATAACTTAAAAACTTGTTTAGTTAGTGCCCAACAAATTCACCACCACTGTAGCACATATACTAGTTTCCGAATTACTAGTATGTTATGGTAATGATGTACGGAGTAATTACAGTTAGGGCTGTAGATGGCTGCGACAAGCGAATTTTTCCTATACACGTAATTATGAAATCTTTTATAACTGAGGAATAATTTTATCAAATTAAGCCATTGCGAATTAGTATTATTTAATAAGATTTCTATTTTGTTATCATAAACACAATGATAAAGTGAGACGAAATATGTAGAGCAACTCGAATGATCGGCGATTAAAGTGTCTCTAATTGGCTTGATCTTTTTGTCTCTGCGCAAAAACGTTGGTTACCTTCGTTTCTTACCGCCGACTCTATAAAGCTAGGTATAAAAAAAGTATCTTCACGCCCATATCCCCGTAGAGATAGGCAGAGGTACAACCAAGGCACCCACGACTAGCCGAAGACACTAAGTCCCACAATGTAATAGGTGGCAAGCCTATCGCCAACCGGGCACATTTCCAATCCCGACCAACATTTTTTATTAATTAGAAAATTGGAAAAATCCAATTTTCTTTATGTCGGCCGACCCGGTATTAACCCAGGACCTCATGCAGTCAAGTCCAACACCCGGACCGCTAGACCACAGAAGCGACATAAAGCTAGGTGAAGTTGTAAAAACCGGAAGGTTGGCAACAGCTTAGTCATTAAAAAAAAGATACCGCCTAAGCACCGTAAGACGAGATATTTAAATGAATACCCGCTATGAATCCCATGTGCGAACACTTCGCCAGAACTCTATATTTCACCTCCATTATTCTAATATGTGGCGTTTCGCATTCATTTACTATGCTATTTCGTAGACCTTTTTTTCCTTGAACTACGCCATTGTGGAATCAAATACCGATGTCAGCATTTTTGATGTGAATGATCCAGGAACAAGCACACTGGTCTCCTAATGGTAAGTCAACCGCTGCCTATAGACACAGAATATAGAACATACGTATGTTATAGGTGCGTATTGTGGGCGGGATATTTTGCCAATTGTGCAAGTCTACCGGCTACTCTACCTTCCGGGCTGGTACAGAGCCGGTACCGAGTATTCGATGGCAGGAGATTTACATTACAGAGTAGTCGATGGCGGGAATAGGTGAGGCGGTGGATCTCTACCCGGGCAAGTTGCTGCACGTTACTTTACTAGCAGTAAAAAAAAGGGTTTCCGAAATATTATGTACGTGATTGAGCTATTTAATTGAGCTTGTTCGTTTCTGAACTGTTGGCAACGCAATGAGACCTTTGTCCTGCAGTTGCTAATGAACCTCTGAGATCGCTATCCATCAGGTGAACCGCTTACTCGTTGCCCTCTCTGGTATAAAAAAACAGCTTTACGTTTGTTTTCATCGCTTTAAAGTATGTGTCAGGAATAATACGTGTTGGTCCGGTTCTCCCAATCTCAAAAACAGGCATCAATTAAATACATTGAAAAATCAACTAATAAATGCAAAGCTTCATGGGATATAATAAAAGTGTGTTTCAAAATAAAACATGTAAAGAAGAAATAGAGCAAATTAAAATAAATAATATAATTTGTAAAGATCCTCAACTTATTTGTGAACACTTTAATGAGTTCTTTATAAATCAGACTAAATGTTCTTCTTACAACCAGGACAGCTCCACATGTCATATTAAATGACAGTATTTTTCCAATCACATTAAATCTATGTTTTTAACAACACTTGATGAGCATGATATAATTAGTCATACATTCTTTGAAAAACACAAAGGCTACAGGGTATGATAATATAAGCACAGATATTTTAAAAAATGTTGCAACTATAATATCAAAACCTCTTGGCCATATAATGAACTTATCATTCTTGGAAGGCAAATTTCCTGAGCGCTTAAAAAAGTCTATTGTGAGACCGGCATTTAAGAAGGGGGATACTTGTGATATAAACAATTATAGACCTAGAACATTAATGCCAGTTATTTCAAAAATATTTGAAAAAATTATGTATGAAAAACTTTACAGTTACTTACTTGATTTTAAAATATTAAAAAATAATCAATATGGATTTAGGAAAGGTAGATCTACAGTATACGCATGTTTTGATTTGGTAAAAAAAGTAACTGACTGTCTTAATAACAAAAGGTGTGTTTTTAGATATGAGTAAAGCATTTGATTTTGTTTTACATAAAATTTTATTAAATAAACTTGAAAAATATGGCATTAAAGGTACTTAAATCGTTAGAATGGTTAAAAAGCTATTTAGAAAACAGGACACAGTGCGTTCAAATATCAAAAATATGCGGTAACCGTAAGAAAATTTGTACTTGGAATTATCTTCTTAATAATTGCGGTGTACCACAAAGTAGTATTTTAGGGCCATTACTTTTTTTAATTTATATAAATGATCTTCCTGATGCTATCAATTATTATTCTATTTTATTTGCAGATGATACTACTCTTCTCATCAATTGTAAAAGTAAAAGTGATTTAGAAGAGGAAACAACTAAAACTTTGACTAAAGTTTCATCATGGCTTAGTGATAATAATTTAAAAATAAACCTATCCAAAACAGAATTAGTTGAATTTCAAGCGCATTTTGAAGAGAATAAGAAAGTAAACGTAGTTTTAATTAATACAAATATAGAAAGTGTAGACTTCACAAACTTCCTAGGAATAAAAATTGATAAACTCTATAACTGGAAAATGCATATTGAGTCTCTTTGTAATAGAATTGACAGGTATGTTTATGTTTTTAAAAAGAATTAGAGAAGTAGCAGGCTTAAAAGCATCTCTATTAGCTTATCATGGATATGTTTCCTCTGTTTTGCAACATGGTATCCCTATTTGGGGAAATTCTGTCGCCTTAATTAGAATCTTTAGAGTTCAAAAGAAGTGTATAAGAGCGATATGTAATGTTAATCACATACATTCATGCAAACCACTTTTACTTTGTTTATATATTTTGGCAGTACGTGTATTTGAAAAAAAAACACCATCATTTGTTTTTACAATTTAAATCAATTTGTTTGAACAAATGCTGAAATGTTAGGGAATCCACATTTTAGAAATAGTGAAAAGTTGCATGTGCCTTGCCAAAGACTTATTATCTATAAAAATTAAAAAAAAAAATTAAATATAAACAAATATAAATATGAAATGTCTTGGTTGCCGAGGAGTTTGTTTCGCCGTTTCTTCTCCTGATTGGCTAGGGTTGGAAACGGTGGTAGTGTATGGTAGATAGGGTAAAACTCGATCGTTATAATTTTTGATGTTCATTTCATTTCATTTCTCCTGTGTGTTCCATAAACTATCCGCCTTCCTACGAGGCACCTCGTAAGAGGCGAGAAAAGATTGAATGTGTCGTTACCAACAAGGCAAGGTGGTAAAGACAGCGATGCACCTACAAGGTCTATAGTGTCTATAGGCCATGGTTATATTCTCTTATCATCAGGAGAGCTGTGTGCTTGTTCGCTGTCTTATCTATACATTAATACGTGATGCCAAGACTTTGGACCCTTATTTACGAAATTGCGCGAACGGATGAGTATGAAATTTGTCACACTTATAGTTTATGTGTAGGAGAAGTGCAAAACGCTAATGTTTTTCAATGATAATGCTTCTAAAGTACATTTAATCAATAAATAAAACCATAACAAAACAATACCATGCATTTGACATACATATATACATATATATATTAATGTTGACGATTAAAGATCACAGATGGCGCACTAACTATTCAGGATACAAAGTAGTTGGTCTGGAAAAATGAAGATGGCGTTATCAATAAGATTTTAAAATTTGAATATTAAAATGGTCGAATTTCGACCAATGGGCGACCACTAGTCCCATTAAATAAATAAAATAATTCAAACAGCCCGAACTAAATAAAAAACACAATAAGTTAAAGCAAAAAGAAAAGTTTAATCAATAAACCGAGTTCAATAAAATAAACCATTCGAACCTTTCCAATACAAATTACGCAGTGTTTTGTATTCAAACCGTTTCCTAAAGCGTGTCAAGATCGGTGTCCATTATCTAAGATATGGCGTTGCCTGTTTACTAAGTGTACTGGTATTGAAAACAAGACATAAAAATCTTTGTAAACTAGAGTGGCTGCAATAATGGACTGAAGAAA
>NJDC01002228.1:312226-368626 GCA_002245475.1 Calephelis virginiensis | reverse complement strand
AAAAATGATAGGAGCCTCTGAGGAAAAACGTAATATGATTGATTTTAGCGACCCCAATTCGAACGCGTTCAACGGAATGGAAAAATAACAGCCAGCTAATTGAAACACTCGTAGTTTAACCCTTTTTAGGGTTCCGGATCTTGAAAGTATAAAACGGAATACTCTTGTAGGATCACTTTGTAATCTGTCCGTCTGTCAAGACCCTTTCTTCTCAGGAACGCGTAATAGTATCAAGCTGAAATTTATATGAAATACTCAGGTACACTGTTCCAAACTTATCATTCTTGGAAGGCAAATTTCCTGAGCGCTTAAAAAAGTCTATTGTGAAACCGGTATTTAAGAAGGGGTATACTTGTGACATAAACAATTATAGAGCTATAACTTTAATTCCGGTTATTTCAAAAATATTTGAAATGAAATGAAATGAAATGAAAATTATTTATTTGCGGAATATGTGTGTTAAAAAGTTGTTATAAAGATATTTAAGAATACAACATATTCTACCACATTGTGGTGTGCAAATATTTAGTTAATTTTAAAAAGTTACATATTTCTATAAAAATGTACATTTAAATCACAGCCCTTATTTACATTATAATAAACATTTTATTTATTTATGAACATAAGTTTCATAATTTTATTATAAATTAATTTAAAGGTAGATTAATTTTTAGTCCTATCTACCGTACACTACCAGAAGAAGATTGAGAAGATTGTGTATGAAAAACTTGACAGTTACTTACTTGATTTTAACATATAAAAAAACAATCAATATGGATTTAGCAAAGGTGATCTACCTTCTACAGTATCCGCATCTACACAGATCACAGATCTACAGTATACGCATGTTTTGATTTGGTAAAAAAAGTAACTGTCTTAATAACAAAAGGTATCCACTCTCTGTGTTTTTAGATATGAGTAAAGCATTTGATTTTGTTTCACATAAAATTTTATTAAATAAACTTGAAAAATATGGCATTAGAGGTAAATCGTTAGAATGGTTAAAAAGCTATTTAGAAAACAGGACACAGTGTGTTCAAATATCAAAAATATGGGGTAACCGTAAGAAAATTTATACTTCAAATTATCTTCTTAATAACTGCGGTGTACCACAAGGTAGTATTTTACTTTTACCATTACTTTTTTTTAATTTATATCTTCCTATTGCTATCAATTATGATTCTATTTTATTTGCAGATGATACTACTCTTCTCATCAATTGTAAAAGTAAAAATGATTTAGAAGAAGAAACAACTAAAACGTTGACTAAAGTTTCATCATGGCTTAGTGATAATAATTTAAAAATAAACCTATCCACAAAAAAATTAGTTGAATTTCAAGCGCATTTTAAAGAGAATAAGAAAGTAAACGTAGCTTTAAATAATACAAATATAGAAAGTGTAGACAAACAGTTAAACAATTACTTACTTGATTTTAACATATTAAAAAGTAGTCAATATGGATTTAGGAAAGGTAGATTTACAGTATATGCATGTTTTGATTTGGTAAAAAAAGTAACTGTCTTAATAACAAAAGGTATCTACTCGCTGTATTTTTAGGTATGAGTAAAGCATTTGATTGTGTTTCACATAAAATTTTATTAAATAAACTTGAAAAATATGGCATTAGAGGTAAATCGTTAGAATGGTTAAAAAGCTATTTAGAAAACAATCAATTGTAAAAGTAAAAATGATTTAGAAGAAGAAACAACTAAAACGTTGACTAAAGTTTCATCATGGCTTAGTGATAATAATTTAAAAATAAACCTTTCCAAAACAAAATTAGTTGAATTTCAAGCGCATTTTAAAGAGAATAAGAAAGTAAACGTAGCTTTAAATAATACAAATATAGAAAGTGTAGACTTCACAAATTTCCTAGGAATAAAAATTGATAAATTCTGTAACTGGAAAAAGCATATTGAGTCTCTTTGTAATAGAATTGACAGGTTTGTTTATGTTTTGAGAAGAATTAGACAAGTAGCAGGCTTAAAAGCATCTCTATTAGCTTATCATGGATATGTTTCCTCTGTTTTGTAATATGGTATCCCCATTTGGGGAAATTCTGGAGATTTAATTTGAATCTTTAGAGTTCAAAAGAAGTGTATAAGAGCGATATGTAATGTTAATCAAACCTTTACCTTGTTTATATATTTTGGCAGTATGTGTATTTGTAAAAAAACACCATCATTTGTTTCAAATAAATGCTGAAAAAAAGTGTTAGGGAATCCACATTTTAGAAATAGTGAAAAGTTGCATGTGCCTTGCCAAAGACTTAATGTCTATAAAAATAATATATATTGCATGTCCATTCGTGTATATAATAAAATACCTGATAGTTTCAAATCATTGCCTCTAAAAAGATTTCGGAAAAAGCTTTCCGACTGGCGTTTAGATAAAACATATTATAGTGTAAATGACTTACTTGCAGAAAGGATTCATTGATAATATACATATATAAATATTAACAAATATAAATATAAAATGTCTTAGTTGCCGATGAGTTTGTTTCGTCGTTTCTTCTCCTGACTGGCTAGGGTTGGAAACGGTGGTATGTACAGTGTATGGTAGATAGGGTAAAACTCGATCGTTATAATTATGATTTAATTAATAAGTGCTAGCCTAGTAGTAAATATATTTTAACGAATTTATATGTAAAAATATATTAATAACAAAAATAAAAACTTCAATTGTTTTGTTTGGTGTTTGTTTTGTTTATAATTAAGTTAGATATTTGCACACCACAATGTGGTAGAATATGTTGGTAGGAATAAGTATTCTGTAACAACTTTTAAACACACATATTCCGCAAATAAATTAAATTAAAAATTAATTTAATTTAATTTAATTTAATTTAGTTTAATTTAGTTTAGTTTAGTTTAATTCAATTCAATTCAATTAAATTCCATTCAATCCAATCCAATTCAATTCAATTCAATTCAATTCAATTCAATTCAATTCAATTCAATTCAATTCAATTCAATTCAATTCAATTTAATTTAATTTAATTCAATTCAATTCAATTCAATTCAATTTAATTTAATTTAATTTAATTTAATTTAATTTAATTTAATTTAATTTAATTTAATTTAATGTCATTTCATTTCATTTCATTTCAAAAAGCTGTGAAAAAATCAAACGTCTAAGCAAAATGTAATAAAAAAATGCAACCGGTTATGGCGCAGATATTCGAAACTCGCAAGAGAATCAAAAGTTACGTGAACTCATAATAATGTAATTTGTTACTAAGCAACGTCTAATAGCTCAATTAAAGAAAAAGATGCAAAAACCTTTTTTTTAGTAACATCATAATATTATAAAATGTGAAAATTGAACTTACATAAATAACTACAGGTTTGTAAGGAACCCTCGGTATGCGAGTCCGACTCACGCTTGGTCGGTTTTTATTGTATTTCAAATTATCGTGACTTAAAATTACTAAGTTCTATGAAATTTTGAGATAATAACAAAAAATATTGATTTTAATAAACGAGTTATTTTAGTTTGTGGATTCTATCAAGTCATTGAATCTGAAGACGCGGCAGGGTAACAAACCAAGTTCAAAAAAAGGAATTGACGACGCAACGTAGTTTGTAATTTGATGTCGGACTGTTTCGAGATACTTTTGACCCTTTATTACTTAAAAACTATGCATACATAATCAACATACAATTGTAACCTCTAAGCTAAATTAGAATAAGACAGCAAGCACTGTTTTAAATTACTTTGTCGAAGATTTTTCTTTGATTTATTCTCCATTTCACTCGGTCTTCGGTATTCCTAAATCTAAAGTATAATTTAGTAGAAGAGAACCCAAGGAAAGCTGGTTATCTCATTTATAGCCAGCATTCTTGGACTTGCTTCTTTTACTAGTGCCACACAGTTTTTTGTACACTGTTAAAGCTTGTATATTATATAGCCTACCTTTTTATGCATATCATGAAAAAACACCTTCTAATACTTCTTATACTTTACAAGATTAACGAAGAGGCATCTTTATACATTTAGCGTATGTGGATAGATACAATAAGCCACAACCTTAATGTCGCTAAGTTCTAAATTCAAAAGCACTCAAGTGTTGCCCATTTCATTAAAATTTTGGGTAAAAGTTTCGGCTCAAGCTATTATGTCGGATGTTAAAATCCAAAGAGGTAATCTGCATTCTACTGGCAGTTTGTGGTAAGTGCATACTCGTCTATTCATTCTTAATCCGGATCTGTGTTATCTTTTTTGGCAACTGAGCATCATTTACAAGCGAGACCGCGCCTGTTTTAAATTGCATAGGTATTTTGGCTATTCACTATTATTGTAGTTTCTGGGATTTGTTAAACAAAATAAAATAACTCAGAACAAATTTTATGAATTGATATATCCAACTAAGTTAATTAAAAATCTGCTTTTAGTAACCCATGCTATTAAATATAATGCATAAAAATACCGTAGACCTACTGTAGAAATACGGACAAATATGTATTCTTCTGATGGTAAAAGATAACTGTAACCTATAGACACCATAGATGTTAAACTTGCGTTGCTATCCTGAGGCCGGGATGAAAAGCCCATTGTACAAGTTTACCGGCTACTCTATCCTTCAAATCGAAACATGACAAGATCATTAAGGCGGCTCTAGTAGGTAAGGCAGTGGATCCCTACCCTAGCAAGTTGCTGCACAGCACTCTACCACCGGTGGCTTTATTGGTGATTACCTATATTTTAAGCTGCGCTTGCTTGGCAGAGAGGCAGATGGTTTATTCTTTTCAGCGGACCCATACCAACACGGTATGGGTCCGCTGAAACAATGACAAGTATGTTCATCACATAAATACGGTGAGCATATCGGGCATCGAACCCAACTTTATTGTTTTTTTATTTATAATATATGCACATCGTGGACTATCGCTACATGATACTCCTTAACTTAAGTGTACTTTGTTTTTTTCTTCTGAAAGATACAGAAAAGCGTTACGACTATATGACTCATAATAATAGTAAAGGACTTTTTAATTTTTCAGGCTTACTCTTGCTGACGATGTTCTGCCAATAAAACTAGTACGAATTAAATCCATTCACTGTTTTTTTTTCAAAACTGTAAAAAGGTTTAAGTAAATAAAAATGTCTTAGAATTTTAAGAATGTTTTCTCACAATATTGGACAGGCACACAAGCAGACAGATTTAATAACTGTAAAGAATTAAGCTTCTACTAGTATTATGTATGTAACGCGTGTACAAAACATTAGCGATAAAAAACTATACGCATATCTTCAAGTCCCCCTACTGGGAGGCAGAGAGTAGATATTGAGTGCCAACCTTGCAGATCTGCCTGGCTTCCGCCAAAGTCATTGCCCTTTTAATACAAACAATCTGGTTTCGGAGAATCTCGACACCACCTTTATATAAAACCCGAATGATTTGATGTTGGAATTTCAACATATATGAAGGTTTATCCATCTATATTCGTATTTTAAGCTGTTTTATCTATCTTCCATCTGCCATTATTTCTATACAATTGAACAAATGAAGGATGCCCCTTCTTATTTTTACACCAGCACTTTTTTCAATCCCAATTTTTAATCTCTCATCTACTGGCAATGCGGTCTGCTAGTGTACCACCATAGATTTTATATAGTGCTCTTATTTGGCGCATTTATCCTACTTTTATAAATTTTCCTGATATACTCGCCTCTATACTAGAATTAACGTTGGGAATAGTCATAACTTCCAGTTAAGACATTTTAGATTTAGCGTGTTTCTAATAATAAGAATAAATTTCCACAAATTTCTTTTAGCTTATTATATCACCCCAATATCATTTTTCATTTAGTAAGTTTTTTTTTAGTTTTAGTTTAGTTTGTTATTATTTTCAGCCTATGAAAATCTAAGTGTTTATCTACGAAGTATTTTCGTGGAGCTCAGCCTTGACCACACATTTAAACGATACAATTTTTCAATTGTTAGATTTTTCGGAATCACGTCGTATTACAACTATCGATTGCGTTGCTGTTTTAGAATGGAATAACACTTTATTGTACACCAAATACATAAAATAATAACAATTATTGTAAAAAAAACCGTTTAAACATAGATTAAACATATAGATGTTATGGGGTTAAGAAATATCTCGATAACGTCAACTTTTAAATAATAAAAAATCTAGATCGAAATTGGTCCATTCGTTCTAAAGTTATGAAGCTATGAAGGCCCGTATACACACACTTACACGTGAAACTTACAACATCCCTCTTTTTGATGTGTTCCCTTTAGATTAACTGCAAAGTTGTTGTTGTGTTGTGCGGAGTCCGCATGTTGTTTGTGCTCCTTTGCAGAATAGACCATCTGCCTTCCTGTCAGACAGCTCCTAAAATGCGAGCATAGATTTACCGTCACTAGAACCGTGACAACTGATTAGTTGATAGAGTTTTGCAGTGACTCACCTGCATACGGTACAACCACCTTGCCTATACCAGCCGCCACAACGTCATTGCTCGCCTTTAACGTGTTTCGGTTCGGAGGATAAGGTAGCCGGTTAACTTACTTTTGCTCGAGCAATGGTAAAAATCTCAGGTTGATAACGCACCACTACCTACTTTGATGTCTCTAGGCGGCGTGATTTTTTTACCATCAAGAAATCCGTCTGTTTATAAAAATATATGCAATCGTACTTGTAATAATACTAAAAAAAAATAATAGATCATTTATCGATACTAACATTTAAAAATGAAAAAATGTGCTAGTTTGTTTCACCCTTTTCACGCTGCAACAGACCAAAGTTGTGGTAGGATAGTAGTTGCAGATGATTATTATATCCAGAAAATGGAGACTAAACAGCGTATTAAGCTACTTTTTATCCCGTTTTGTAAATATTTAAGCACAGTAAGGCTGCAAAATTGACTCCAGTAATTTCATTCCCACATCGCGGTTCGATTATTATTTTTTTATCTTTTTTTTACTTTAAGGATTCTGGGATGGTCCCATCCAAATTTTATCAATATTCCACTAGTAGATTTAAGTTATATTTGCTTACTATAATTTGCTCAATAATCGCATAACAAACACACAAAATAAATTTAAAAAAATATGCAGTTAAATTGATAATCATTTTATTAGACTTTTCAAAACTGCAATATCTATGTATAAGTAAAATACAATTTTCTTGTATCAAGTACAAAAGCTCTACAACATATTTTATTCATAACTAAATTTCTTGATTATCCAACAGACATTTTTACACTGAAAATTCTTATAAAATTATGAAGTCTAAGTAAAAGAGGGGTTGCGTTTAAATTTAAATTTTGTTCGCTTTGGTATCCCTGGGGAAAGGGCGTCAAACAGGGGAGTAAGCGCTAATAAAGTAAATTAAAGATTAATAATATATTGTCTAAATATAGGCTTTAGGGGATCCGTATATGCAAATTTGGTTGAACCCCAAGTGAAATCAAATACAGCTGGATTGGACTGAATTATTAATGTAGCCACGATGTTATTAGAAGTTTCCTTTTTACTATGAGAAAACTCCGACGAATACACGGTGTTTCGTTAAATATTTATTGATTGTTTAACTTATCATTACTCTTAGTCATTAGTTATTTTTAATAAACAAAGGCCGATATTGAATTACGTAACAAGTTATAAGCGAGTAAAACATAAAACATGTTTTGCAAGTTATCATGACATGATGTTAAGTAATGGTTTTGTATCCCCGTATTGTAGTATTGTGTATACATCAGTTAGAATCACCTCTGTGATCCAGCGGTCCAGGTGTTGGACTTGACTGCATGAGGTTCCGGGTTCGATTCCCGGGTCGGGCAACAAAAAGAAAATTTGGTTTTTCCAATTTTCTTATTTAAAAAAATGTTGTTCGGGATTGGATATGTGCCCGGTTGGCGATAGGCTTGCCACCTAACACATTGTGGGACTTAGTATCTTCGGCTAGTTGTGGGTGCCCTGGTTGTGCCTCTGCCTACCTCTTCGGGGATTTGGGCGTAAAGATACTTTTACTTATCAGTTAGAATATATCATCTGCTTTTTTTCCAGGTAGCTTGTAAAAGGCGAGCAAATATGATAGATGATTGCTGGTGCCAAAGTACTGTACTGCAAATCGTTCGGGTAGAGATCCACCTCATGGTGCTAACATGTCTTGTCCGGGGACAATTTACTAGCTGTTTCGGCAAACATCGTTCAATCCGTTCGTTTTGTTTGGGAAAATATAAAATATTTTCCTAGTATCTTCACAGGTGACCGGAATAAAAAGTATATACTTGTATGTTCATCTCCTAGGTCTAAGCTACTTCTCCAAAAGTTTTTAACCAAATCGTATTAGCCATTCTTGAGTTAGCTAGAAACTATTTATACTTACCTAACACATTTTTATTTTATGTTAGCTGCCTGTTCCGGTTTCATTCGGATGGTAATTTTTTTGATTGTATATTGAGATGTAAGCTATCCTATCTTTCAATTGGATCAAACTGCACACGGTGAACAAATTTGATTGAGATAAGTAACAAACATTTTAGAAGTAGTTTACGAGTCCATCGCTGACAAACGACATGACACCATATACCACCAACATAAAATCGTGGTTGCCGGGTGTGCCAAAACGTAATAAAATCGTGGTTGCCGGGGAGTTTGTTTCGCC
This sequence comes from Calephelis virginiensis, assembly GCA_002245475.1. Taxonomy (NCBI): domain Eukaryota; kingdom Metazoa; phylum Arthropoda; class Insecta; order Lepidoptera; family Riodinidae; genus Calephelis; species Calephelis virginiensis. The sequence continues at coordinate 359,997 of NJDC01002228.1, read as the reverse complement.
GTTTCTTCTCCCGACGGGCTAGGTTTGGAAACGGTGGTAGTGTACGGTAGATAGGATTAAAAATTAATCTACCTTTAAATTAATTTATAATAAATTATGAAACTTATGTTCATAAATAAATAAAATGTTTTGGCTGTGATTTAAATGTAAATTTTTATAGAAATATGTAACTTCTTAAAATTGACTAAATATTTGCACACCACAATGTGGTAGAATATGTTGTATTCTTAAATATCTTTATAACAACTTTTTAACACACATATTCCGCAAATAAATAATTTTCATTCATTCATTCATTCATTCATTCATTCATTCATATTATTTTATTATATTTAGTAAGCAAGTACTACAATTTATCGAAAACGAAAAAAGCTGTAATTACATGATACTAGTGCTCTTATAAAAGCGTTAAAATATACTTTGAAAGGTAAACGTTGATGTTAACATTAAAAGGTCATGCTCCGGTGAAAAAGGGCAATACTGTATGTAAAGGAAGCTAGCCAATTCAGCAAGGATCGTGATATTTGGCGTGAAGATAAGTCAGTATGTTGTAATTTTCATATTGTAGCGTTATATAATCCCAAGTAAAAAAAAAATATTAAATGAAACTATTATAACTAGTAAATAAAATAAATATATACTGTATATGCTTAGAATACATAAATAAATATAATACCGTAAACAATTAATAAACTTTAATAAATATTTTTTATATATAGCAACTTAGTATATATCGATTCTAAGCTTTTATATCGGACAGGGACTGGCAACATAACCGGCCGTTAATGAAAATTAAAAGAGGTCATACAGTCGCTTTGTATCGACACCGATCTTAAATCCTGTAACTAACAGGAATTTAGAAATAATTTAAAAATATCAGTGAGCTCTAATTAAATGATTCTAACGCTATCACAATTATTTTATAAGAAGAAAGATCCCCATACTTGGTGAGTTTCCATTTTATTAAAATTATGTGAATTCTCTGTGCCACAGCCTGTAATTAAATTGATGTGTGCTTGCTTAAAAATAAAAATGTAAAAGAATGTGTCCTGGCCATCTACGACCGCGATTAAGACACTCCATGAACCAGGGTTTATCCATTCCCTTTCTGGCTTCCAGGGGTTCACCGCTTGAGATGGAGTATACTGAACTCCGGACGTCCAACTAACTAACTTGTTAGCTGAGTGCATTATATGCTTAACCCTTAACTAAGAAGGCTATAACCCTATCAGAATCTGTTTTACGTCTAGAAGACGGAGGCTGCCGATCTACAAGAACTCAGGCCAGTGAACATTAAAATACCTATATCTTGTACTGTGTGTAGTGGCGGAGAATGATTATACGCTAAACCATTAATCGGGCTAATTATTTACACTTCTAGACCCACTTCTTACTACCTGCCACTTCCCCGATAGAGAGGGTGACAATATAAATAAAATGAATATTCTTTGACATATTACCTACACAAATCTTGTAAAACAGACCATCTGTCGGATTGCTTGGCAGATCATAAGAGAGCAAAGGTGAAACGGGTTGTAACTAGCCTGGGTAGAGATCCAACGCCTTACCAATTGACAATGTCGTCTGTCCAAAGTATGGAGCAGCCGGTAGACTTACATAATTGACCCCACACCCTGGCGACACACCTACAACATCTATAGTGTCGATAGGCTGCGGTTATCTCTAACTGTCATGAGGGCCCTGCTTGTTCATTGTCTTTTGCCATAAAAATAATTGATCTAAATTACTGCAGTTTGCAAATTATAGGCTTGTGTTATGTGTATGTGTATGTCTGTGTGTGTAACACATAAAATACTTAATTAGACACCATTATGAATTTAATAAACACTAGTAAATACTGATCAACAAATCATCGTAGCCTTAGGATATCGACCGTACCGTACAAATGACGAGTGTGTCATTAACGAGTGTGTCGTTGTTTGTACGGTACGGTCGATTTCCTGAGGATTCCTCGGTGTAGAGGCGAAATGTACATCGAGTGCGATTTGGTGTTCTCTATGGTCAGTGCTTCGACAAAATTGGCGAAGGACGTGACAAGTGGTTTTGTTTCCCGAGTTCGAACTGTATTCGTGATCTGTAGGGTTACTCTTGAATCTCGATATCATGCGGATTGGAAATTGGAATCGAATATGTCACTTTAGGTACTTTTGAACACAGAATTAGGGGATTATTAACATTTAGTTACAAATAAATTCAACGAATAGGATAAGATAATTTACTATTTACTATTAACTAAATGGTAATAATTCGCCAGTATTGTGTTCAAGAGTACCTAACATGACATATTCGATTCCAACTTCTAATAATGCATGAATCGAGCTTCCAGAGTAACCCTACTGGTCGCGGAGGTGGGAGGTGGGAACGTTAGTTAGGTTTGCTACATTCTGTGTCATTTGTAGGACTATTTGCCAAAATAGTTACACTGCTTACGCGGAAATAGCAAAGTATAGGCTTATTTTACATCTGTTACAATATATTTCCGCAGAGTAACGTCTGATTCAATAAAATATTTTTTCTTGTATAAATAACTTACATTTCAAAGCCAAGAAATAAGAAAAGATAAACATTTTCTCGGCAGTTTTATATTAGCAATTCACTGAGTATTTCGTAAATTGTATTTCAAATATCTAAAAACTTTAGAAGTTAGTATGAATAAGGTATAAAATTGCTTGAAATTATATTTTTTGTACTTTTCTTTGATACGTCGGGCCACCGGCTGATTTGGCACCTGTAGAATGCTATTACCGCGCCGTCAGATACATAAACAAGAAACCAATTTTTTTTTCGAATACTTAAAAAATACTGCTATTTTAATTGGTGTCAGATTTTTAAAGGACATAAAACCTTTCTGGTTGAGTTATTCGGTGGCTTTGGTATGAACATTATTTTTTAATTAAAGGACTATACAACTTCAGTTACTGATCACATATACTAAATTTTAATAAAAATTTAATGTTAAAAACCTAAAATGACATTGATACATTGTAGTTAGCTGAAAAGATTTAATAATGAAATTTTAGTTTTTACCATCATAGACTAGGATGCATAAAGTTCGTACCATTTCTTTTACGTTTGGGAAATCTCACTGGATACCTCGGGGAAGAGCAGTAGGCTATGTCTGACTCAAACCGGTACTAAAACCCAAACGATGACCTTCATGCCGCCCGGCTAGGAGCGATATGAGGTCACTTTGGCATTCACCATCTCGCCCGGTGGCTACGGTCAGGTCCATAGCGGGCCTCCTTCCGCGCAAAAAGAGGAGCGACTCCGGCTATTAGAGCCACCCCCCAGGCGTGAGAGGCCGTGTCGGCCAGAGGGAGTCCCCTGACTCCCCTGAGCAGCTCTGCATCAGAGACGCTTAGAAGGCACAGGTTACCATCTTCTTGCGCCGGTCCGCCTGCGAGCCGCCTTTTTTTGCGTCATGATTTCTTCGCAAAAGGAGACAGCCGCTTGCCACGATCTTTCACTACCGAGCATGGATTTGATTTGAGAACGCATGCCACCGTCTAGGACACAGTCCGATACCCATCGCCCTCGTTGCGATGACCCGCTGCGGACGTCGCAGCAGGGTCTTGTTGGCGCGATCGAGGGCGTCTACCCAGATGGACTCCAGGTGACCCCAGAATACAGCCGTCAAAAATTGGCACTCGGGAATCCCAACGTTGGCAGCAGCCTTCCAAATATAGCAGCGGCTCCGAAAGTTCACCTGCCGTCCAGGATGACACCCAAGTACTTCATTTGGGTCCAAACCCTGAACAAGACCACGCCGTTACGCCGCTCCAACATAGCTAAGCATGATGAGCTTTCCCAAAGCATCCAAACCTTAAGGCTTAAACCAATCACGACACGGATAGACCCCCGTGTCATGCAGCCCTCATCACGTTTCCACACCTTGGCTTAGGGTGAATTTTATAGAGGTTTTCTTCCTCGCAGCCCGGACATTAAAGGCAAGACCCTCGGTTCATGATCATAGGCCTATAGAGACGACATCGATACCTCCCATGGATTACCATATTACAAACACGCCGACAGGGTTAGTGCCAGCAGCGCCTGGCGTTGAGGTACCAATTAACTTCCCCGTGGTGCTGGCTTACACCTCAGGTACTGATCCTCCTCGCCACGACAAGGCTTGGTAACCTAACGGGGGACCACAGTCTAACTATAGACATGACATGACATGATGAAAATATTACGGAATTCGGATCATCGTGACTTAGACATGTATCAACAAAAAAGGTATAATAAAATTTGTTAGAATTATCGAACATAATGTCTTGAATAATATAACGAATGCAAAATTTAATGATTGATTGCGTATCAATAAAAAACATTTAGAAACTTGTTAATCTTAGCTTATTTGGTAAACATTTATAATTGTTTGCCTAACATTTTTTTGTTAAGCAAATAAAATATGAGTTCGAAGGTTTTGGCCAATGGTGCTAATAATTCACGCTTAGTAAATATTACCCAAAATAAATAAAACATATACACAAAATATATACCTAATTATTAAAAAAAACATATATAAATACTTACATACATACATACATACATATCTTCACGCCAAGTCCCTTACGGGGTAGGCAGAGAGTATCGAGTGCCAGACCTCACGATCCTGACAAACCTGTCTTGCTTCCTTCACATTCATAACCCTTTTCATACAAACACGCCGGTTTCGGAGACTCTTGATACCACCCTCGGATAATATCCGATTGATCTGATCGTGAAATGTCTGCCTCGGTCTCCCCGGGTACCTACATCCATCCACATTCGCATTGTATATCTGCTTTGTCAATCTTTCATCTGTCATTCTTTCCACATGACCGAACCAGCGGAGCATGCCAAAACTTACACATACCAGAATTATAATAATAGATACATCTAGCTGGAGACATAAGGTCTTGTACTAGCTAACAAACTTGAAACAGTTTCAAGCTTAGTTCCAGTTTATAGCGGTATAAAACTCATCCTAAATAAAAACATATATTTATTTCACTAGCGAAGTTTTATGGAATTAGTTTTGATAACAGTAAATTACACTGAACTAATATCAAAAATACCAGAAGGTGCATTTATAAAGTTTTATAAATATTTGCAAAAGTGTTATTCAACCTTTGTCTTTAAAATTTTATGGAGCTGAAATAACCATGCATTTGACGTAACATTTTGTCGTTGAAAATAAAAGCAGATTGTCCTTCATGAAATAATACCAATTCAAACATATAACTAAAATCTCGGGTAGTATTAAGAAAGTTCCGAATCTCAAACGCAGGGGAGATAACTTTCATCGTAATATTACTTGCAAAAAAGTTGAAGGCAATGATAACTTTGGCGTGTTTATTCACTGTATCGTTAGGTTTATACCCTTGTGATTTATATAACAAACAACTTGAGTATCCTTTATCCCAGTTAGTTACTGCCTAATGTTACTTTATTATTATTAATTTTTTCTAAGTGTCGGTTCGAATAAAATAGACCATTTGTCTTTCTGCCTGGCAGTTTCTAAATGACATGCAACGGTTAAATGTGTCGTTTTTTAAAGACCAATGGTTTAAAGTACTATGCAGTAGCTTGCATGAATAGGAATCCACAGCCTTACCAGATTCTGTCGCTACAATAACAATTGAACGTTCCAATCCGGCAGAATTTCACAGCACTTGGTCACAGGACAGAGTCTCACTTATGATATACATATAAGGTGTTTGTAGGCCACGGTTGTCTCCTATAAACGGAAGAGCCGTGTGCTTGTTCGCATTTTTATTGACATAAAAGAAATATTCTTCACAAAATGTTAGTAGTACAAAAGATGCGCTTATTTGTTTACAGCTGACCCCATTACATAAATTTACAAAACAAGAAGTATATGTAGGTACAACACATGAACTGAACTTTAAAGAAACGACCAAATTATAAGAAAACGAAGATGAAAAAATCGTTAGATCTAAAATTTACGTATTGGATGACAGTTGTTGTAACTTTTGTGTAACTAATTAATATTATATATCTCAAAATTGTACTTGTATGAACAATTTATAGGACTGACACCCACAATACAGGTATTATATTATCTGCTTTGTTTAAAGTTACATCAATTTGTATAATTATTCAAATCATATCTTGTAGGTGGCACAGTGAAAGAGTTTACAACTATTCTCATTTTATGAGGCCTTAATATAAAGAGATATAATATGTGCGTCGTTGTCGTATAGACGAAAATGTTGCTGAACGTTATATTAGACCTTGAATCCAAATTTCTAATCTATCTACATATCTACATAAATAAAATCTGCAATATCTTCTAGAGTGGTGGACGACAGTGTCAAACACTGACGTTATGGCGGCACTACACCGCTCTACCACTAGTGGTCTGGTAACTCGTAAGAGACGAGTAAAAGTTAAATGGGTCATCCATTTAACTTCCATTTAAGGTCAGAGGGATCGATGCTTACGCACAGGGGTCCCGAACAAATATGGGGAATTCTGACGATTAAAAATATGTTTCTCAATATGTGTATTTTCATTTGGACTGTACCAACTGCTAACAAGGTACAATATCCTTGTCTTTGTTTTAGTTAAAACTTGCATTCGTTCCACGCATTGCATCCATTTCGCTCTTCCGACTGGTCCAGAAACGCCAAGGGAAACTTTTAATAGTTTTTCTTTATTCAATCAACATATTTTCGCTCTTGGACACTTCTCTCGTTTGCCAACAATTTGTTTTGGTACTTTTTTCTCTCACTGTAGTTAACTCACTACGTTCCAAACAAATTTGATCCCGAGGGTACTTTAAAAAGTTTTTCCTCTGCTCTGATTTAGTCTAGACGGAATATTTTATCATTGAACCCGATGATATCGGATTTATGGACTGAAATACCTTTAATAGCAGTATTTGTATAAATGGACACAAAGTTTTGTCGTTAAATTTTATGCCTTTTTGTTCACGTTTAATTTTAAATTGGAATGTTAACAATATTTTTACTATTGGTTTTGTATTCATCTACTAACTTAGATGTTTTTTTTACTAGCTATAACTTCTTTAGGTGATAGTGTTCGATAAATAATAATATTTGTATTCGAATTTAATATAATTTTACAAATAATTAGTGATTATAACCTTTGGGTAGTACTACATAAATTTGCTTATTTCATAAACATTTATATTTTTTAAGATCACGTATTACAGTTATTGGCATACTCCCCGTTATTATTTGACTAGTACTGAGTCATAGTACTAGTAGTGCACTAAATATAATACCATCTACCTTACTACTAGGCAGCTTGTTAGGGGAGCCCTGGTTTAGATATACGTCAGTCCCAACAAGACCACTGGCAGTAGAAAGATGTGCAACTTACCATCCACCTCTTTACATATTCCTTTACATGTTCTAGTTCTGAGGTTAGGGTAACCGGTACACATGCACAATAGGTCTAACATCTGGAAAACAGGACAGCCACACACCAGTAACAGGTTTAGTGTCTATCAGCCACGGCTGTCTCTTATTATCCGGAGACTCATGTGGTTATTCAATGACCTGTCACGTCAAAAATCACTCAAAAGAACATATTATAAAGGTTAATATGATCCTTATAATTAAATTCCTTAAAATACAAAATTAACAGTTTTTCAGAGAGTTTTTGTGTCAAACTCATGACCTTCCAATCTTTAGTATTAAAGTTAAAAGATTCGATTTTACACACATTATCATTAACAAACCAAAAACAAGCCACATGTGATACACTTGTTAAAAGCGATCAGTTCCGGTAATTTTCATCGCTAATTTTACGCTTTAAGTTCTCTCGTTACCGTCTTGCCAGTGTTAATTTGCGTGAAAGTGTCAAATTATAGCATAAGTCAGAATCTTTATAAAAAGAAACTAGCAGCCAGTCCCGGCTTCAAACGTGTGGACAAATTTCTAATTATTCCTACAAAAAGGGATCGTTAGGGAAAAAATTCTTACGGTAAAAGAATTTTCCAAATCGGTCTATTATTTTTGGAGCCGATTCAATACAAAGAAACGAATATATCTTTCCTCTTTATTATACATATAAATCGATTTTCAAATTTGTTGTTATTTATAAGATGGCCTCCAAAAAAGGTACTCTTGAAGTACTTTAAGTTATAAACAGTTTCTTAACGCCTGTACCCCCAAATAGGTAGGCAGAGGTACAACCAGGCTAAAATAACTTTAGACCTAGAATATAAGAATTGGACAGCTTCAAGCTTAACATCCTATCTTTAGATTTGCAAAAAGTTGTTTTTGAGTTTTTTGGTTTATTGATAAAAGTTTTATTAATTATGCATAAAGCAAAAAGAGTTTGTGATATAACGAAAGACTATGTACATATGTCAACTTTTTTTAAAAAGACTTGACCGCTGACTTTCTTTTACTAGAACTCTCTTAGTGAGGCCGCGATTCCGATCCGGTGATAGTTTTAATACTAATATCGACGGGCACAAGTACATCTTGCATTCTTTACGTGAAAAATGATTCTGAATCTTTGATTATGTATTTCGAGAGATTTCAATAGTTTCCGACTTCTAGAATATAATGAATGATCAAATATCATTGATGAGCAAAGGTTTCATCAAATTGAACTTCATTTCAGGTAAATAAGTTTAATCTTTGTTGCATTTAAAAAGCAAGTATTTTAGTTTATATTTAGTTAACAAATCAAACATAAACACTTCCGTGTAACCCAATAAACACTAGGATTAGTCGAGAACTCGTTACAAACTATTTTTACTTATATTTTATTTTGTTGTTACCTATGAATTGAGTTTTATTACTACCGTATAACTGATATATTCAATACGTTACCTAAAAAATAATGAACTAGTTAGGTTCTAAAACGTGAAAATAGTGAAATCACTCGTACGAATAAATGTATTTCAAGTAAAAGTCATTTGCAGGATACAATAAATGACCATTCTACTTTAAAAAACTAAAACTGTTTACCACACTACTAAAGTAAATTAAACTTGGATTTAACATCACACAACAGACTTGGACAAAACGCAGACAGTATAAAAGCCATCGTATCACTGTTGCGATACAAAAGCAAATAACGAGAGTTGGCTAGTCTTTTTGTGTAGCTGTAAGTTCGATTACACTCCAGCTTCCCTATCATGTTCGAAATGCTATTAGACGCTGACATTTGCTCTCGCTGTGCTGGCATCTAGGGAATCTCAAAATTACTCATTTGGTATTACAGTCACGAGTTCGCAATAGCGATCCTACGCTGATTTTTACTTCTTTCAATTCCGATTGCACTATTTCAACTAGTAATTTATCTTCATATTTTGCTGAATGCGATCTGTCTTAGATAAAGGCATTATTCCGTCTCCGTAATTAGGTCTGTTTTGATAAGTGTTTGTAGATACAAGATACTATATATTTGTTTAATATTGAATGAGAAAGTATGAAATGAATATTTATAAGACAAATTATAAATTGCTGTTTCCTTTCTGCAACATAGTTTCGTGTTACGTTTTATTTGTAACTTTCTTTTGATTTCTCTAGTGACAGTTTTACGATGTATAAGGATGTTCTAGACAATTGTGAACAAGCCTTCAAGCAAAGGTTACGTTGTTTCTATCTTCCGATTATTATAAAATTTGGATTAAATCTACTATCCAGACGGTAGCAAACCTACGTCTGCAATTAATACTGTTTACAACCGTGGAACTCTGATTAAGAGACTATAGCGAATAATCAGGTGGTTCCTAATAATAGGTGAAAACTTACACATACGAGTAGTATAGATGTCTATAACCATCATAAGATGTTACTTGCGTCTCGCATTTTTATGTTACTGCACCTACACAGATTCACAGGACACACCCTCCACTGCCATTAATCTAGGTAGGGCACTGACACCAATCTAGGTAAGCTGCTGTATACAGTTTCACAACCAAGTTATGACTGACTGCATTATTATACCTACCTGAGAACCACCAGCAGACAACACAGTCGCAACATACTGACGCCAGAAGCTTTTTTGTATTTCAGGCATGAAATTTGAAAACGTAGGAAGTTGTTCATTACTCCCAACAAATCCTAACGTCAAACAGTAATGATATATTTAAAATCTCATACATTATAAATGTAGTCCGACCATCTGTTTTCTGACGCTAAGCAAATAGCGGAACAGATTGTCACGAAACTAACAAATTTTATAACAAAAAATCTGGGGTTACAGAAAATGATTTATAATGTTATTTCGGGTACAGTCAAAGGAATGTTTACATAAACCTTGCGGAGGCGTCGGTGTCAAGTTCCTCGCTACCGGCCTGACACATTTCTAAATACATCTCCGATATTCACACTACATGCGTTTAAAAAAAACAATTCTCACTTACTTCTCTCTCTCTTCTCGTCTTAGAAATTATTTTCTAATTAGTAATAGTCCTTGTTTTATTTTGGAATGACTAATGAATTGCCAACCTCGCGGTTGTTACAACTTCACCGGGCTTTTGGCAATAGTCCTTGACGAGTCGATTTAATTTGCTGTCAAAAACTGTTTTAAATCTTGCCACTATGACTTGAGTATTTTTATTTTGTCATGTTCCGGTCCGGAGGAAAGAGTAGCTGGTAAAGTTGTTCCTTGCAAAATCTGTTCATACGTACGTATACACATTTTTTGTTACTCAAAAATATTGTCGTATTACTGAATTAGTTTTAATAATAACAGGTTTGATATTTTTGTAATGGACAAACAAACGGATTAAAATGCAGACTAAACAAAATCTTTTTCTATTACTTTTTTGGATTATATTTAGTAATACTGCTACAAAGTTAGATATCAGCTGTAGTTTATATGTATATTTGTATATATTTTAATTGAACGTAGGTTTTGAGAACGATGTAATATTATCCTAATACACATATATACACAAAAAAAATACATATCTTTACGCCTTACAAGGTAGGCATAGAGTATCTAGTGCCAAATCTCCCGATCATGGCAGACCTGTCTGACTTCCTCCACAGTCATCCCGAGTTTCGGAGACTCTTGATACCACCCTCGGATTACATCCAAATGATTAGATTGTAGAATGTCAACCTTGGTCTGCCTGGGTACCTTCATAAATCGACATTCGCTTTGTATATCTGCTTTGTCTAATTTTCATATCATTGTTTCTACATTATTTTCCGCTGAACCAACTAAACAACCTCTCTCTCTTTTTAACGTCAACAATTTCTTTTAATCCCACTCTTACTCGGATTTCACTATTACAAATGCGGTCAGCGAACGTTACAGCACTGATTTTCCGAGACATTCTCATTTTGACCGCATTTATCCTACTTTCATGCTTTTTCTGACATAAGGAAAACCGAGGTGAGCTGTGACAGAGGAAAGCTGTGACATTGTTGATTTTTTGGAACCTATTAACGGATATTGAACTCGCAATAGTGTACGTTTATCAGTTCAAGTCTCCAGCTAGAAAACGTGCACTATTGCGAATTCACAAACAGTTTATAGATTCCTAAAAATCTACGATGTCACAACTCTCCTCTGTGACAACTCACCTCGGTCTCCCCTACCCAACACACACTTTCATAAAACAACGTTCCATACACATACAACACGCTACTTTAGCTCGAAATTTCAGCACAGTACATAGTTTGAGGATTTTTTAATACTGTAATTTGTTTTTGCAAAGAATCGATTTTTTTCATTATGTTGCAAATTTTGTCGCTCGGTAATAATGCAACATCATTCGCTAAACAAACTAAGAATAACACTTGTCGGCGCCCATAATATGCGCCGATGAAGACATGAATTTCTAATAAATAACCCTGTAAGATAAAAGCAAGTACTAATTGTGCAAATGAATTTAAAGTGACGGGTATACTATGAATTAATGAGTCTTTAGCCAACTGAGTCCACTCGTATTCATCCCGCGGGATCAGTTGACCTACTGAATGTTTTGAATCGGGCAACTGATCCCATTGATACAAAATTAATGTTTTATACAGACAGAAAACAAAGGGTTTGGCATTACTTTTGAAAAAAATAGATACAACATCGAAATGTATTACTCGTATAAAGAGCATTTGAGGGTCAACTCATGGTATTGTGCTAATAATATGACTACATGCATTTAGCCAATCTCACACAAGAACATTATCAAACTGGAAGGTTTGAGTGCATCTTTCTATTTTGTCGTATTTGGTCGTGCATTATCCTTTATGTTAAAGTTGTTCAACATTTTCCCATATACAACTATAAATAATGTGTTTTGTGTTAAACATATCAGTTTGTAAGACATATCTTTCTTTTTTAACAGTAAATATTGATTAATGTGATTTATGTGAAATGATTGATTATAAGAATGAGTAAAAACATTTAATAAAAACTGTTCCTATACAGACTTCTTAATGTTTACTTCAGCTTTCCCGTTGGAATCTTTTCGTCTATGGACAGTTTCTTTTAGTAAACACCTATTAATTAATTAAAGTAACCAAGCCTCGCCTAGCGTTTTGTGTGTGATTTTAACTAGTTATAAGTGAAATTAATCAAAGCGCTTGGGTAGGTATCATTTTATCGTCTCGCTTAGCCTCAGGCCTGAAAGAGTATAGTTTGATTGGTCCGAGACTGCTCTAGGTCCGTATTAAATTAGGAGTCACGCGAGTTTTGTCTTCGACCTGGAAAAGTTTTGGGATTCCGTAAGGGATATTCTTTATATGGTTGAAGGAAATGAAAAAGTGATTATGTGTGGTGCCTTGAATAGTTGGGTTAGGACACGACGGGATGGTTACGAGGTCGTTCTTGGACCCTATGGTGATAAGAGAGTGAATGATGCTGGTAAGCATATTGTAGATTTTTGTGTGGAAAGAAATCTTCTTGTGTCTAACACAATGTTTCAGCATAAGGACATACATACGTATACATGGAGAAGGAATGATCAAATGAGTATGATAGATTTGATTTTGGTTGATAGTCGCCTCCGAACGAGAGCCTTCAAAGACCCAACCCTTAACACGTACCACTACTTGGTTATTAGCCGGTTTAAGGGTCTATTTAAGAAGTGGAGGCACTGGCGAGTACGTATTCCATTTGGAGGGCTTGAAAGGATTAAGAGTGAAAAGTTGCAAGACCTGAGTGCAGGAAGCATGTATGTCTGTCAAGTCCAAGACAGGCTGAATAGCGTGTGGCTACCGGACTTAGACGTGGATGACTGTTGGAATGTTTTGAAAGATAGCATGGTTGATGTTGCGAAAGAGGTATGTGGGAGTGCAAAGATGCCCAAGTTTATGAATGGTGACGCATGGTGTGATGAGGAGGTAAAAGCTTCCGTTGAAAGAAAGAATAAAGCTTGGCTAGACTATGTAGCATGTTTGCAGTTATGACAGTCTTCGCATGGACTGTACAAGTTACAGGGCCATTAGTTTGATCAGTTCAGCATCAAAAGTGTATGAAAAAATAGTTGAAAGAAGGATGCAAGGGATGTCCGATGGAATATTGTGGGAGGATCGAGGCGGTTTTAGGTCTGAAAGAGGATGTACAGATCAAGCGTTTACGCTCCGCAACATTGTAGAGAAGCATCTGGCTGTGGGTCAGAAGGTTTACTGCGGTTTTGTGGATTTCGAAAAATTTTGCCAGATTATGGGATGGTCGGGTCCCTGCTGCGTGCGGTGCAGTCAATGTATTTAGACTGTAAAGCATGCGTGCGGGTGGATGGCAACATATCGCCTTGGTTTGATGTTAATATTAGCGTCAAGCAGGGTTCTGTGTTGTCAGCACGCTTGTTTATCTTATGTTTGGACAAATGTCTTCAAAGGTTAAGATCATTGAATGTGGGAATGCATATGGGTGACCAAGTGTTGAACTGCCTGCTTTATGCAGATGATGCTGTACTTTTGGGTTCTACACCATCTGAGCTGCAAACACTGGTCACAGTTATGGAAGGTGATTGTAAAGAAAGGGGCTTACATTTGAATGCGATGAAAACCAAAATAATGGTGTTTGAAAGAGACGTAGCCAGAACGGATGTAAGAGTTTTGGTTGATGATGTAGTGCTGGAACAAATGAATGAAATTGTATATCTTGTATATCAGGGATGGAAGGTATACCTCGGATGTAGAAAGGAGAGTGAGTGCAGGGAATAGTATATATGAAGCGTTGGGTAAGCTATTCCAAAGCGAGATTTTGAGTCAAAAAGCTAGACTCGCTTTGCATAATTCTGTGATCTATGGCAATGATAGTTGAGTATGTCAGAAAAGGCATAAAATATGTTAACTTAATGTGAACTTAATGTGAAATCAGATGGCTACGGAAAATCTGCTGTACTACGATTGTCAGTAGTATTCGCAACATTGAGATCAAAAACAACGAGATTAAAAGGAAGTGTTTCTCAATCTGTCGGCTAACCCAAATGTGGACAAATTTTTATGTAACGTAGCATTCCAACGTTATTGTATGGAAGCGAGAGTTAGGTATGTCAGAAAGAGGATGAAAGTAGAATAAATGCGGTCGAAATGAGAGCTCTACGGAAAATCTATGGTGTAACGCTCGTTGACCGCATTCGTAACAGTGAGATCCGAGAAAGAGTGGGATTGAAAGAAAGTGTTGGTGTCAAAATGCGAAAGGGCATGCTCTGCTGGTTCAGTCATGTGGAAAGAATGACAAATGAAAGATTAACAAAGCAGATATACAATGCGAATATGGATGGATGTAGGTACCCGGGGAGATCAAGGCTGACATTTGACGATCAGATCAATTGGATATTATCCGAGGGTGGTGTCAAGAGTCTCCGAAACCGGCGTGTTAGTATGAAAAGGATAATGAATGTGCAGGAAGCAAGACAGGTTTGTCAGGATCGTGAGGTCTAGTACTTGATACTCTCTGCTACCCCGTAAGGGACTTGGCGTGAAGATATGTATGTAATTAATCAAAAGATTAGTGTATATTGGTTTCTATTTGGTTGTGTCACCGTATGTGTCACAATAATAAAAATGAATTTTAGTTATTTAATTTACTGTATCGTGTACGGTAATATCAATTAAGGTTAATTGTAATATTATTTAGTTTTAACTTCTAGTATTTAAAATCAAAAGCCTACGATTTTACCTGTCTTCACAAAGTTTTAAGCAAATTTAAATCAAATGACGGTGATTTTTTGCTGTTTTAGATACTGATAGGTAAAAATTAAAGTTAGGTAGTTGGCAACTGCTAGTTAAAATGTTTACAATATTGATGTTTTTATTTAGTTTTCCATTTATGTATAAATTAGTTTTTATTTTTAGTATATCAAGACAGCCAAACCATAGTGTGTCATTTTTTATGCCAAAGATTTTTGTTCACGATTGTACATATTATAGTAATAACGCACTTCATTATTATATTTTTTTAAGTGGGATCAGTTGACCAAACAAAAATAATTAAACTAATCATTTAGTCAGCTCATCTCGTGGGATAACTTTGGAACGGGATCAGTTAAATAAAAGTCCGAATAAATCTTGAATATTATTTCCTGTCATATAAATTGTTTTTAACCCATCTGATTAAAAAAAAAACTGCATATTGCTACTCCATAATATATTGGTTCGGGATAGTCTAAATTCAAAATGGTAAAATTAAATTAAATTTTAATGTATGCGCATTTTTTCGTTTTGTTGTTTTATGCTGTTATTAATTGTGTACAGAAGGTATTTAATTAATACACTTTTCTTGTCAAATTTTAAAATACCGTTATTGATCATTCCTTTTTCAAAATTTTGGGTGTCTGAACTTTTTCAGAAAAAAAAAACTGATATCTTTGCAAGGCGACTTAAAACATTAACATATACGAATGCAAACGGAAATGCTTTTATAAAACATAACGTTAATCTCAATTGAAATTCAGCCTATGTCTGAAAGCAATCTGTCGGTACACGTGGACTGCTTCGTCAAACAAGTCCACAGATTTGTTGGACAAGTATCGGGTTACTTTCAGCTTTCTGCGTCGAATCTAAACTAGTTTGGAATTGAACCGCTTGCTTTATCAAGACACCTTAATAGACTTGGGTGGTTTGTCTTATAACCAATTTAACTGCAATTGACTTAAGTTTCTGAATGAAATCATGTTTTTTTGTTGGATAAAATTCAAAGCGAGGCTTTGAGTCAGAACAGTAGCTTTGCTTTGCACAATTCTGTGCTCTATGGCAACGGTAGTTGAGTATGTCAGAAAAGGCATAAAAATATGTTAACTTAATGTGAACTTAACGTGAAATCGGAACGTTACGGAAAATCTGCTGTACTATGATTGTCAGTGGTATTCGCAACATTGAGATCAAAAACAACGAGATTAAAAGAAAGTTTTTCCTAATCTGTTGGCTAACCAAAATGTGAACAAATTTTTATGTAGCGCAGCAAATAATTCCGTGTTTTGAAAAAGTTAACAATCGTGACATTGATCGCGTAAATTGGAGTCAGACTTTTGCAATGTGCTTAAATGCTATACCAACGCGTTTATAAGAAAGATCATAACATAAGAAAAAAAATCTTTAATACGCGACAAAACCACTTGTTAGCTTACTTTCTTATCTTCACGACAAGTCCTTCATGAGATAGGCAGAGAGTATCGAGTGCCAAATGTCACGACCTACCTAACTTCATCCACGTTCATTCATTCATTACTCTTTTTACATAATCATGCCGGCTTGAGAGACTCTTGACACCAGACGTTATTTTAACGACTGGTTAACAGCTACTTTATTTTTAAATGAGAAAATAATAAGCATGATTTGATTTAACAGTCTCTTCTAATATATTAAGTAGCCTGAAATATAAATTTAAGAGTTCTAAGAAAGGTATAATGGTGGAATAACATTATATTTATAGATGTACTCAGCATGACGCCTCTGCTACCATGACACCAATTCGACTTAGAATTAATATATAATAAATTTATTACGTCCGTACCTACTAATAACTCGAGAAAGCACATTTTGCATAAATTTATTTAAACGTGACTCTCAAGTGACTGAGGTCAAATGAGGTAGTAAAGCTTTACTTAAACTTTCCTTTTTGTCATAATTTATGTCGAAAAAGTAAGCTTTGACAACCTGAAATTAATGTCAATGGATGTAAAGACCTCTTCTGACATTATATTAGTATTTGCTACTGTCATTTCTGATTAAAAATAGAAGGTGGCTATGTTGTGGCGTGTTGGTCCGGATCCTCTGTCATGAATGTCATTATAGGTGCAGTTGGTCCTGCTTCACTGTTAGGCTACTCGTAATAGGCAAGGAAAGGTTAAATAATTCTTCATCGCCTTGACCGTTTGAACCCAGGCGCAGCATAAGAAAATCATCAAAGCAGGACAACAATATAACTTCATATACTTGTTTCTTCTTCTTTTATGGTGAAGGCATTTTTGTACTACTTAGATTCTATTGAAATGGTTATTACTATAGTCTGTTCTTGATTTATTTTGACAAAATGCTTTCATGATTAATAAAATCATAATCAAACATATTATCAATTCATTCAATCCTTCTCCGCCCTTTGCTCTTCTCAGTGCTAAGGGTTGTGACCTCCTTCATAAACAACTTACTCCCCAGGTTATGGTATTTAATTACTCTGATCTGCTGTGGATTTTATAGCATCGTGGACCTGCTAGGACCAACGCCTTCTCAAAGTACTATTAGCCTTAAGCTTCTCTAATTTAACTCTAGTCTTTTGGCAATGTGCACGAAGAGTTCAAGAATTCTTCGGAGGTGCATGACTAAAAGCCTGGTTGTCATTCCAATCTTCCTCTGTATTGACTCGTTACTCCGATGTTCAGTTTAAGTTATACCTTACATCATCTGCCAAATGTTGAAAATGTCAATACGCATCCTGTTAGCCAATCTCTTTGCCTAAATTTTAAAGGCGTATAGAGTGGGTGTTTATTAAATATATTCTGGTATCTGTTAAGGTATTTCTATGTATTAGAATTGTTGAATAACACCCATAACACAAGAATATAATTTGCTTACTTTGGGGTTAAATTAAATTTTTGTAACTTGTCCAGATATATTTATTTAAAAAAAAGTATCTTCACACCCATATCCCCGAAGAGGTAGCAATCGGAGCACATTAAGTATGTGCTAAAGAAATTAGAAGCACATCAAATAATTCATTCGTTATTCGTTTCAAAAATGTGTTTCATCATTCGTGCTTACCATTCAGTTGGCTTGCAGTCTTTACAAAAATTCACGTTTTAAATTAAAAAGAAAAGCTTTACGACCCAAATCGTGTAAGGCTAAGCAAGCTAACCGGAAACTTTCAGCATTTTAACGAGCAAAAGTTGATACGCGATAACGGAGGCAAGTTTTAAATATGTCAACTATATTTTGTTACTCAGTTTTGATGAATTTTTATACCAAATTTTGTCAACAGATTATTTGAAAACCATATCATAAATACATTTTAAGGGCAACGAATGGCAAACATACAAGCAAGCAATGCGACTTTAACGTATTTTATGTTTATATAGGCCACGATTGTTTCATACCAGCAGGAGCTTTGTCTTAAAAAGCACAAGAATCTCTGGATGGTATGTAATACCATCACCGTCTGCAGACAATTAGGGACGTAATGTTGGGTTGCTAGCCTAAGAACTTGTATAGCATTTTGGACGACTAAATTTACAAGACAACCTGCCTCCAGTAGAAACGCGGCCGTCGCTATGGCGACAGCTATAGTTAAGGCGGTCGCGGTGGTGACTCTTTACAAAAACAAACCGATGCTTAACGCTTACGAGCTAAGTGGTAAAATAGTCAGTTTATTTTTATAAAAAAAAATAGGTACCAACACGGGGTAATCCATAAAATCATATCCATAAATATGCGTACCAAACTGTACAACTCTTGCGAGTGACAAAAACTAGTTATAAATGGTCCGATGTTGGTGTTGACTGCAGGTCTCGAATTTGAAGATAGAAAAGCTGTAAAAAGTGTCTTCTCTGTTCTAGCTCTCTTTTGCTATGAAAAATATTATAGAACAAGCTTTCGTGATTATAAAATGAGCATAAGTTCAGAACAAGGCCTCGTTCCTGATTGATACTTATCAATTTATACCAAATAGTTCTCTAACTCGAAACAATCTATCATGTAATAGATGTAAATAATCCATCCAATAAAGTCGGACATGTTTGTTCTATCAATTTATCACTCGGAAGATATTGAACGAAAATACTCCTAGGGATTTTGTATTTGCATAATCATTAGTATCGCGCCACGGCGCCAACATTTCTTCTATAGATAGTTCTTCGTTCCTTGTAATAAGGGATAAATTTGTAAATCAAGAAATGTTAAGTAATATTTTGCATTAGTCCGAAGGCAGATCGTTTCAGCAAATTTCCCCTCTATATGCAGAAAGCGGCCAAGCGGATTTTCATTAACTGCTTAACGCTGGCCGTTCAGACGTATGAGTGGTCTTCGAAATAAAGACGTTTTGTATGCATTGAAACATATTATTCCATAGAAGTGGCACACCTTAGCAAATTCGTAAAACACTTTAAATATAAAGATTAACACAATACATGTATAAAACATCACTTAAAGTCAGTAAGTGGGTACAAAGTATCTACGATTCACGTAAACAAAAATACCTTTTAAGCTATGCTTACAATCTTTATGAAAATGAATGCTTGGTTGAATGTTTTCGGACGGCAGAATAGATTTAGTTAATTTTGGTTTTGTATTATTTGTGCAATGATATTAAAAGAAACTGCGAAGAAGCAAGGAAAAACAATTTTTCCTATTCAAGCCGAACGGATAAAACCAAGTTTTTCGGGACATCTAGTATTTCATAGTAACGATGATATTATACAACCTTAAAAAAAATAGTTCACATTAATATTTAACGCTACAGTTCAAAATTAAAGTTCAGTCACCATTAGTATGTTTTTATGCGTTGATTATTAAATTTCACGAATCAAAAAAAGGTGTTTTGTAACGAAAATGACATTAGACACTCATTGCAAGCATAGTGATGTGGCCACAATGGTGGAAAGGATTAACATTGGTCTACATCCCTAATATAGAGGTCTGTGTTACTAAGTCTTATTATCTTTTATGTATTTCTACCTAACAATTCTAGCTTGGATATTGGGCTAACTAATTCGGTGTGTGAATATAGGTAAGGGATGGAGTAAGTTTTGGCAAGAGAAACATAGCTGTTTCCAACGTTCCAAGCTCCTTTGTCGAACAGGCCAAGTACAAATCTGACAGAACAAGCAAATTCTAATGCCCGGTTCCTATATTCTAAAATACTTGCTTTTTAAATGCAACAAAGATTAAACTAATTTTACCTGAAATGAAGTTCAATTTGATGAAACCTTTGCTCATCAATGATATTTGATCATTCATTATATTCTAGAAGTCGGAAACTATTGAAATCTCTCGAAATACATAATCAAAGATTCATAATCATTTTTCACGTAAAGAATGCAAGATGTACTTGTGCCCGTCGATATTAGTATTAAAACTATCATCGGATCGGAATCGCGGCCTTACGACGTGGACGTAAATTTATTACTGCTTTGTCAATGTGGAGACATTAGCTAGAAATAGAACGACATTACCAATTACTTCTTTACCTTGTAAAATGTAAACTTTAGGGTAAAATTTCGACAAGGATCATCCTTTATAATTTATTACTTTATATTTATTATTAAATTAGTTACTTTATAACTATAAGATTAATATCTTTATTTATTTTAAGACTTAAATTAACATGTGGTTTTTCAAATTGTGTGTTGAATGATATTTATTATAGTATTTTTTTGTCTTGTTCGTAGTACAAATTTGATATTGTTTATAATATGTATGACAATCAAGATTTGCATAATATTGCTAAGAGTAATTTGCATGCCAATTAGGTAATTGGTATAGAAGAAGTACAGCGAATTAAAGTAGGATCTGCTAAAATCAATCAAACATGATTGATTGACTCGGAATAAATATCCTTAGACAAATTACAAAGATTGATCTAACCCCTAAACAAAAAATGCTATGTATTTAATAAATGTTAGCAAATACTTTGAATACATATAAATACTTAATTATACAACGGATTAAGTTTTGTAAGCACTCAAACACAGAAACACAGAAATCCATATTCATCGTACAAATTTCAGCCCCTATCGGGAATCGCACCTGTGCTTCACCAATGATCAACAGCATAAGGCGTTTACATTAACCTATTTTTAAATTGCTTGGCTTGATTTGGCTATAAGTTAAAATTGTTTTCGTGCAATTATTTCAATCAGTTTAATGTTTGCTAGTCTCTTTTTGAGTGACCACCCTGCTAATTGTTTAGTACACCGAATATCATAATAGTGTGCTTCAAACAAAAACCACTGTGTTGTTAATTCGTTGGATACCAAACTAACTGTCACATCTAGATCAAAAAAATAAAGATGACAAGTATTGAATTACTAGAGGTTCAACATTTCGGCAATAGAGTTATTTGGTGTCAATAGTGTTAAAGCAATGTGTTTATAGTTGTTAACAAAAGGCAACAACCAATCTGAAGCTGAAGTGTTACGGCTCTTGCAAGATTAAGTTTAGAAGCTGATTTAGCTCGTAAACAGACACACTGAAGTAATGACGAGCATGTGATAGGAATAGGAAAGGTGTTGGAGAACTATGCCCATTAACCTACTAACCCATTAACATTAATATACTATTAAAATTTACATTTGAGTTTTTTACCACACTATTTTTTAAAAATTTTTATATACTTATTTTTTATAACTAGAAGATACAGCGAACTTCATTTATTTAACTCTATACTCTCTGCCAACTCTGTCGGTGGACTTGGCGTAAAGATATTATGGATGTATATGTGAGATGAGCAGTACATTCAAATATTACTCTACATTCCTGATTTTAAGTTATTTGGTCACTTTATACTGAGTATTGCTAAGTTTGTGATATCTAAACTACAAAACTAAGCACGACTTGAAACAAATACGGGAAAATATTTAAATCACTTATTAAACACGGCCTGCGTAGACTAGTGGTTCAAGTGTTGGACTAAACTTCATGAGATCCCGGTTTCGACTTTTTTGCCGGAAAACAAAAAGACGGATTTCCTGATTTTAATAAAATAACGCCGCCTAGAGACAACAAAGGTGGTAATAGTGTGTTGCCAACCTGAGGCCAGGATATTAGGCCTCTAGCAAAAGTAAACGTACCGGCTACCTTATCCTCCGAGCTGGAACACGTCAACGGCAAGCGCTGACGATATGGCGGCAGGAATGTACAGGCGGTGGTACCAATCCGGGAGAGCCGCTGCGAAACTCTACCACCTAGTCAGATGATATAGACCGTCACGGTGTTAGTGACGGTAACCCTATGCTCGCCTTTTACGAGCTACCTGGCAGGAAGACAGATGATCTATTCTGCAAATGAGCTCGGACCAACACCATTTCTAAAAAAATTTTGCTCTGGATTGGATGTCTGTTCGGTTGGCTATTGCAAGTACCACCTATCACAGTGTGACACTTTGTTCTAGTCTAGTCCTAGTTGTGGCTGCCCTGATTGTGAATCTGCTAACCTCTTCGGGAATGTGGGTGTGAAGATACTTACTTACTTATTTTACATACTACAAATCATAAAACAAATAAATTAAATCAGACTATGCGTTAATGATTTATAGCCCAATTTAAATTTTGATTTTACCCCATGGTACCCATCCAAACAAACGAGATAAAAAAGTAGCCTAAAGTACGAGTACCTTCCTCAGCTCAGAACCAGAGTTCAGCTCAGAGTACCAACCTTTCAAATTTTGTTACAATCTGTTTGGTAGATTCGAATACAGAATTCACTCCTCTGCAATTTTGTTGAATTGCATAGAAGTTGGTTTTAATAAATATAGTTATTTTAATTTAATACTTTTTAGTTGATTGCTGATATGATTAAATTTAATTAAAATTAACATCACTATAGGTGAAAGTAGGTAAAAATGCTCAAAAAATAAAAATTACTGGGCCTACCTGAATCTAGCTTTTATGGGACCAATTCGAAACTATTCCGCATCAAACAAAAAAATAATTACGTAAATTGGATCAGAAACCACGGAGAAATCGGTGTACATACATAAAAAAAATTTACTGGCCGAATTGAGAACTTCCTCGCTTTTTTGAACTCGGTTAACAAATGGAGTTTCATCAAGTACCAGAAATGGAAACTGTACAATATACATAGCACTGTTCCCTTAATCCTATTATTCACTTCACTCGGTCTTCGACATCCCTTACAATAATTGGAATAGCCAGTATGTCTTTGGTTTTTGCTTTCACTAATTCTTTACTTTGTTCAAGAATTTGTTACACAGCCTGCCCTTATGTAAAACGTGACTATAGCACCTTTGATACTACACGATTAAGAAAGTCTCCCGACATGTTTTTATATTTAGCTCATAAAAAGTATCCTACAACCTTCCTCGAAGCCTGGATTATCTGCCCGCCCAATTTTGGTAGGATTGGTTTATTGAATTGGGCGCAACAGACAGACACAGCGATAGATAGTCAAAAAATGTGATTTCTTTTTATTCGCCTGCTACTTTTTCGCTTTATATTTTTATTAACATAATTCACTTATCTACAGTTTTATTAACAGTAAGTATAAATAATTTCTTAGTTACGATCTGACTAGTCATAATATAAGCATGACAAAACACTGTTTAATGAACCAATAATATTATATAATTATTAAAAGTATAGATTTGATATCAAGTGGTCAGATAGTTTGCAGATTATTCTGTTTATATCACCAAATTCATTGAAACTCCTTTGAAAGCAATTCGTTCGACCATTTAAAGCTATCCACAGACAGACAAACACATGCCAATGTATAATATCCCTTAGGGGCTTAAAATAAATATTCGACTAAAAGCAGCTGCTTTTCGTAATACAATGTACTAGTAAATGAACAATGTCATTAATATACGCTGTGTCAAATTACACGCTTTAACTTTAACCCTTCACTGCGCATTGGGTGGCCAGTGATCGCCTGGGCCGAGTTGACGGCCAACTTACTTGCATTGAGGTTAATAATTGTCTTTGCGCTTCTTTTAAGCGGTAAAATGAAAAAATACAAATCGCGTCTTCCAAATTTAATACGTATTGATTTTGTAAAGATCTCCATTTCAATATTCGTATTTCAATATCGAGTTTTACAGTGTTTATTGTAAGGCACGTAGACTCAAAAAATACATTTTGACATACTTTATTTAAACTGAATTTAAGAGGAACTGGTTTTTCACCAGTGTGTTCTTCAACAATAAAAACCTTATAAAGAAAATATTGTAGTATTCGTTTTTATTCCTGAAATCTAGTTAGATAAAGGAACTAAATAAATGTATTTCGTCAAAACCTTATAAAAAAAACTTATAACATAGCCGTTACAATTTTAAACGTCTAAGTTACATTAATTTATGTAACAAATGTCGTTTTATCCTTAAAAATGTTAGCGTTCTCATCTGCAACATGATAACCCACGCTCTTGAAAAAAATAATTATCCGCTTTTTGAGTCATTTTTTAATACGAATTTTGGTAGTTCGAATTACAAATTCCAATTAAACTGTATTTTGTAATTCTGTATGACACTGGCAAGTAGTATGGTTGCGGAAAAAACTAGTGCCAAGTTCAAAAACCTTTAGAGCTTTTGCTATCTAAAACTTTTATTGCCAGATTGCAGCTTCTATAGCAGTATTATTAAATATGATGATAGCCCCCATAATTTTATAGATGAACCAGTTTTATTCCGTGCGCATGAATAAACTCAGAGTGCTTATATGACACCTTTTAACTAATTTCACCCCAAATAATCTGGGCTCTGAATTATGAATGAAGCGCGCTATAAACTAGGGGACGTGGTCGTAAAAATCTTTTATTTAGCACACTGTCAAATATTGTTTAATAAGCGTGTAGTTTTTTAGGGTTAAAAATCTACTGATATTAATATAATAGTTCTTTATTTGATCTAGTGGTCAATAAGAAAAGTAAGGGTATTTTTATCATATTTCTTTTCATCTTAAAAAAATACTTGTTTAGCACACTATAAATTATTGTCGCATAAACTGATAGTTTTTAAGAGTAAATATATGTGTTCTAATATCGGTGTTTGATATTAACTCCTAAACGTACATGAAAATATAAGCATTTAATTTCAAAAACCATTATTCATTGTTTGGTGGCTGAAAAACGCCGATTGTCTTAATAATAAACATAGATAAGTGTCTAATGCTAGACTAAATTAAGAGTAGGTAATAATAATCATGGTTTAATTTATTATTCGTTATAATTTTCCCCGTGTTGGTCCGGACTACTTTGTAGAATAGACCATCTGCCTTTCTTGCCAGGCAGCTCGTAAAAGGTGAGCATAGGGTCACCGTCACTAGCACCGTGACATCTGACTAAGTAGTAGAGTTTAACAGCGACTCGCCCGGATTGGTAACACCGCCTTACCTATTCCTGCCACCATAACGTCATGACATGTTCCGGTTCAGAGTGTAAGGTAGCCGGTAAACTTACTTTTCCTCGAGGCCTAACATCCTGGCCTCAGGTTGGCAACGCACCATTACCGCCTTTGGTGTCTCTAGACGGCGTGAATTTCTTAACATCAGGAAATCTGTCTGCTTGTTCCAATATCATAAAAAAAACATTAGGAATAAAGAATAAAATACTAGGTTGAACATTAGAGTACTTTAGTCCAAATTTGTTAATAAGACGGTGGAGTATCTTTTTGAGATAAGAAGTAACGTAAATTATTCAAAAAAAAAAAGATGTCAAGGGACACCCGGATGGAACGAATCTCTCTCTCTCTCTTTCTCTCGCAATATAGAGAGAGAGACAGAGAGAGAAACGTGCGCATGCCGCACAGCTTTCAATAGCTTACTATAGCAAAAAGTGTCGTGACAACTTTTCGTGAGATTTTTTTCCGTCTAGCCCCCTTTCACAACGCACGATAAGGAACTTCGTTCCAAAAACATATTATATGTTTTTTATTAAACCTTCGAAAAGTATTTGGAGAAGGGGTGTTATACATTTATCTTGTTTTATGTGTGCGTACATGTGTTTGTATGTGGCAACGTACCTTTTAAACGGAAGGATCGATTTCGATGTCGATTTTTGTTTGAAAGCTGACGTGATCGAAATGCAAATTATGTCGGAGCTACTGACTTTTCTAATTTAAGTGACTATGTGAAAAATCGTAAGGTCATTCAGATTTCAGTAAATATTTAACAAAGCATATAATATTTTGGCTACAATCTTACAAGCTTTTATTTGTTAGGACTGTTTGTAGCTACGAGTATATTAAAAAGTACTATTGGAAAGGTATCAAATCAGTCTAATCACGATGAGATAATTTTAAGAGTTTAATGGCAATTTCGGATTCCATGATCAAATCAGATCCATGTCATAACGTTTTTGGAAAGTCATTTTATTCACACATGCATGTTAGCTCAATCGGTAAAGAGAAGTTGAACAACTTTAACTCGCAATATTATAACCAAACAAATGTTCATACGTTACAAATAAAAACATTGCATTTCATTTGTTAGCAAATACGCAAAGCTTCAAATATTTCAGAACTGAATACCAGGGATTTAATCATGAACACGGTTTTTTTCAGATATCCGAAACAACTCTTCTACATCCCTATAGAAGAAAACTTAATCCTAGGAACTGAAATCATTCAGACAAACTCGTTGTACAATGGCACAATCCTCAAACAATAGTAGGGGAATTCACGTTTTTATAATCCTCGGTTTGCTGAATAATCTGAGGAATTTGATTTTAACAAGCCTTTACAGTGCGAACTTGATTTTTTATGTCACAAGATAGCGAACAAGCAGATCCTAATGGTAAAAAAACACTGGTGCTAATACACATCATTAATGTTACTGTCATATTGTGTCATCCCGTCCACTAACTTCTTATTAATAAACACGGACTAACGAAAGAGTAAAATTAAGTTGATATTATAGTCTGTATCACATTGTAATAAAGACTATAATACCAGGTTGAACCTTGGCGTACTTTACGCCTTGTGTATTAATAAGACGGTAAGGGTCTAAAGACACATGCACAAACCTTACGGCGGCAGGAATAAGTAAGGCAGATGACCAATCAGAGCTAGCTGCTGTACCACCTACTTGTGACTGACAACACTAGTGGAGTAATACAATGTTCACTTGTGGGTACAGGAATCGTGAAATCTCAAATTACAATACTTATAACATTGCTTATTAGTTTAAATAAATTGCGATAATAGATACTAAATATGAAATCCGAATCCAGCAATTACTGCACAGCGCTATACCAACAGTAAGACTTGTTAGGTTACTAAACCGTCTTCATCTATTACGCTGTCAGACAAGAACAATGATAGATTTTTTTTTATGTTGTAGGAAGGCAAACAAGCAGACGGATTTCCTGACGGTAAGAAATTGACGCCGCCTAGAGACACCAAAGATGGTAATGGTGCGTTAAAAACCTGAGGTCAGGCTGTTAGGCCTCGAGCAAAAGTAAGTTTATCGGCAACCTTACCCTCCGAACCGGAACACGTCATGACGTTATGGCTGCAGGAATAGGTAAGGCGGTGGTACCAATCCGGGCGGGTCGCTGCAAAACTCTACCACCTAATATTGATGATATTATGATATGA
Organism: Calephelis virginiensis; assembly: GCA_002245475.1. Classification (NCBI taxonomy): domain Eukaryota; kingdom Metazoa; phylum Arthropoda; class Insecta; order Lepidoptera; family Riodinidae; genus Calephelis; species Calephelis virginiensis. The sequence continues at coordinate 332,322 of NJDC01002228.1, read as the reverse complement.
TTATACTACACCTAGTATTGATGATATCTACCACCTAGTATATAGAATAGATGGTCTATTCTACACATAAGTGCTAGTCCTAAACATAAATAATTAATTAAATCCTATCCTATTAATATTATAAATGTGAAAGTTTGTTTTGTTTGTTTGATATTCCTTCACGAAAAAACTGAAGTACCGATTTTCATTAAATTTGGCACGCACATAGAGGGTTATAGAGGGTTAAGCTGGATTTACACATAAACTAGTTTTTATCCCGAAAAAAATCCTATAATTATATACACAGTATGATAATAATCATCTGAATTTATAAAAAAAGTTACTGGCTGACTTATTTAGCCATTACGAGTACTAATCAGATTTTTAAAAAAATGGACCTACAGGTAGCTGCAATAACTTAATAGGATTAGCTGAAAAATAAAAAAAATCCGTTATAAGGTAATTGAAAAAGGTATGAAAGTATTTATTTAATTCGTGGATTCGAAGTAAGAGTAAGAATTTCAAGTCAATTACGTTCTTCTTTTCTTATTATTAATTACTGCTCATTTTTATCTCGTCTAGTATACAAATTTAAATATGTGATGATATAGTGACGATAATCACAAAATGTCCGCTTTTAAACGCAAGCACAGCAGATGTATCGAATACTAAACCACTCCACCGTATGTCAGAGACCCTTGCAAAAAATATCACTAGGGTGTGAGACCACCTAGAGTAGTCTATTTAATCCCCGATAATCCTGTGTCATATTTATGATCACTGGTATTAACTATATCGACATGTGGGAGATGAAGTATTGCGTGGATTATTAAAAAAACATTTAAAATGATTGTGCAAGATTTTACATAGGGAGAGAATTCGTTTTTTAGGTTTTAAAATAAGGAATACGCAAGCAGATCTACTCGTATTAAGAGAAAACTGTCGGCTATAAACACCGTGTATTGTATGTTATTGTCAGGATCTTAGTCTTAGTAGTCTAGTCTATCTGATGTTGTTCTTGACTTCATGAGGTCCCGAGTTTGATCCCTCGGTCAGCCAATAAAATAAAATGCATCTTTTAAATTTCCTATAAAACAAGTTGTCCTAGATATACTGCCCGGCTAGTGATCGGTTTGCAACTTACAATTTTGTGAGACTGGGCCCCACTCAGATACGTCAATTACTATTTAATTTATAGTTATTTTATGATTTATAAGCGTGTGTTTCCTATATTAAATGACAATTTGATGACAGTATAAACAATAATTTTATTGACGTCTCCGAATACCTCCTTTAGTGTCTTAGGGTATTCTTGGATGCGTTGGTTGTACCTCTGCATATCTGCTCTTTAAGGATACGCGTGAAGATCCTATTTTTAGATGTTTTGCATTTTAAAGTAGAAGACAAACAAACTCGCAGTAATTGTAATAAATTGTAATAAAGTGTATTAGGAAGAAGTATAAAGATTATTTCCAAAACATTGTGACTTTTTTATATAAATACAAGCGGCCCGGTACATGCTTCGCTGCGTATATGACCGCATGAATGACAACGCAATAAAATATAAAATAAAACAAAAACAACTAAAAAAGTTTCAAATTGACAGCACAATCCCCATCTGAAAAAAGTTTCAATTTGACATAAAAATACCCATTGACAAAACGATCCGCCATTCATTGAATTCATTTGTTAAATAAAATGTGATAAATGAAGAACCGCTTGACCGATTTTATGCAAACTTCACATAAACCATCTACTAAATATTCCGAACAAAGCCTAAATATTTGGTTTGGATAGGTAAGCCCGTTCTTGAGTTATAAAATTACAACGAAAAGTGGCATTGATTTTTATATATTATGTAGGTATGCTACATATATTAATCAGTAATTTGGGCGAGTCGTGCCAAAGCACAGAGTACAAACATAGACTCTCCTAATGGTAAGACACAACTGTGACCTTTAGACACCATATATGTTATAGGTGCATTACTGTCTGTATTAGGACTATCGTGCAAGTCTACCGGCTAACCTATCCTCAAGACCAAGACATAACACTGACGGAATGGCGGCCGGCACAGTAAAGCGCTGGATCTCAAACACAACCTATTGTATACAGCATTCTGCCACTAATCGTCTTATTAACTATTTGGTTTGTTGTTGTTAGAGATATTTAAATAAAACAAAAAATAACAATAAAATGCTCCTGGACAAATAACATAGATTGAATTGAACTCCAAAGTATGTAAATTATATGCTTGGGTTATGGGTGTTAGTCAACGATTCTAATACACAAAAATACTTAAATAGATACCACAACAATTAATGTATTAATTTGAAATCAGAATATTTGCGTGAATTGTTATAAATGGGCACATTGCAATAAATAATTAAGCAGGTGTAAATGAACTCCATAATCAGTCGAATACTCTCCTAATGAAAACAATTCATTAAATCCCAGACCAGAATATTATGGAAAACTATGTGAAATTTACAAATAATATCACGTGAACACTTTGTTACCTGTAACTCGAACACGATCATTTATCGAGACTTTTCGATGATCAAATCTGGCTATCGATAATATGTGATAATAATATACAAATTTGGAGTGCACATATAAAAATAATAATAATTAATACAAAGATGTGAAGGAAAAAAAATTAAAACTCTAAGGCTGACGGAACTAAAACCTGACCCTTTCCTTTGTTTTTGAACCAAAAAACGTAGCCATTTTAGTATGAAATCCGGAGATGAACATTCAGATGGTCACCAAAGATGTAATGGTGCGTTGGAAATCTAAGGTTGAAATTTGATATAATACATATGAAGCCTTTCGCTTAAGTTTACTGGGTTTTTTAACCTCTTAAACAAAAATACCACAAAGGCTGACTTGACTTTATGAGGCATAAATAGGAAGGGCGATAGTACAAATCCAGATAAGCAGTTTTTATACTCTTCAATTTAGTAAACCTAGTACAACTGTGAGTTTAATATTAGAGTACAGGATTGCATTTCATTTCCATATAGTTCATCGAGAACTTGAATCCGATATAACTGTTCGATGTCGATAGAAATCATCTTGCTAGGGCTCTTACATGCACACGGCTCCCAGTGTTTTTAATAACAATTCCCAAGTTAATAACAGTGTAAACAGTACAGCCCTGTTTAAACACCGCTCTAGCAATGGAACCGTGCAAAATTAACCAGAGACCTAAGCAATTTTAGAAGTTACTCGCTTAATTTGTGAACTATGAAAGCGCTTACAATATTTGTGTTAAATATTAAGTGCTTTGTATATTTGGCGCATATTGTAAATTTCTATAGCTTAATTACAGGTGTTTATTCCCCATTTGCGGTTTCTTTTTTTCTTAATGTTTGTATTTTGTTTGTGAAAACTTATTTAGTTAATTTAGACATTTATGCAAAATACTCGTACCTTTCAAAGATACCTATCTCAGGTCGGCAATGTCGTTGCCATCATAACCATCTAATGTAACAGCTTACGCGGAAATAAGTTACAGGTATACTTTTGAACTAGAACACGACAAAACATTGACATAATGGCGACAGGCAAGGTAGAGCGATGATACCCTAAAGACGAGTTGTGCCAAAACTTGCTGATCTAGCTATGATCACCTATGACTCAATTTTATTACTGTTATTTGTAGTTATGAGGCTGGAGAATGATGTAGTCAATTTTTTAACTTCCGATAGCAAAAGAGGGGTATTATAAATTTAACGTATCTTATAAGCTTTGTGTCTGTCTGTCTGTGGCATCATAAATTTTATACTAATAAACCGATTTAAATGTGATTTTTTTTCTGAAAGCTTGATATGGTATTAGCTAAATTATGTATCGATTTTGTAGGGGGGTTATTGATTTTCTTAATAACGAGAACCTTTGTAAAACCTAAATAGTTTTGATATACCTGCGCCACCTAAATAATATAGTATTAAACTCGTATATGTATGTCGGCCCAACCACATTAGTTCATCTGGAAAACTAGAATAATTAAGTTAAATAATTTGATGATATCCTAAAAATTAGTTCATAAACCATCAGTTGATTACTTTGAGTTTATTACGATGTAAAATTAAGGCTATCGTTGTTATTTTAATACTTAGCCTAACGACTTGTAAACACCTGCACGTGCGCCGAGCCCTATAAATACGGCCGCACTGTAGGCGATAAGGCCCCCCACCGACCACGACGAAGTGAAAGATATATTCAAAGATCTTCTCAATAGAAAGGCCCCAGGACCTGACGGTATATCAAACAGGATAATTAAATATTTTCCTACCGCACTTATATACCTACTAGTAAACGTCTTCAATGTATTACTAGCAGGCAGTGCCTTTCCTGACGAGTGGAAAGAAGCCACCGTCATTGGAATACATAAACCGGGTATACCCCGTAACCTCGCGAGTTGTTACCGCCCGATTAGTCTTATCAATTCACTCGGCAAAATATACGAGCGTCCTATAGTCGCCCGGCTTAAGACTGTCGTAGCCGAGAAACAATTGTTAATGGATGAGCAATTTGGTTTCCGGGCAGCCATTCATGCACAAACCAAGTGCACCGACGAATACCCTTATACAGGGGAGCGATATTCTTTAATGTGGCCAAGGCGTTCGATAAGGTCTGGCACAACGGCCTGATCTACAAGCTCTACGAAATGGGCGTGCCAGACAGACTAGTTCTCATCGTACGAGACTACTTGTCGATTTGCAAATTTAGATTTCGTGTAGAAGGTACTCTCTCTAGCAGTAGGCCCCTAGAGGCGGGAGTGCCGCAGAGCTCGGTGCTCTCACCTATGCTGTACACCCTCTACACGAACAACGTACTCCGACCGCCGCGCGTCTACGTAGCCCTCTTCGCGGACGACACGGCTCTTTATTCAACCCTGCGTCGCGGTAAACAAATAGGCTGCAATCTTAGAAACGCGGCCACTCTCCTGGGCGACTGGTTCAGGAAGTGGCGTATAGAAGTGAACCCCGATAAAAGTGCAGCGGTGTACTTTAATCGAGGTCTTACACCCGAACGGCTAAGTCCCAGGCGTAGCCCGGGCATCATCAAACTATTCGGAAGAGCGATCCCTTCTTCTTAAATTCTATTGTACGCTGATGATATGAAAATCATGAAGCAGGTGTCATGAAGTGCTGATGCCAGGCTCCTCCAGGATGACTTAGATCGATTTCAAAATTACTGCATTTTAAACAAGCTTGACCTAAATGTATCCAAGTGTAGTGTCTATTATTTTACTCGAAAACCTAACAAATTTAACTTTGAATATAAACTGGCTGATTCAAATCTAGCTAGAGTTGAAGTGGTGAGATATTTTTATTCTAAGCTACTGTTCGATTTTCATATCGATAGCATAGTAAATACAGCATCCAAAGCCCTTGGTTTCAGATTTAGAATATGTTCTGATTTCAAAAACGTCAAAACTATCAAAATTTTGTATTGCGCTTTTGTTCGCAGCCATCTCGAGTATGCTTCCCAAATTTGGAACCCGGTTTATAATATTTATATAGATCGCTTAAAACGCATACAGAAAAAGCTTTTAAGTTACATTCAATATCATTCGCTTTCCCATTTGCGCACATATGAAGATAGATGTAGAAAGTTTCATATACTTCCACTTGCTGAGCGTAGAAAGGTGGCTGATATCACTTTTTTACCACAAATTATCAATAGTGTGATACCAGAGTTGCTCAGTCAATGCAATCTGCGAGCACCGTCTGTATTTCTGAGGAAAGGTAATTAACTGCAGTTCTCGGCTGCTAGAACTAGATATAGGCTAAACCCTTTCATTATAAGGGCATGCCGTATTTATAACGCTGAGTGTCAAAAAGTTGACTTGGATTTGTTTGATCATAGTGCTAATATGATGAGAAAGATTTTTAGTGACATTTTTTTACTGATAATTAGCTAACTATGTAAGAAGATGTTCAGAGTATCGAGTGCCAGACCTCACGATCCTGACAAACCTGTCTTGCTTCCTTCATATTCATAATCTTTTTCATACAAACACGCCGGTTTCAGAGACTCTTGACACCACCCTCCGATAATATACGATTGATCTGATCGTGAAATGTCAGCCTTGGTCTCCCCGGGTACCTACATCCATCCACATTCGCATTTTATATCTGCTTTGTCAATATTTCATCTGTCATTCTTTCCACATGACCGAACCAGCGGAGCATGCCCTTTCGCATTTTAACACCAACACTTTCTTTCAATCCCACTCTTTGTCGGTTCTCACTGTTACGAATGCGGTCAGCGAGCGTTATACCACAGATTTTCCGTAGTGCTCTCATTTCGACCGCATTTATCCTACTTTCATGCTCTTTCTGACATACCCAACTCTCGCTTCCATACAATAACGTTGGAATAAGCACAGAATGATGCAAAGCGAGTCTAGCTTTTTGACTCAAAACCTCGCTTTGGAATAGCTTACCCAACACTCCATTCACACTATTCCCTGCACTCACTCTCCTCTCTACATCCGCGGTGTACCTTCCATCCCTGCTAAAAGCACAACCAAGATATACAATTTCATCCACTTGTTCCAACACTACATCATCAACTAGAACTCTAACATCCGTTCTGGCTACGTCTCTTTCAAACACCATTATTTTGGTTTTCATCGCATTCAAATGTAAGCCCTTTTCTTTCGTTTTGACCAGTGTTTGCAGCTCAGATGGTGTAGAGCCCAAAAGTACAGCATCATCTGCATAAAGCAGGCAGTTCACCACTTGGTCACCCATACGCATTCCCACATTCAATGATCTTAACCTTTGAAGACATTTGTCCAAATATAAGATAAACAAGCGCGCTGACAACACACAACCCTGCTTGACGCCAATATTAACATCAAACCAAGGCGATATGTTGCCATCCACCCGCCCGCATGCTTTACAGTCTAAATACATTGACTGCACCGCACGCAGCAGGGACTCGACTATCCCATAATCTGGCAAAATGTCCCAAAGTTTCTTACATACATCCCTATCAAACGCTTTTTCGAGATCCACAAAACCGCAGAAAACCTTCTGACCAACATCCAGATGCTTCTCTATAATGTTGCGGAGCGAAAAGACTTGATCCGTACATCCTCTTCCAAACCTGAAACCGCCTTGAGCCTCCCACAATGTTCCATCAGACATCACTTGCATCCTCCTTTCAACTATTTTTCCATACACTTTTGATGCTTAACTGATAAAACTAATGGCCCTGTAATTTGTACAGTTCATGCGTGAACCTTTGCCTTTATACATGGGCACGATCACCGCACGTCGCCAGTCTTCGAGTACTCTGCCGGTCTTCCAACATTTGTTACAAAGAACCCAGAAAGAGTCCCGGACGGCAGGACCACCAAGTTTGATCATCTCAGCTGTAAACCTATCTACTCCCGCAGCCTTACCATATTTCATACTTCTTATCGCCCATTCAACTTCTTCCATCATAATGCCGTCAGATGCCTCCGCTATTTCCGAGACGTATGAATACTCGGACCCAGCGGCAGCATCTTGGGCACATTCATACATATCTCCATAAAATTCACTCCACCGTTTTAACTCGTCCCTTTTTTATGTACTTTTTTTTATTCATACACAATAGTTTAGCCATACGCTATGTCCCTATACATAGACAGCGTATGGCTAAACTATTATGTAAACATTTAAGTATAGATTTATGTAACATGTGAAAACTTGTAATTGGCGTTATTTTTGTAATTGAATATTTCATGAACTTTGTACAGCTGTAAGTTTTCTGAGATTCTAAAAATAAAAAATAAAATAAAAAGAAATAGTTATCGAGCAAACCTGAAGGCGAAGTTTAGTTTAAAAATAGGGAATAATAACGTAATAAAAGCTTACAAGAATTTATATTCTTAGACGTTGCTTAATAGTATGCAAAATAAGCAGCGAACAGCAATTTAACCCTTTAAAAGCACTAAAGAATCTTGTGTTTATACCTGTTACGTAAAGTGGTGTAAAGCTTGAGGCATTTCCTCAGTCGGTTTATTTGTTTACACAAGATTGCTGGAGTTCGAGGTAGATTTTAATATTATTACTGGAGTTTTAGTTTTAAAACTATGAATAAAATGATTAATTTGCGCCATGTTTAAAATCAAATCATTGGTCAATTATCTTATAAAAAGTAAAGTAAGGTAAAGTATTTTTACGCTCATATTTCAGAAGGGGTAGACAGTGGCACAATCAGGGCACCCACTACTAGCCGAAGACGCTAAGTTTCACAATGTGATAGGTGGCAAGCGTATCGCAAACCGGGCACATGTCCAATCCCGACCAAGATTTTTTTATCAGGAAATTGGAAATACCATATTTTCTTTTTATTGTCCGACATGAGATTCCGCTAGACCACAGACCACTCAAATATAAGTTGAAACCCAGCATCTACGTATCTACTTTGACGTCTTGATTCGAACGATCTACGAAATCTATAATAACAAGTTCATTGGATCATATGTCTTGTTCCACATCTACAGAATGTTTCTTGGACTTGCCTGTTTTAGCAATGCATATTGGATTAATGGAACTTAGACATTTGTTGGCCACATAGACTGGGGGGATGCACCAGAAATGACCGTACAGACATGAGCAATTTGTATAACTACATATCGCATAACAATATGGCAGACAACCCATATATTTTATCTCGAAATGCCGTATGGCCTAATGATCATAATATGCCAGGTCTTATGGTGGCTACGCAGGTCTGTCCTTTCAGATAATTTGTCATTTTTAGGTCCCAAATATTTTTTTGTTTTTGTTGATACACACCAATATCCTGATGGCAAGTGACGACTGTAGTACTGTTTTAGACATTGTAGAAGTTATAGGTGCATCGCTGACCTGTTACCAGAGTGAAATACCAAAAATCTTATTTAACAAAAAACATGATAACGAACACTCTATAAACAAAATCTTCACCCCATGATATTAATTGTATTGTTTTTCCCATGTTTGGGACATGTTTACTCAAGTTTTAGGAGGTCTTGTTGGTCGAGGGGCTAGCGTATACGCGTAACTTCACCACCGACCGCGAGGTTCAGGTTCGATTTTCGCCTGTGACAGGTATTTGTGTGATTAACATAAATGACGGTTTCCGGGTCAGAGATGGGTTTTCTATGTATTGCCATTATTGACGTACACCCTTAATTCAAACATTTGATATACATACCTACGCTTACTTGGGGTTAAATCAATTTGTGCGATTTGTCCAGAGATTATTATTTATTTATATTTAAAACAGGGCAACGTATGTTGGGTCAGCTAGCATGTAATATTATTAAATGTGTACTAGTATTTCGTGTATTTACTATATTTCGATTTTCGAACTTATATTACAAAAACGTTTTTACAATTTGTGTTAACTGTAACAGCAATTTAGAGTGACGTCATTGTCACAACCAATTAAGTTATTACACAATAAATACAGTTCCAGCATCTCGAGCGAATGGCTGCCAAGTTTTCTCCTTGAAGATACCTAACCAAATTAAACTTTTCAGTACTGAGAAAAGTGCATTGGCTATATTGTTAGCAAGTTAAAGAAATAATGCTTTTATCATGTACTGAGTTTGTGAGATTGGAAAGGAAACAAGGAGATAGAGATATCCTGATTTTAAAAAATAATAGTCGCTTTAATGTAAAAATGGTTCTGATGCGTTAATAATCATAAGCCAGGATTGTGTTTAGGATTTTCATTACAGGCCTTAGTAATAGGAAATATTAGTTAGAACTAAGGTCAGGGAGACAAAAACACGCTACGCGGAGGTAGGTATTAGTGAGTCATTTTAGAACTCTATAACCTATCAAACTGAATAAGATCGAATATTGACTAATAATTCCACTAATATTATAAATGCGAAAGTTTGTGAGAAATGGATGGATGTTCGTTGCTTTTTCACATAAAAACAACTGCACAGATTTAAATAAAACTACAAGAACATACTTTACTAGCCGCCCGCCCCAGCTTCGCATAAAATATACATAAAATATTCCTCTGCAGTAACTTTATCTATAAAAAAACCGCATCAAAATCCGTTCCGTAGTTTTAAAGATTTAAGCATACAAAGGAACATACGGACAGAGAAAGCGACTTAGTTTTGTACTATGTAGTGAATAGTGATACATTAGAATAACATTATGAGATTCAGTTTATTTAAAAAATATAGTTTGGTATGCAAGCGAAGCCGCAATTGAAGGCATATAGATTGTTCTACACACAGGAGATAAAATCGTCACATTTCTGCGATAAAATGTAATTCTCCGTCAACTTAGGTAATGGGGAAAAATACCAAAATACTTGTGTTAAAGCCATTTTGATCTTGGAAAGTATATAATGATTTCTGAGAACCAGAATATTTGTTTGCCTTTTCCTATTAAAAAAATACAGTTTTGGCTATATTTTATTCACGGTTATTCACTGACTAACAAATTAACTAATACCGCAAGTTCAATTACGTACTTTAGATGTCACCCGGGCATCTATTAACATTCACAGTGGACAACACGAAATGTAATAAACCCGGAATATTTCAACTTTTGAGATTTTGTAAAACAAAATAGCTACTAATTTAACCACTCCAAAAGTCCAGGCTTTAAATTACTTCGGCATATTTTCAAATAGAAATGTCAGACACGTAGTCCAAGGCAACTTCATTAACTAGTTTTCAAAAAGCTTTGCATTTTCCGTGCACCTCCGCTATGGAAATCTTCAGACCTAGTATGTGCCTATAAGGAGAGCTTGTCAGACTTTGCATAACTTCCCGCCTTCGTCTCTGTGATCTAGCTGTCAGATATTGCACTTGACTTTTTGAGGCCTAGGGTTCCGTTAACAGGTCAGGCAACACGAGAAAGAAAATATATTTTTTAAATTTTCTTATATCGCCTTTGTGGTCTAGCGGTCGGGGTGTTGGACTTGACTGCACGAGGTCCCGGGTTCGAATCCCGGGTGGAGCAACAAAAAGAAAATTGGATTTTTCCAATTTTCTAATAAAAAAATGTTAGTCGGGATTGGAAATGTGCCCGGTTGGCGATAGGCTTGCCACCTATCACATTATGGGACTTAGTGTCTTCGGCTAGTCGTGGATGCCCTGGTTGTGCCTCTGCCTACCCCTTCGGGAATATGGGCATGAAGATACTTATAAAAACATTGTCACCTATCCGATTGTTGGACTTAGTGTCCCCGGCAAGTTAAAAGTGTCCTAGTCGTACCTTTGTCTTACCCTTCAAGGATACGGGCTTGAAAATACTTTTTTTACACTTAAACCTCAGCGGATCGTAAGTGCCCCCGTTGCACCTTTGCATACCTTTCCTAGGATTGCTAACATGAACATTTATAGAACATAAACACGAAGATACTAGCAGTTTCACCCAGCTTAGCCTGCGTAACATAGCTTCTGCTTCACCGATTTTGATGAAATCATAATATCATATGTCATAATCATAATAATGAAATCATATGTCACTCAGGGATAATGTAGCATTTTAAAAGTGAAAGAATTTTATAATTGGTCCAGTAGTTTCGGAGCCTATTCATTTCAAACAAAAAAAATCAAACACTTCCTCTTTATAATATTAGTATAGATTTGGACTGTTAGTCAAAGGGTAGGTATTGTGTTCATTGACGGTCAATCCTAATCCAAAACTTGTGGTCCAAGATTGATATTTTGATCCATTTTTATGTTATCGCTTGCCAATAACATATCTGTGGACAGGATAAATATGGCAATTAGGTATAGGATAGGCCGGCGGATACGCAGCTCTCTGGATTGCTTGAAATCCATCTTTAGACTTATATTATTAACATTGGCCGTAAATCTAATGTTAGCCTTCATGTCTATACAATCTAATAGATATACGTTAAACTTAGCGAATACGAAGTTTTTTATATGTTTACTGATATAGAAAAGTTTTATCGTTATACTAAATTAGAGATATGTTGTGTTAAAAAATAGGTATTTGTTTGACTCAAATTGTAATTATTTAAATATTGTCACGTACCTATCTACAAACATCAGGCAGAGACAAACCACGACAACCACGTCCAGCTTACTTTCAAAAGTTAAGATAGGTACTCATCTAACTCCCGACAAAGCTGTTTAGAATAAGAAATAAAAAAATAAGTCAGTTGTCCCGGGAATCGCACCCAAGACAAACACATTAAAAAGACACTTGCTGTCCCAGCGAACTTCATACCGCCCTGCACGTGCTATTTGATTTATGTTATTTTAAATTTTCAAATGTTTTTAATAGTCATTCTTTAAAAAAATGCAGCCATTCTTGAGTTCTAAGTGGTGTAAACTGCCTTCGTCTTATACGTATTTACATGTCAACTCTTATGAAGATATGCACATACTGCGCATCCTATCCCAGGTCTCTTAACAAACCCATTCGAGTTTACATTTTCAAATTTATGCACCCTTTCTCAATTGCGTAGCAGCATCAATAATAAGTGTAGGTTACATGCCCCATTTGAAAGCTTCCTGTTGATTTTGAACATAAAAGATATAATCTACCGCACTGGTGTAAAATAACCGTATTTTTCTTTTGTGTTATGATTTGAGTTCACCCTTCCATACAGACGGGCGCCTATTCAGATTTGAGTATTTTTTTGGTACGTGGTTACATTGCGTAATAGGTACTTATGCAACATAAACCGATATTTAGATGCTTTTGAGACTACCGCATGTTGTAGTTAGCATTGAATTCGTAGGTAGCTTATTATAAGAGACAATAAATATTTTTGACGTATTTAATATAAAAATATAGCAAAAACACTAAATATGTGACGATAAGGGACAATCATAACTTATAGAGGCCGTGATTGTTATTGCACCAATGGTGCATGGCGATCTATGGTTAGAATTTTTAACCACATTTGTAAATCTATTGGTGACTAGCTGTTGCCCGCGTTAATGGTCCCTCAGGATTATTTTTTCGGGATTACATCCTATGTCTTAGCTACCTTTTATATGTGTGCGATTTTTGTGAAGGAGTAACAAACATACAAACTTTCACATTTATAAGATTAGTGGGATTCTACCTTACTTTACAAATTAAAATAGGACAGAAAAAATCATAAATTTTGTGTTGGCAAAAAAAGACTAGAAGTAATAATTAGTGTCAGGAATCCAGAGAAATCGTTGTAAAACAGACCATTGAGATGTCACCTGGTGCGTTAATGCAGCAACCAAAATATAAGACAGATGTGATAGAGTGATCACATCCCAGTTTCCATCATTATGTTTTTTGATATGATAGTGGAAAGCAAACAGACAGACGTATTTCCTGATGGTAAGAAATTTATGCCGCCTAGAGACACCAAAGATGACGACAGACAACCAACAAGGGAGAGACACCAAACCTGAGGCCTCAAGTAAAAGTAATTTTTCAGGGTTTCGTTAGAATCTGATGCAAAAGTAATGTTTTATAAAATCTTCAACCTTGAAATTTTAAAATAGAAAACCCTTTATGCTATTGAATGATAATATTACAGTAAATAAATAAATATCCCTGGACAAATTACACAAATAGAATCCAGCCCCAAAGTAAGCAAATTATATGATTGTGTAATGGGTGTTAGTCGACGATTCTAATACATAGAAATATAAGAAATAAAATAGAAATACTTACAACACAAATGCCTGCCCCCGTCGGGAATCAAACTCGAGCTTCGCGATTGTTGGTGTAGTCAGGCGCTGGCCACTCGACCAACGAGCGGCGAATAATTAATATTTCGCCTATTGTAAGAATTAAAGAACATTACAAAGAAGAAAAAGGTTGAGGAGACTCAGGATGAACTGCGTAAGTCAGACAAAGGCATAAGTGGGTGGACTGTGGTACTAAAACTTAAAAAAGAAAAACGACATTGTATTGGAGATGGTTTTGTCAGCAGTGTTAGTATTCTTAAATTAGCGATAAAAATACTAAACATGTATTTTTATAAGTTTTAATGGTATGGGAATGTTATGACCTCATCGCCCCTGTTAGTAACGTAGTAATTTTGTTTACTGGATTATTTCACCAGTGAAATCAGTCATAATCAGGGGGCAGAGATCTTACCAATTCATGTTGTCATTTTGGTATCCTATCAGCAGTAATATTTAACATTTAATTTGTCTTTATAGTAAAGGACCTCAAGTTAAGTTATAGCGTGTGACATATGTCATATCTTGTGACCTATTTATAGAATATCTAATTGGATGCTTCAAAAATTCCCATCCACTTCAAAATTCCCACATGATAAGACTAACGAATGATATTATGGTGGTACTTTGAAACGTGACAAATGTGTCGAGCACGCGTTAACGAGATTCAACAGCAAGTTGAGCACATATGGTCAGCTTGTCGCTTAACATGGTAACGGTGACATCTGCGCTGAATAGCACGATTTATGTCTTTGACAAGCTATTACAGCTTGTGAAGCTGTATAAAAATTTGATAATAAATTGTCTAGCAGAATAAAATGATAAAACATCATCAATTACATATATTTTGGAATTTATGCCTTTCGTCAGCACTTGCTGGAATTCTTTTATATATTTTACTTATTTATCTCTATTATACACACCTTTTTTAATAGCATTTGTACTTTTCCATTTACTTTTAAAGTTCAGTATCTGTTTGTTAGTTAAAAGCAAAAAAACAATGCTGCACTTTTAAATAAAGATTTTTTTGCAAAACTGTACACAGCAGATATAAGGAGATTATTAAAGTGTATAGTGAAAAAGCACTACTGTTATTTAAAAAGCATGTAAACTATGAAATCGAAACAAGTGCCTAAAATATTAAGCTTTGATGAAATTATTACAACTAGCACGGAAAAAATTGAATTAAAAAACATATTTCCATATGTTGTCCTTGTTATTATTTGCAAATAAATGTTTCTAGAAAAATGTATCCTTTATATGGATCTTTGTTGACCGAGATAAAGTATTTTCTTATTTATTAAGAAACTCGTAAGGCAAAAGACAAAGGCGAAAGAGCTAGGGTCGAAAATTCTGAGAAACGCTAACCTGCGTTTGTTTGTAATGCTATCCTATAATACCGATTTTTTGAAACGTCAATTAATGTCGATTTCAAATTTGATGACTCTGTTAGGTGAGTCCCAAAAAAATTAGAAAATATTAAATAAGATAGCTCTATAACATATATATATATTACAGGTTCAAATCCTGTATGGGGCGAAATTTTTTCTTTCTTTAAAATTTATAGAAAATTTATCCCAAGCACAGGGCAAGTGCTAAAATAAAAATACGTCTATAACCATAGTTTGAGAAACAACGGAATTTCAACTTTAAGATTTTCCTTAATTCTAGAAGCTGAATCACCAATCTCCAACCTACGGCCCAGACAAACACTAACATAACAAACGCACTTAGTCTAGGATATAACGTATTCTTGTTAAATGGCATAGTTTAGTACATTAGTTAAATGCTCAAAGCGGCGTTGTTTAAACGCATTTGCTGAGAAGCACTTAATGCACTAACGCATACACAATAGCGTGTTAGCCGATTATTATGTGTTAAACATTTATCGATCGTTAAAATTTTTGCTTTAATTAATTAATGCTAATCTAGTAGTAAATATATTTAAACGAATTTATATGTTAAAATATATAAATAACAAAAATAAAAAATACAATATATTTAATTAAGTTACATATTTGCACACCACAATGTGGTAGAATATGTTGGTATGAATAAGTATTCTGTAACAACTTTAAACACACATATTACACAGTTAAATAAATTTCATTTCATTTCATATCATTGATCGCATCTGTGGTCTAGCGGTCCGGGTGTTGGACTTGACTGCATGAGGTCCTGGGTTCGAATCCCGGGTCGGCCAACAAAAAGAAAATTGGATTTTTCCAATTTTCTAATCAAAAAATGTTGGTCGGAAATGTGCCCGGTTGGCGATAGGCTTGCCACCTGTCACATTGTGGGACTTAGTGTCTTCGGCTAGTCGTGGGTGCCTTGGTTGTACCTCTGCCTACCTCTTCAGGGATATGGGCGTGAAGATACTTTTTACTTCATTTCATATAGAAATACAGACATCTTAAAATAACTAGACGTGCTTGTCTATGAAACGCGTTAAACAATCAGACTTACTGCGTTAATGAATTTGTTTATTCAGTAGTATTTTACAAGCTTTTATTAACTGAAACCAAAAAGGTGGACCTACAATATCTATGATATGTATATGCCTTGCTATCTCTTACCATCAGGAAAAGGAGTAGGTTAGCCATTCGTCTGGTACACGATGACGTTGTAAGAAATTGAAGTTGATTTTTAGTTTTAATACACTTGAATTAGTTATCATAATGTGTTCATTGTTTTTGAGTCAGGGGTAAATCTTATGACATTTTTTAAATAAACGCTTGTACTATGTTAAACTACGTTAAATTACAGACCTCTTTATCTTTAGTTATAAAGCCCTGACGATGCTGTGCAAGTGAAACCGGTTGGCTATAGCGTAACATAAAATGTTAGATAAAGTGTTTAGTCGAAAAGTACACGCGTTTACCTCAAAAAGTGTGTATGCAATGAAATTCCGCCAAGTGCCGAAGATAACAAGTAGGTATATTTGTGAATTGTAAATCATATAACCTAACGAATGGAGATAAAATTTGAAATACACTTTCAGTTCATTGATACGTAATTGTATATTATTAGTATTGTTAAAAGTTCAAAATAGTTACCGCAAAAATATGACGGATATTTTTTTATACAACCCAACCCTTATCGCATAAGTATCGAATGACGGAGCTTAAGAATATAGTTTGACAGAACATTTATTCAAACTGATTTACGACTGTTAGAATACGTAGATTATAGACATTGACCGATTAATTAATAAACATGGACTAAAAAAGAAGTACAGTTAAGTTGGTATTCTAGTCGGTATTAACTTGTAATAAGGAGTATTATACCCGGTTGAACCTTTGGAATATTTTGATCTATGTTTATTTTTAAATGTATATGAATCGTACGTTGACAATCTGTGGAATCTTAACACTAATCTACACCCTTAACCAGAACATAACAATGACAATATGAAAATATGTGTGTAATTCTGGGAACTAAGAAGTTTTCGCAGGTGTCGAACCTTTATTTCTGATTTCGACGAAATATTTCCCTTGAGATTTGATTTGATTTAACAGCTACCAGTGAAATGCAGAAGACAAGTCTATTTCTTAGTCAAAGGGCTAGCATGCACTATTAAATGGATAAAATGCGTGAACGTAACATTGATCGAGAAGATATCTGCATGCTCTGGAATATCTAAAATTGTTAAAATGTAAAATAAGAGATATTTAGTCACCACTCAACATAATATAAATAATGTTACTGATGCATCACTGTCTTGTGGCAGAGATTTTAGGTCACATGTGCCAGAACAACGTCTATCGCCACCCCCTGGAACTTACGAAATACGACAATAGTGGCACTGAGGATGACGGCACGGAGCTTACGAGTAGATGACGTCATCGTATGAACGTACGATTTTCCAGACAAAGTTAGGAAAAAATAATGTCTCTACTTTTGATATTACGAGAAGTTGCATTCAGCTATGTCAATTTTAACAGACTATTAACTTGTAACTAATATATAAGTCCATTTCATTTTTTAAAACAAAAAATAGATTTTCTTTACACTTTACTTGTTTTTTTACTTTTCTAATATTATCTTTGTTATTATAAGTACCAGCTGTCGCTCGTGACTTTGTCCGCGTGGAGTAATTACTTTGAGCTACCGGTAGCTTTAACCCGCAACTTTTTTATATAGATGAGTAAGTACGAGGTGTTATAATGTTGTATCATGTAAATTGTATTATTATTAATAAAAAAAAGGATTCTTAATAAAAACAAAACTAATATTATTTTAAGGTACTTCTGCGTACAGTATATTTTTAGTTTTGTTTCCAAGTGAGCTAACCTTAAATGATAGACATGATACGGCATATTATGCCGCCGCGGAATTTTTTGTAGAACTTTTAAAGGGGGAACAATTCTGCCATACTCGATTTTTGCCAAACTTTAACCGTTTACGCAGCGCCCGTAGCGGAGGCTCTCAATTAGAAAAAACCCTGATTTCGAAATATTCTTCATTGGCGCTTCGCTTTTACTGGTCTTAACGTGACGTTATAATATAGCCTTATAGCCTTTATAAATGGACTATTTAATACAAAAAGGATTTTTCAAACTGAACCAGAAGTTCCCAAGATTAACGCATTTACTAAACAAACTCAAAGCAAGCAATCTCTTTAGCGTTATAATATTAGTATAGATTACACAGCTGAAACATAAAGATCTTTTTTCAAAGCAATCAAAGCTCATGAAAATCACATAAATATAACAGATGCCAATTTCTCACTAACACCACTTGAAACGGAACAGTGTAATAATTATTACATAATATTCTGAGAATCCTTGTTTCGGGTGTTACTTCCTGTTCTACTCCTCAGAGATTTCACAACAACGCTCAAGTGTTTGCAAATGTCTTAGAATTTACAGGATGTTTATATTTATGCTTGTAACTTTTATTAATTTGATGGAATATGTAATGTTACAAAACATTTTTAGAAGGACGAGTTTTTGTTCATGGTTTTCCTTGATTTCGGTTATTTTGTTGTGTTACAGTAACCATTTAGACGATCGATTTCTTATATCTTCAAGCCCATATCCCCGAATAGGTAGGCAGAGGCACAGCCAGGGCACCCACGATTAGACGAAGACACTAAATCCCACAATGTGATAGGTGGCACGCCTGTCGCCAACCGGGCACATATCCAATCCCGAGCAAAAATTTTTTTTATTCGAAAATTGGAAAAACCCAATTTTCTTTTTGTTACCCGACCCGGGATTCAAACCCGGGATCTCATGCAGTCAAGTCCAACAACTGAACCGCTAGACCCCAGACCACAGAGTTTTTTTTATAACTTATATTGGAAGGAACGTATAGACTCCTAACTTGCTTGTAAAAGAGGGTAGGTAAAGTCTAAATTGGAGATACACTCGTTATATTATTTTTTTAGATACAAATTTCTTAAAACTTAGTAATATTTTTTATTATTCTATATTAGCTTATTAAATGCAAGTTTTCACAATGTCGAAGGCATTAAATTTTGAAACATGTTTTTTAAGTATTTGCAGATTTGCTTATTTCTGATTTTTTGTGTCATGCTCTGCAGCAAAGCCCTGACATATTATGCCAATCAGTTACATTTTAAAATGCTGTAACTCCAAAAAGTATAACTTTGTGACAATTTGAAGAGTAAAACAGATGACAATTGTTTAACACGCTTTTAATCTTTAACTTGGTTGTCTCTGTGGTCTAGCGGTCTGGCATCGGACTTGACTACTTAAGGTCCCGGGTTCGATCTCCGGGTCGGATTGCAAAAAAAGTGTGTTATCAAATTTCGAATAAAAACAGTTTTTCTGGGATTCGCTATGTGCCTTTTTAGCTATAAGCTTGCCACCTATCACACTGTGGGACATAAAGTCTTCGGCTAGTCGTGGCTGCTCTGGTTGTGCCTCTGTCTGCCCCTTCGGGGAGATTGAAGATACTTGTATAGAACAAATACACATGCAATAAAATTATTTCCGTTACACAAACATAGATTTAGTTTAAAATTTATTTGATAAATGTGATTTCAAACACAAACTTGTGCATCTAAAGCGCAACAAAGTCTGGCCAATATGGACACCCTCTACAATCTAACTAACCCTTAATACAAAGTTAATGTAACTTTACACGAACTACAATATTTGTAAAACAGTTCATGTATTGTTGAAGTTGTCTGATATAAAGCCGCAGGCGATTCCTTGTTCCGTACAGTGTATGTACATAAATGTTACGCATGGTACTGATAAAACGTGGTACAAATATGTAATGCCTTTTTTTAATCTCATTTAAAGGGTTAAGACGCAGCTTGATTATGTAACTCTAAATGTATATGTATGCCTTAGGGTTATGTAAATGTTGTGTGTCAAAGCAATTTTTATTTGCGTTATATTATTGATCTGCAATTTGATCAAAAGTATGTCTAAGCAATTTTTATTAAATAAGCTGTTTGCCC
>NJDC01002228.1:290534-311744 GCA_002245475.1 Calephelis virginiensis | reverse complement strand
TTCTCATTTAAAGGGTTAAGCCGCAGCTTGACTATGTAACTCTAAATGTATATGCCTTAGGGTTATGTAAATATTGTGTCTCAAAGCATTTTATTTGTGTTATATTATTGATCTGCAATTTGATCAAAAGTATATCTAAGCATGTTTTATTAAATAAGCTGTTTGCCCGCGGCATCGTCATCGTGAAATCCTATTAATATTATAAATGCGAAAGTTTGTAAGTATGGATGTATAGGATGTTTGTTACTCTTTCACGCTCGAATGGCTGAACGGATTTGTCTGAAATTTGGAAGACAGATAGATTGTGACCTGGATTAACATATAGGCTATTTTTAATCCCGATCGCACACCGGGTTTCTGTGAAAACGCGGGCGAAGCCGCAGGTAGCAGCTAGTAGATACTATTTTTACACAAACTTTCATCCTCTGTTGTACTCCTTATGGGGTTGATTTCAGCAAAACATATGGTCTGTGTTGTAACTATGACCCTTGACTACAAGCAAATCAAATTTTATCAAAATAGATTTTGTGGTTTAGCCGTGAAACACACAGATACAGGCAGACTTTCGCATTTACAATAATTAGTATCAATATGTAAAATAAGCACCAACCTCAAATATTATATGACCCCTTTATAGTATTTTCAAGTTACTGTAATGTAATGTAAATGTTTACGTTGCATTTTCTACGTCTAATAATAATTTGAAAAAAAAAAATGAATGGAAATAAATAGATGAACCTTATGTAACTTTAATTTTATAATGATGTCAATTCACCAAGAGGAGGGAATGAGAATTCTGGAATATGTAGAGTAAGTTTCATTGATTCAACCTTTAAACAGTGAATATACGTTGAATAAAAGTATGATGGATGCATTTTACAAAAATCAATTTTAAAGTATATTAAATGATATATATAACTTCACAGTGCAAAACAAATTCATCTAAAATGCAACAATATTTGACTAATATACACGAATATCCATACTAATAGTATACATGCGCAAGTCTCTCTGTATGTCGTTTGACCTTTTACGGCTAAAAAATAGACATTGTAAACTTGACCTGATTTTGATAAAATTCATCATAAAGCTAAAGATCCGAGTTCGCCAATCAACCAATCAACAAAGGGGATGAAAATTTGTATTAAAAAATTTAACTATTCTACACTGAGGAAATTGCGGGCAAACAGCTGGCATCTGAATAAATTAATTAGCCTTTAAAATGTATAAATAAATAAATATTCCTGGGCAAATCATACAAATTGAATCTAACCCCAAAGTAAGCAAATTATATGCTTGTGTTATGGGTGTTAATCAACGATACTAAAACATAGAAATACTTAAACAGATACCAGAATAAATTTAATAAGCACCCATACCCAGAAATGCAGATATCTAAATGTTCATCACACAAATGCCTGCCTCCGTCGGTAATCGAACCCGAGCCTCGCAGTTGGTCCTTGTAGTTAGGTGTGTAAGCTAGCCACTCGACCAACGAGGCGGTCGAACGAATGTATGTAACAAACTTCAATATTTGTAACCTAGTTCATGTATTATTGAAGTTGTCTGATATAGCTGCAAGCAATGCCTTGACCCGTACAATGTATGCACGTGACTATTATGTAGAGTACTGACAACACGAGGCATGTGTAATGCCTCAGCGTCATGTAAATGTCATGTACGCTGTAGACGTGCGAGATAACTAAAAGTATATGTATATTTACTTTAGTATAATAAATTTTCTACAATCAGTCCCGATTTTAAGGAACAACAATAGATAAATTTACAAATAAAATAAATGAGGTTTTTTTTATCTAAAATCATTATTTTACGTACTATTTCAAAAAAACCTGCGGTAAGTTGAGTGAGAGGTGCTCTTTGAAACAAATGATAAAGTTGTGTTTATTATAATTGTGCCAGGAAACAGTGTAACATTATATTGTTAAAATATCAAATTGTGTTTTTTTTTATAGAAGAGGAGGCAAACGAGCAAGTGGGTCACCTGATGGAAAGTGATCACCTCCGCCCACGGATATTCGCAACAGCAGGAGTATCACAAATGCGTTGCTGACCTTTAAGGAATGAGTACGCTCTTTTCTTGAAGGTTCCTTAGTCATAATCGTTTGGGAATACCGCCCTCGGTAACTGATTCCACAAAGTTTAAAGCACAACTTTCATTTCTAAAGCTGTAATCAATAATCTATAAATGGCCATACAATAAGGTTACTTATGTTACTCCCAGAAATATTAATAGTCTACATATTGGTGAAATAAGAAGTTGTATTTCTACTTCGTTTCTTCCAGTTTCTTAGTCATTTTTCTTAGTATTTTTATGTAAAGTCAAATGGATGAGTTTATTCTATATGTAGTAAGTTCTATGAAAAAATACCATACATAATAAATTTATTCACGTTACTTTTCAGGCAGATATTTTTAATTGCCTTCCATAATATGTTTGCTTACTTTGGGATTGAGTTCATTTTTTGTAAATTACCTAGGGATATTTATTTATCGCCTCTAGATTTGTGGTCTGGTATTTGACTTGACTTCATAAGGGATCGATCCCCAGGTCCAGGTCCTTGGATTGGATTGCGATAGGCTTACGACCTATCGCAATGTAGGACTTCATGTCTTCGGGTAACCGTGGGTGTCCTAGTTGTACCTCTGCCAAAACCTTCGGGAATACGGACGTGAAGATACTTTCACTTTTAACTATTTATTCATTTATCTTACTGACACAAGCTCATAGAATTTAATCACGGCTGAAGTATCATTAGAGTATTTTGTAATTTAGGCTGGATTTCACTGTCGAGTTTAAACGCAATTAACGTAAAAACGAGTTAAGTGGTCAAGAGTGTCACTAATGTTAATTTTACTGTCATTTACATGTTACTATTGTAAATATTTTATTATCAAATTATTTTGAGTGATAAGATTACAGGATAAAATGTTGTCAATTTTAAAAGAGTACTTGCAGTAGCTTATAAACTGTATCAGAACCGATAATTGAACTCGTTTACACTGAACTGAATTTTACTAAACTCAGTTTTCATTTGATCGGTGAAATCAGCCCTTAAAGATAGTTCAAACGTTACAATAATCTGATGTTGAAATAACAACACTAGATTCTACACAAAAAAACAACAACATATCAAAAGATGTACAACAAAGTTGCTTACTTTGTTCGCTGTAAGGAATTGTCTCTGTCGATGCGATTTACCCATGCTTCATAATAATACAGGCCCGGGGCCTATCTGTTACATGTAGAATAAGTACCCGTCTGCAAATATCGTTGAAGTATTCCATTATATTGAAATCCTTGCCCGAGGCACAGGCGACCGGTACTAATAAACAAGACAATATTCAAGCCTTAATGCTAGCGTGTCTACGCTTCTGTGTTACATTCAGTTGGCAACATTCTTACATTTATTCATCATCATCATTCAAGCATCAATCCTAATTGCCCGGAACTCAAGGGTTACTATTCTACTCTTACCTTTCAGCTACTTACAGTCTCCGATGGTGATGGGTACACAAAATATACGTTGATGATAGAAATAAAAACACTATACTAAAATCTTTTTCCTTTGACATTCACAATGAAAAAAATAGTTGTAGTGTAGTCTTTTTTCAGAATAGGTGTTCCAAATATTAGACGGTGTATATCCTATTAATATTATAAATGCGAAAGTTTGTAAGTATGTATGTATAGATGTTTGTTACTCTTTCACGCTCGAATGGCTGAACGGATTTGTCTGAAATTTGGAAGACAGATAGATTGTGACCTGGATTAACATATAGGCTCTTTTAAATCCCGATCGCACACCGGGTTTCTGTGAAAACGCGGGCGAAGCCGCAGGTAGCAGCTAGTCTTATAATAATTAATAATAAATTATAGCCACACAAGAAATTATGAGTCCAATGACTTTTAGTTTTGAATGTCACATCACATATGTTTTCATATCGGATTTATTTCATATCGATTAGAAGCAATCAATCTCGAACTTGTAAATGATGTACCTATTTCGAAGCTCTGTCTTTCACTGATTTTTATTAGTAAAATGGAAAATAATCCAAACTAAGTAATTTAAATGATGAAACTTATCAGACTATGGAAAACCAAAAGTCACTTGATTTACAATTTTTTGAGGGAATATCTTTAATAAGGCGTACTGAACACTGTTTTTAAATTTGAACAACAAGATATTTTAGAAGGATCTTATATATCTATATAACTAGATTTGCAGGTATACACGTAAACACTGAAGCATTACTAAAAGACAAGATAGAGCTTTAGTAAATGCTTTAGAGAGTTCAATTTCTAATTAATATTAAAGCCTGGTGAAGTTGTAAACACCACAAAGTTGGCAACACAGTCATTCCAAAAAAAACTTATTAATATCATTACAATTTTTAGATTTTTGTAGCTAAACACCAAAAACGGAGCCCTCATACATTCGTCAGGTCTGTTTGTTTATTAGTCCGTGTGTCACAGCTACTTTTTTTCGAAACTATAAGAGCTGTCTTGTTAAAAATTGGTAAATAGATGTATTATGTGAACCTCATTAAGATTTTTACACAAACACATAAAAATAACAATACATTTTTGGGGGCTCTTCAAATTTAGAACTAAAACTCAAAATTTTATTTTCAAGAAATCCATAAGTGTAGGTTGTCTATGGATAGGTTCTCAAAACTGATATTGAGGTTTGTAATTTTTTTTTTGCTAAACTGAAAGTGGTTTTTCCAATTTTCTATTAAAAAAATATTGCTCGGGATAGAATAAGTCATGGACACCTCAGTTGAGCCTCTGTCAATCTCTTCTGGGATATGGGCGTCAAGAAACTTAATATATAAAATCTTAGTTAGCGTTCTGGTGTTGAGCTTCTTGAGTTCCAATGTCTGACCTTCAGTTCTGGCAACAAAATAATATTTTTTCAATTTTCAATAAAGGTCCCGATTTGCAACCTATCACATTGTGGGAATTATTGTCTTCGGCTACTTGTGGGTGCCTTGTTTGTACTTCTGCCTATTACTTCTGGAGTACGAGGGAGAAGATACTTTAATTTTTTTGAGCCATTAGTAAATTTATCTCATTTGATAGAAAAATATTACACGAAACAGGAACCAAAAAGGCAATGAAACTATAAATAAAAGAATACGTGTGTTTTGTAAATACAACTTAAATGGTGAATATCCATAAGATATGAGTAGGTATGATTCTTTTATAAAACCTTATGGAAAAATAACATAAACATGCAAAAATATATTGAATCGTAACATTTATTTATAACTTATGAAAAGAGATCAATATCAAAGGCTTGCGGGGCTTTGTCGAGTTACGAAAATTCGTATCAAATAAACTCTGGCGGACTTTTGAAGTAATACATCTTATTAGTAAACAAAAGTTCTATCTTATTATTAATTCAGAAGATACCGGAGCTTAAAAGGATTTTACATGATAAGGGATAGGTATGAAATAACTTCTTTGTAGGTACTATTGCTTATTATTGTTACTGTTAATGCGAAGTCACGGGAGTAGGCTAGTTTATGTTTGTAGCGTTGAAAGCCAACGCTGCCATTTTTATTCTTAATCAAGACACGACAATAAAGGACACTAACGTCAAAGGTTATCAAAATTAAAAATGAATTTTGATAAATTTAGCAATTACAAGCTGGCTATTAATATCCAAACCTACTATCTCTATACTCCAAAAGGGATTATGATAATCGCGATCACTGTTTTAGAAGCAGAAATATCCAGGCGGTGGTTCCAATCCAGCTGAATGTTTTCATTCTGTACCAATGAGCCTTAAGTTCACACTATTACTGAGAAACAGGTGTTTTGCCACTTACGAGGTGCTTGAAAAGCAATAAGTCTACATGTTTAAAGCCTGCCACATACATTTAGCATTCCTTTTCCGAAAATTATCATATGTTGTAGGTTTACAGTTTTATTTCGTTCTACACCATTCGAAATGTCCATGTTGAAAAGAAAGTATTCCATATCCACGAAAAGGTACGCAGAAGTCCAACCAGGGCATCCACGACTAGCCGAAGACACCAAGTCCCAAAATGTGATAGGAGGCAAGCCTATCGCCAACCTGGTACGTGGAAATTGAATTGAATTTATTAGAAAATTCACAATTTCTATTTTTTTTATTGCCCGACCCGGGATTGAACCTGGGAGCACAGGAAGTTAGTTCGAATGTATTTGGTGAACCTCAAAACCCGGATATTCTAAAGTCTACTCATTATACTCATTACTGTGTTAATAAAGCTAGTCTTGCCAGGACACGCATCGATGCGGATATTCAATCAAAATGTTATAAGCTGTCAAAATAAACTGAGGGTAAATGTTTCACTTGTCTATCATACATTGTACTCAATTAATCCTGATTGATATAAATCACTAACGATTTAAAGACTGTACCTATCTGTAAAATAGAACTTGTTTATTTGAAACAGAGTTTAATGCTAAAATGACAAATGTCACAAACCTGAGATATATGCCAATTTATTTATTTTTAATTTTTATAGGATATGTATGTATGTATCTTCACGCTTGTACAAAAGAAGAGGTTGGCACAGGGACCAACCAGGACACTTACGTCCAGCTGAAGACACTAATTCACACAATGTGATAGGTAGCAAATATTATATATCCAACCGGGAACATATTCAATACCGGACAATGTTGTCTTTATCATAAAATTAAAAAAAAACATATTTTCTTATGTTGCATGAATCGGGAATCAAACCCGGGGCTTTATTAAATCAAGTATGACAACTGGAGCGCTAGACCACAGAAGCAATAATAGGCAATAATTCATAGAAGACAAAACAGCGAATAAGTTATTGACTCAGCTAATGGTAGAGAAAACCTCGCCAAATAAATACTATAGAGGCTATAGGTGCGTTGCTATCCTATAGCCAGGATGTTAAGCCTAATGTGTAAGAATATCGGCTCATATGCATGTTAGGAACACGAAAGCGCTGAACACTATCATCGCGAAAGCATAAATAACTAAGGCGGTAGATCCCTACCCTAACAAGTTAAAGTATTTTATTTTTGCAACAAAGTCAGAAAGCTTCATATTGTAGATTCCTCTGGGAATAGGTCCTGCATGTAAAAATAATAAAGGTGCTGTATTATTTGGAAATGAAATTATACCTTTGCTTCAGAATGATGTTTCCATCAGAAAATAATGCCCGAATTGCTTTATGCTGAGTTGAAATGTCGGATGGTGAGCTTACGCCGAAATTTTCAATAATCATAGACGAAAGCCTTTACGGACTTCTATCTTTACATAAAAGCTGTAAAACCTTATTTACCTTTACCTTTTACGTCAAAGGATAGTTTTCTTTTTTTAGAAATATTAATTTTGTTTGATGTTTTGTTTGAAATTGTATTTCATGTTTATCTTAGAATATTAAATTTATTTGATTATTGCTGTATCATTTTAAATTCAAAATGTCCTCTAAATGCTTTTACGAGTATATTCGACATAATATAACATAAAATCAATAATCCCAAGATTCCTTTTTTTAGACGTTGAAAATTATAAACATTAAGGTCTCAGCACACATATAAACTCGGAAAGGGATAGTCACCGTATCGGCTCGAGCCGTTCTCTATTGTTTGTATGAAATTCCATACTGCAACGCACACTAATCGTAGTAGGGGAGCCCAAGAGGGGATTTTTGGACTAACTTAGACGCGTCAGATTAAGATATGGGAGATACCATGTACCATTGTTGAACACCTCCATTATGTATCAAATCTCTACATAGAAACGCGCATGTAGGGTTGTCTGTCTTATTTTTTTTGGCTTGAAAATATACTCGCGCATGTCAGATTAAAGTACGGCCAGCTTATTGCATTCCAATAAGTCCATGTTTCAATTTTCTGATGATTTGGACAAGACGTATGGGAGTAGGAGTTTCAGAAACTTTCAAAAAACAAATTATATGTGTTAATTGTCCATTACAGCAATCTGTCTGATTGACATATTTCTGTCATCGGAGACACATTAAGCATATATATTATTAATATCTGGTGAGTTCGGCTATGATCAAGTGACTGAAATTGCTATTTTAGCTTCTAGACACTTAACGCACCGCTAAAAAGAAAAACCTCACATGACCTTTTTTACTCTCCACTATTTAATCGACAAAGTGCAATGGGGCCCAATAACGCTGGAGTTACTACACATTTCGCATTGCGGGCTCCCCTACTATCGGAATCTTAACGTAATCGCCGCACCTCGGAACAGGCTCGCAGTCGAAGAGCCGTAAGCGCGGTGTCATTTAGCCGTAGCCGAATTGATGTACAGGACCTGCTGATACTGTTTTGGTTACGTGCACACGTTAAGTTGACGGCTGGTAGACGGCGAGGCGAAAGGCGATACTGTGACAATCACTTTCCGAGTTAATAAGTGTACTGAGACCTTTATTCTTCAATTTCAGTTTACCACATTACGTAACTATTATGATACTTGAAAACTGAGTTTTATTGTGCTCATATTTTTATGTCTGCCGCTTATTGTCCATGAGCAACCATTAACTGTCATAAAATAAATGTTTTTAATAATGATCTATTTGAACTATTACTAATAATCATCATGGAAATACGTTAGCTTTGAAATAAATCTAATCGAAATCGGTCTACTTGTGTAACCGTGATCCTGAAATAAATTGGTAGTTTAATATCTGAAGGTGATGTCAAGAGTCTCAGAAACCACCACGTTTTTTTTAAAAGAGAAGAATGTGAAAGAATTTAGGCAGGTCTAACAATAGTCGAAGAACTGCAGCACTTAAAAAAGACACGGTAAATAAAAATAAATAAATAAATATCTCTGGACAAGTTACACAGATTGAATCTAACCCCAAAGTAAGCAAATTATATGCTTGTGTTATGGGTGTTAGTCAACGATTCTAATACATAGAAATACTTAAATAGATACCAGAAATAGTTTAATAAACACCCAGGCCCGGAAATGCAGACATTTAAATGTTCGTCACACAAATGTCTGCCCCCGTCGGGAAGCGAACCCAAGCCTCGCGGATGATCGGTGTAGTTAGGCGTGTACGCTAGCCACTCGTCCAACGAGATAGTCAAAACGGTATAACGTTTACCTCTTAGAAGCTTCGGAAGAAAAGCAGATGACTGAAACAAAACTAAACTAGCAACCCCCTAAAGGATAGCAACACACCTGTAACTTCTATGGCGTCAATGGGCCACGGTTGTTTATTACCATCAGTAGAGCCATATGCTTGTTCGCTTTCTTAAGTTTTTTTGGATTAGACTCACCCTTGAATGGGTTCCGTAATAGAAAGCATATTATATCAGAAATGTACTTAGAGTACCACGTAATATTCGACTGGATGACCAAAAGTACCGCTATAATTTTTCATCAGCAAAAAATAACTTTAATTTTCGTATTGCTTTGGTTTTAGCTTTTTGGCTAATAGCTTTGGTTTTTGGTTTGGTTTATAATTGTATAAAAATACATAGTTATTATTTGTACGTACAGATGTTAGTGTTCGCTATTGCCGTGGTTATTACCATAGGACTATAAAACACCAGTAACATTTGGTGTTACTTATTTTTGATAGGAAAATTGTTAACATAAGAGTCGTTACATTATGTCATTAAAAAATACTAATATCCATACTTAATGCTGCAAATGCGAAATGCATTAATCGATTTTAATCAAATCTGATATACATATATTTAAAGACCTGGGTCCAAACTTAAGCCACTTTTTTTTTAAATAATTAAATCCGAAGGGCTTGCATGGGGGATACAAGTTTGTATGAAAGTTGATTCTACGCTGACGAAGTCACGAGTATACAGCTGGTTACTGACATTGTACTAGCCAACCCAGGAAACTTCGTATCGCTTGACATTAAAAGCTACTTATCCCTTTCAGGCCCAAAAAATATTTTCTTTTAATCAGGGTTTATTAACCTGATAAAAAGTGGTTGGGTTAAGACATATTAAGCGGTTATAATAAAAATAATCAAAAAAATCCAAAGCACTGCATTGGCTAGTAACAACCCTCGCACGATCGTGAGTTTTGGGCGTCAACTACACCAGTGCATGATAGTGACAATTTCAGGTTTTTAGTTTTTTTATTATAAAAAATGCACATATACAGGAAATTAGGGTATATTTACTAATTTTACACCAATTTTAGTGTTTTAGATCAAAACGACCAATATCACGCTAGCATTATATTAATTGAGATCAAACAAAATATTATTAATCAGACGTTCTCTTATTTGGTATGATAGGACATAAAGCAGTATTGCTTCCTTGTGAGGCATAGGTATATATCACATTTTTGGCATCTAATTTTTGACCGACTCTTTTATTGTTTCATTCTTCAAGCGCGAGGACTATCTTTGCTTTCATAGCTTGGAAGGTGATCATAACCATCGTATCTGTTCGCTTGAGAAGTTTGGTGTGATTTCTTGAATCTTGCCGTCTTTAGCTGTAAATTTTTAACCGCCTCATCGTGATCACTATCACTCTCAGTCCTTCTTTGACGGGTAGATGTGTTGGTTAATCCATCCGCGACTTGCATCTGAAATTCAAGTCCATTGTTTTGTTTCTTGGAATCTCAGCTGCTGCACATTTTATGTATAAAAGCGCCATGCGTTGCAAACAGCAAGATCTAAAAATGAAGCATTACCATTAGAATCCACTTTCTTGTCTTCACGAAGGTTTAGTAATACTCCATCGACTGATCGAGTATGTCAAAACTGCCCATGTGCTTGTTGTAGTTAGCGATTGTTCTTGGCGCAACATCATCAGAAAAAGCAGAGATGTTTTTATCCTAGCCAACACTTCTACGTTTACGTGTAGTTTGGTAGTATTGGAGAAAGTACTATTGGAATTGGGTGGGCAGCAGGATACAGTGGCCTTTGAAGTCCAGATAGTCTACCTCGGAATTATTACCATCTCCAAGCAGTTGTAAAACTAAGTCGTTTTTAAGCTCTCGCCCTTTAAAAAATAGTAAAAATAATCTTTAGATTCAACAAATGACAGTCCATATCCAAACATCACGATCGTGACTTTATAATTTATAGCGATATTTTCGTGTAAAAAAAACTGTGTCTTTACGAATTAATAGTTGTTAAATTAGTTAATTATGATGACACTCAATAAATAACGACAAAATTTTAATGTTTTACTAAAAAATAAACAAAATATAAGTACTTACGTGCACTGCTTTCATAAACAAAAATATCCTTGTCTTACGGACCCCAATTGCCTGGCGTGAGACCCAAGACCATCCCATGAGCCCGAGACCCACACCATCGTATGGAGTGGGTCTCGGGCTACGAAATAGATTGTGCGCGGCGTGGGAATTTTCAAAAAAATTTGCACGATCGTGTATAACGGGTCTGAAAGGGTATTTGACGCTCCGATAGTAGCGCAGTCTGCCGGATAAAATGTAAGACATTACAAAATCAACGCCTTTGCAAATAAAGATTAATTAAAATACATTTTCCAGTGGACGACATTGTGAATCTAAACCATTCTTGACTCCCCTTGAACACAAACAAAAAAATTCATCAAAATCGCTGGAGCTGTTTAGTAGTTCAGTGACAAACACACGAACATAAGAAATATATATTAAGATGTAGAACTGTCCCTCGTAATACCTTGTAGAAAAAAAGATAAGTAAAAGTGTGGCAAGAGGCTTTGAGTAAGAAACGTAAATTGAACTCAATAACGTATCAAAGGACTCGTCAAGATGGTTTCGTGGGGCTTCGTGCTACGCCCTTATCCCGGGAGATTTTCAGCGATATATTTTGTTGTGTTCAGCTCTTTGTTTTCAGCTGGTTTCATTGTGACTTTTATCTGTGTATCTGATATATGAATAACTGTGTCTGTGGTTTAGAGTTCGATTTCCGGTTCGGCACTTTAAAACGCATTTTTTTTTGTAATTTTCTAATAAAAACAACGTTGCCTACCCCGGATAATTGTGTTATGAAGTCAAGTCCGCTTAACCGCAGAGGAGAATGGAAGGCAAACAAGCAGACGGATTTCCTGATGATAAGAAATTCACGCTGCCTAGAGACACCAAAGGTGGTAATGGTGCGTTGCCAACCTGAGGCTGGGATGTTAGACCTCAAGCAAAAAAGTAAGTTTACCATCTACCTAACCCTCCGAACCGGAACACGTCAATGGCAAGCATTGGTCGTTATGGCGGCAGAAATAGATAAGGCGGTGGTACCAATCCGGGCGAGTTGCTGCAAATCTCTACCACCTAAAAGGATGTCACGGTGTTAGTGGCGGTATTCCTATTCTCGCGATTTACGAGCCACCTGGCAGGAAGTTAGATGGTTTATTCTGCAAAGGAGCCCAGACCGACACGGTTTTAACCTTACATTAAACATTGGAGAAGGATTATGATAAGGAGAATAAGAGATGATTCTTCTATGTTAATGCATTAGACTTATTGTTGAGGTAATCACCGTATTAATCTCCTTTCGGTTTTTTCTTTCGACTTCAGGTATTACATGATGACCACTTTTTCTTTTATCTCAGTAGTTCTTCTAGGTTTGGCTTCTACTTCCCGTCCCTTTTACTTTTAATTCGAATAAGTTTTCCAAGATGTCACGTCAAATCAAATTTCATAACTATTGTTCTTATAGTTTTTTTTCATGTTTAAATGTATGAAATAAGCATACGTCTCTCCTGATGCTAAAACAAATCTAACCGTTGCCTACAATTACAAGATCATTTAATTTTTTTTAACTGAAAACTGTAGATAGTTTTCTTCTATCACAACACTCCTTAACATTCCCACAGGAGATTTAAACGACTGGGCGTGATTTTTCTTTTGTTTGAGGGTTGCCTTTTTTAAACTTAGCTGGCATCAACCGTTGTGCGTCGACAATATGAATTATTGTAGCTATTCTGTCCACCTCAGCTCTCTTTAGGAAGCTTTTAGACCCTGCAAGTCACTTGTAGTCTCCCACACGATCCCCTACCTACCGAGACGCTGAGACGGTAAGCAAACAAAATATCTGACTCTGACAATAATTTCAAAGTACTACACTATAATGTCACACCCATTTCTTCTTTCTCTATATTATATGTTCTGCACAGAGAACTGACGATGGTAACTACTTCGTGGATATGTCTATTCAGTAATATATCCGAATTATACGTAGGTAAAACCGCGAACACCAGCTACCATCTTACGAATTCAAGTGTTGCCAAATTACAAAACAATTAAATTTGTCAATGTATTTTCCTTTGTTTCACAATTTTCGCTCCAATAAAATACCTTAAAATACAACAGTGAAACCCAAGCGATTACTGACAAAGAGTTACAAATTTATACGGTAGCTGCCACAATAAATTCGATAAGCTTACAATAATTAAACATTGAACTCCCGTCCCGTTATTTAACTGACCAATTATATAAATACGAAATTTCGAACGTCATAAAACTCAGAGTAATAATGAACAGACGGCGCGCTCAACTATGTTACTGTTAATATCGAGAATGGACTTATTGGACATTTAGCAGTGCGACCGATGTATCCGGTATGAATAAATAACAGCAGGCGTATTTGAATGTTAATTAAACTGATTGATTTTAAATTTTTGAAGTGGTTATAATTTTATTCTATTCGATTAGCATTTGATAAAACTTCATTGTTGGTTTTCCGTCATATGTGAGAAATGGGGATGAAAGATGGAATGGTATTATTATTTTTCTGGTCAAAATCCTCCAAATCGGCTGAAGTTTTCAGGTATGTTTGGTAGGTACGAGAATAGATAGTAAAGTATATTAACAACCAGGCGAAATACATGGCCGAACGGCGTGCTAGCATATTATGCTGTGCAAAATATTTTTATTGGACCAAAACTGTTGTGTCAGAATTTTTTCAGACCTTAAAATTATTTATTTTTCTATGGGAATTCGTTGATTAGGATGAAAAACCTTAGGCTAAATTAATTTAATACTACAATTTGTATAAAAGTTAGTTGTTTTGTCTTGAAAACAAAACATAAAAGATTTACATATTTGTATTTATTAGTCGATTTCAGCGTCTCTCTTTGAAATATGTCTATCTAAGGTTGCGATTTATATAAAACTTAAAAATCGACATCATATGACTATAAATTTATTGTAATAGTACTAAATATGCTATATACAAGCATTTTTGTAGCAATCTCCCTAAAATCTTCTCAATTTATGTATTTTGTATAACTTTTAATTTTCACTTAATTTTTAGTTAAAGGTGGGTAAAGATCTTAAAAAAAGTTATTTAATAAATAATGTGATTTTCAAATGAATCCTTACTGTAATATTCACATAAACCATAGAATAATCCCACAAAGGTAAAGGTAACGTAACGATACGTGGCAAAGTTAATAAACATTACAATTTCAAAACCTGTCGCGTATACTAATGTCCATTTAGCATATTATTTGTTTTGCGTATAAACTCTGGCTCAAAATATAAAAAATATACGTTGATTCGTTATTACCACTAATAGCACGTACAGTTTTAACTCAACGGTTTTGTTAAAAAGTTAAAGGAAGTCAATAGTGACAGACACATAATTTACAATTCATAAAAATGTTTTGGTATCAAGAATAAAGACGGACGCAGTTTTTTTATATTATTATATGACACAAGAACATAAAAGCATACGGCTGATAATAAGAGACAATTGTAGCCTAAATACAGCACATATGTTATAGATACTATAATTATTGAATTACCTATTGTGTTTATAAATTATAAATCCCACATTTTGAGTAAAATATAGTAACATTTGGTGGTATTTTATACAACTTTGTTCACCTTAAGTGCTCAAACGAAATATTCATGAAGAAATTAGCGCATCGTGTATTTTTTCGTTGCTGCCAAATCTCACACTTTGAGCTTAGGTAAAAAAAAATATTTATAACTAAAAAAAACAGTATGACCCAAATACCTTATGTTAGCCTATTCCTAAGGGACAAATAATAAAAAATGTAAAACTCTTAAAATGACAATAAGGAAACTAAAACAAAGAACAATAAAACTTCAGCGAGTTTCGTTATGACTGAGATTATATTTCACGTATATGGAAATGTCGTCGGGCCTAATGTGTCTTCATAAAACTGGAGAATAACCTATGATAGTGTTAATATCGTTGGAAGCAAGACTTATTGGTCGTTTGCCGCTTGCAGAGGATAAATGGCCGAGTCAGCCTCCGAGCGCCACAGACGGTGTTCATCAGTCTGGTTAGTAGTTAGTGGGAACTGGATATCCTCTTGAATTAACACCAATTTACAATGCCATTTAAAACTACAAAGTCTCTGCTAGCTACAGACTCGTTCATTGTAAGATGTCTAATTCAATATCAGGTAGCATTCTGGAATTTGATTTGTTTAATATATCAGCACAGTGTATTACTGTTTAAATAATGCGATTCGGCTTTATAATTTTTACTCTTTATACACTTTATACTTTTATTTTTAAATTGATTAATTATGTGTAACAACAACTTTATATAGATATCTTTAAAGCTTGACGAATATAGTCGAAGCGCATAATTTAAACAGTAGTACTGTAACTACTTTTAAAAGAGCGATTGCTTTATGCTTTGTGTGTTAGTATCGGTCCGGCGTCACATCACTTAATTTAAACATCACTTAAAAAAATCACATCTTTTAAAATAAGGTTAAATGGTGGGTATCCTTTTTACATATCTGAAATGCAAAACGCTGCGATTTAAGTTTGATATCATACACTTATCAAAGACGCTAAAAATAATGTTGGAAACTTAAGGAAAAAGAGGGGTAGGTATATTAATGTCGGTACAAGAATAAGAAACTCATATCTATTATCATTTGCAGATGATAGAAGTACTTCACTCTTTCAAAGACTCAATTTCAAACTTTCTCTCAAAGGGGCTACAAATTAATATAATGTATAAAGACGTTGACAATTACATGACCCACTGAACACGTATTCGTAATTTTGGTATAACCCTGCTTTCAAAGTACTTTCTGGAAAAATACTCAAGTTTTATGACTAATATGAATGTAATAATAGAAGGTTGCTCATTCAGCCAAATAAACTGACGTGAGTTATGAATTCAAATGTTCATATTATAATAGTCGTTGAGATCAAAAATTGTGAACTTTCGGAAAATCATACAGCCAACTTAAATTATATAGCATTAATTTTGTTTATGAGTTACTTATTTTATTTGCTATGATAAAACAGTTGTTATATAATTGTATACAAACCTGACGTTGGTTAAATAAGTCGTTAAAAACGATTGCAAGTCATATTTATAAAAGAAGAAGAAAAATTCATAAAAATAAACTTTTTGAGTAATTACTAACACAAACTATTTGACTACATTACTCTGTAGTCAAATAGCTTGTGTTAGTAATTACTACTAGTAATCAATTTTATAACATTATTAAATATATGCAATTACATATAAATTTTATAAATATTTAAATCCGAAAACAGAGACACATAAGTACAGTAAACATTGAAAATATCTGACCTTAAAATTCGTGAAAAGTTCTGAAAGGGGGTTATATTTTTTCGTTGCCTACTGTACAAGATTTTGGGCATAGAGCACGAATACCACTAATGAACATTGAGGTCAAATGTTAAGTGCCCATCACAGGAGACTTACGTGATAGTTCCAGCAGTATGAATAATAAAATAAAAAAACATACTTCGAAATCTTGATATTTAAAATGATTTTAGATGCATATTAAAACCATTCTGTGTGGTTATTTATGTGATAACGTAACTGTAATTTTAAGTTGCACCCCGTTTGTAGTCAATGTGTAAAAAGTTTGTATTTATTTCATGATTATAATTTGAATGTCATGATAAGAATGTCAAAGCAATACATAAAAAATACTGCAATTAATTATTATCTCTCATTATCCTCTAATGAAGTTTTAAACTCATTTATTTCAGCAAATCTCGTAATCTAATTAGGAAAAATCGACAAACGCTCCATTCAAACGTGAATTTCCGGACTTTCAGTTGTCCCAATGACCGGACTAACTCGACTCTATAATATTGAATAAGTTTTAATTAAAAAGCCCTCGTTTTACCGAACTTTGGACGCAATTAGTTGGATTGGACCCTGAAATCCGCGGGTCGTGAAGTCCAGCGGATTTAATGTGTTGTCTTTTAAGTCAATTAAGCCCGATTATGATGGAACAGATTGTCCTTTTCGTTGTGCTTAGTCGTAATAATTGTTGCAGAACTGCAGTATAATTATGCTGCTGGTTAGATCATTGGGGTTACTCTTGAATCTCGATTTCATACAAATTTAAAGTTGGCACCGGATATGTCATTTTAGGCACTCTTGTACAAAATATTAGCGAATTATTAGTGCGGTGTGGTCTCAGCTTTTTGAAGTGATAAATTCTTTAACGGCAATGCGCCATTTTGTTTGGAATGGTTAAAAACTTCTAATCTCGCGTCCAGACACGTGACCTGATCGAAAATTCGTAAGATGGCGCAGGGTGCTTGCGCGAATATTCGTGTTGTCATGTTTGTGTACGGTAGCGCAATAAATATATATTGTAATTTACCACATACATTATAGCACTTTCATACTTATAATTAAAGCAATTCGTGCAAAATTATTCCTTAACTATTCGAAAATATCAAAAATGCATAACATTAATATTCAAGTTTCCACATTTGCCTGCACTCCCGCAGTGCAACCCGTCGTTTTTTTTTTTTTAAATATGTAACAAACCGCCTTAAAGGTCGCGAGGGATACGAACACATAGCCTCCGAGTATCGGCTAAACTTGTGATCGATTTCTGACAGGGTTATTTTTGTGATAAATAATATAGATTTTGTCTGTATTCTTGTGTCTTTGGTAAAAATTTACCACGATATCATTCCTTTGTATAACATATACTGAACTTGTTTATTTATTTGAACTGGCTATTGTTTTAAATTATAGATGATTTTTTTTTATTGAACGTCTTGCTGCCTGAGTGGTTAAGGTCCACGGCTAACTACGCCGACCAACTGCGAGGTTCGGGTTCGATTCCCGAAGGGGCAAGCGGGGAGCATTTGTCTGATGAACATAGATGTCTGTATTTCCAGATCTGGGTGTTTTTTTTTTACTTAAACTAGATTTCTTGATGTTTAAGATTTCCTAATATCGTTGAATACACCCATAACATAAGGATATTCCCCATGTTGTACCGGGTTCTGTGTGTAGAATAGATCATCTGTGGACTACAGATGATCTGCTTGCCAGCTCCTAAGATGCGAGGAAAAGCAAAACTTTTCATTACCAAGAAGACTACTGGTGGTGGTCTGCTGCGTAGCAACTTGCCCAGGTATTGATCCACTGTGTTACTTATTTCTGTCACCATAATGACAATGGCATGTTTCAGTTTTTGTGTTTAATACAATTTTTAGTTCAAATCAATGCCACTTTTCGTTGTCACTTAATAACTGAAGAACGGGCTCACCTATCCAAACCAAATGTTGCTCGGACTATTTAGTAGATATTTTACGAAGTTTGCATAAAATCGGTTGGGCGGTTCTTCATTATCACATTTTTTGTAACAAATGAGTTCAACAAATGGCGGATCTTTTTGTTAATGGGTATTTTCCAGTCAACTTGAAACTTTTTTTAGTTATTTTTTTTTGTCTTGTTGTGTGTTCCATTTTTTTAATATTTCAGTTTACACGTAGCGAATCACGTACCAGGCCGCTAGTTTAATATAAATATATACCATGATATTTAGCACTCGATGTACTCTGCCTACCATTTACTTTAATGTGGTAGACTAAAAGTGAGTCTTCACGCCCATATCCTCAAAGTACTAGGCAGAGGCACAACCAGGGGGCTGATTATGTAATTCAGTTACCAACTCAAAATGGAAGAGTGTACATCAAATCGCTGTCAAATGACGTGTTTTATACTTGCTATCTCCAGTGACCAACAGAAATACGATAGAGATAGCAAACCCAAATGACGTCATTTGATGTACACTTTTGCAGTTTGAGTTGGCAACTGAGATACATAATCACCCCCCAGGGCACCACGGCAAGCCGAAGACACTAAGTCCCACAATTTGATAGGTGACAAGCCAGGCCAACTGGGTACATATCCAACACCGAGCAACATTTTTCTTATTAAAAAATTGGAAATACCACTTTATTCTCTTTGTTACCCGACCCGGGATTCAAACCAAGGACCACATGAAGTCAAGTCTAACACTTGGATCACTAGACCACAGAGGCTAACTGTGGTAGAATAACACTATAAAACAAGCATTGCTTATTCATACTGTTTTAAATAAAAAGGTATGAATGAGCTAGACAAATTGAACAAATATATGTACCTTCACGCCAAGTCTCTTATAAGGTAGTCAGAGTGTCTCAAGTGCCAAATGTCATATTACATATCATTTAAATTAAATATTTTATATTTATATTCCGGTCCGGAGTGTAGGTTAGCCGATAAGTTTCTATACTTCCTTATCGTCGGTGTTAGGTGAGATTCCATTCTACACAATTTATTCTCATAAGAGTACTTCACTTGTACTTTTACACAATATATTTTATTATTATATTTTAGCCAAACAGTTTCGCTATTTAAGCATCATCAGGTCTATAACAGTTTGATGCTTAAATAGCTGAACCTTTTGGATAAAATATAATAATAAAATATACTGTGTAAAACAAGTGAAGTACTTTTATAAGAAGAAATTGTGTGTAGTCAATAAATTTTTACAACAATTGGCCTCACACGTATGTTAAAAGACAGTAACGCACCTACAACATCTATGCTGTCTGTAGGCCGCAGGTATCTTTTACTACCGGAAGATCACCGAAAATAAATTAGGGTAATTATTTTCTAATATGTATGAATACCGTGACCATGACCAGATGGTAAATTTTAGCGTCAACTCCTTGGGATATACACTACAGTGTTCACTAATATCCTTTTCTAATGAAGAAAGTAGGGTAGCCATTATACCAATCAGCAAAGGAGGCGTAACATTCCAGCACTAGATAGATAAAGCACCTTTGGTGTATGTATTGCCTCTGTGGTCCAGATGTTGGCCTTGACTACATGAGGTCCCGGGTTCGATTCCCGGGTCGGGCAACAAAATGTAAATCTGGTTTTTTCCAATTTTATAGTAAAAAATATTGCTGGCTGGGTTGGCGATAGCCGATAGGCTTGCCACTTATCACATTGTGGGACTAAGTGCCTTCGGCTAATCGTGGGTGCCCCGGTTGTTTTTCTGCTTACGATTTTCAGGGAAATGGGTGCAAAGATACTTGATTTATTATTAAGTGACATTTATTTCTCTCATTGAGGGAAGTGATGGATTATTTTATTAGCCTTCTCCTAAAAATAAAAAAGATTTATAACTTCTAACTCTTTTTAGCAAATAATGAATAACTTAATTTTTACTACAAATACGTGACATCAGTATCGAGTACTCGGCTAATTTATAATCTTGTCACTCAGAAGACTTCCGCTTTTTGATATTTAAATACGTTTGTCGCAATAATATTACGTCATTAAATGACAGTAGAAGTAACGATATGAGCGTATTTATATGCTCATTATTTATAATGATATATCACACAATAGTGACATTATTGGAAGGAATTTTCTCGGCGAATGGTACATTAGACGCAACTAAAATAAAAATGTGAAGAACGAATCTATTTTACGGACTTTTCATTGATATTTT
This sequence comes from Calephelis virginiensis, assembly GCA_002245475.1. NCBI lineage: Eukaryota > Metazoa > Arthropoda > Insecta > Lepidoptera > Riodinidae > Calephelis > Calephelis virginiensis. The sequence continues at coordinate 290,995 of NJDC01002228.1, read as the reverse complement.
GGATACAATTGTATTCATAAGTTATATTAATGTTAATGTTGTAAAAGCGAAAAGGTTTAGGAATGGGTTAACGTATAGATGGATAAATATTTGTTACAGTTTCACGCAAAAACCTTTTACTGGATTTAGATGAAATTTAGTTTAGACATCAGAATTATATCTACAAACACAGGCACGCAGGCACGCATGCACAAATATGCATATTCAAGTGGTTACTAAGTCTATCGTTTTATGTAATTAACAAAAAAGTAAAAATGTAATATAAATTGATACACTATTATACGTCCCGGGTTCGAATCCCGGGTCGGCCAACACAAAGAAAATTGGATTTTTCCAATTTTCTAATAAAAAAAATGTTGGTCGGGATTGGAAATGTGCCCGGTTGGCGATAGGCTTGCCACCTATCACATTGTGGGACTTAGTGTCTTCGGCTAGTCGTGAGTGCCTTGGTTGTACCTCTG
>NJDC01002228.1:248200-260554 GCA_002245475.1 Calephelis virginiensis | reverse complement strand
ACCATCATTTGTTTCAAACTAATGCTGAAGTGTCAGGGAATTTACATTTTAGAAATAGTGAAAAGTTGCATGTGCCTTGCCAAAGACTTAATATCTATAAAAACAATGTATATCGCATGTCCATTCGTGTTTATAATCAAATACCTGATGGTTTCAAATCATTGCCTCTAAAAAGATTTCGAAAAAAGCTTTTTGACTGGCTTTTAGATAAAACGTATTATGGTGTAAATGAATTACTTGCAAAAAGGACTCATTGGTAATATACATATTATTATATATATATATTATATTGGTTATATAAATATTAACAAATATAAATATGAAATGTCTTGGTCGCCGAGGAGTTTTTTTTGCCGTTTCTTCTCCTGTCGGGCTAGGTTTCAAAACGGTGGTAGTGTGTGGTAGATAGGGTAAAACTCGATCGTTAAAATTTTTGCTTTAATTAATTAGCGCTAACCTAGTAGTAAATATAATTAAACGAATTTATATGTTAAAATATATAAATAACAAAAATAAAAAATACAATATATTTAATTAAGTTACATATTTGCACACCACAATGTGGTAGAATATGTTGGTATGAATAAGTATTCTGTAACAACTTTTAAACACACATATTCAGCAAATAAATATATTTCATTTCATTTCGTAACTATACAAATAGAGAATAAATGAAGAATTGTAAAATGAATATAATGATCAAATAAGTAATGAACTTCATTGTTTAAATTTTCATAAAACATTTTCACTTTCTCATAATGGAAATGCATACTATTAAAATACATACTTACTAAATTTATTGAGGATAATAATATTGTAATTATTATAATAAACCTTAAACACGTATTTTGTGAAAATATCTCGGCTAATCGTGGGTAAATCTCTGCCACACTCTTCGGGGATAAAGTCGTAAAAATATTTTCTTGCTTACTTATTAAAATAATACAATATTTTAATGCCAAAACGCCGTTGCACAATTATTTTAACATAAAATTAAAGCAGCGTTACGTACAACGAAGCGCAATAAATATTCTTCATCATGTTAGAAGAAGCTTAAGATAGTTTTAATAAAGCTAGTAAATATACAAGAGCGTTTCGTTAGTTACGAGTATATTTTATATGAAGCAGATTTTCCTAGTTAAATCAAAAACTTGCAAATTATCTAACTATCATCATATTCGAAGAATCCTAGTCTCAGTTAAATAATTAACTATTAGTCCATATAGTTTTTTTTATGATATTGGAAGGCAAACAAGCAGACGGATTTCCTGATGTTAAGAAATTCACGCCGCCTAGAGACACCAAAGGTGGTAATGGTGCGTTGCCAACCAGAGGCCGGGATGTTAGGCCTCGAGCAAAAGTAAGTTTACCGGCTACCTTGCCCTCCGAACCGGAACACGTCATGACGTTATGGCGGCAGGAATAGGTAAGGTGGTGGTACCAATCCGGGCGAGTCGCTGCTAAACTCTACGACCTAGTGAGATGTCACGGTGTTAGTGACGGTGAGCCTATGCTCGCCTTTTACGAGCTGCCTGGCAAGGAAGGCAGATGGTCTTTTCTGCAAAGGAGCCCGGACCAACATGAATAAACTAAGTTTTAAAAAATAACATTAACCTTAAAATAAGAACATGTCAATAACTACTTCAATCATAGATTTAAAAATATTTGGGTGTGCTATATTATATAGTATGATGTTTTTTTTTGAATGACAATTTTTTTGCTAACCACGAGGTTCTTACAACTTCACGGGGCTACATCTCGTATGACGTTTCGCTTAGGCTCATTATGAAATTGAAATTGTAAGTAGTTTATTTCCACAATGGCTACTTGTTGCATCTCATCTATATAGTCCTAAAATCTACATCAAGATGTGGATGCAGCTTTTCACTGAGAAGACTCTGCGAAAAAAAATCAGTGGTCTTTTCCTTTTCTCTACTTTTTTTAAATTATGATTACGAATATTACACAACACAGTTATATTTATAAGATATTGATTTGAAAGCAATCAATTATCCCTAGCATAATTATTACTTATAGGTTTTGCAATCTTATCATACCTTATACACCTTATTGCCTTACCTTACCTGCTTTACATTATTTATAATAACGTTATATATTTTTCAAAGGTATGTTTTTAATGTGCCCCGAAAGTTTTGTTAAAACATATACATTGGCCAATGAAAGAATAGTTTAATCTGTGGAGACGAGACACATGCACAGCAAAATTGGTTTTGTTCCTTTATACAATACCTATTCGTATATAACACATTTTTAAAGAAACTTATGTTCGTATGAACGTATATTCAATATTTCATATGTTGGGACGTTACAGCAAAAATATCAATTTCTTATTTGATCTCCGCGGGTCACTCTTGGACCTATGCTATTAACTGCGCTGTATAGCTAGTTCTCTATTGTAAAACAAACATAGTACATAATATTTACTTTGGCAAAACTGCAAAAAAGCAAAACTTGAAGAATTGTATACAGCAAGATACTGTAAAAATAACTAAGGTGTACAATTTTAACGGTGTCGATATAAGTAAACTGTTTCATTTTTCGCTATGATCAGTCTTATTGCATGCTTTTCAAAATGCGCCCTAGGCCCCATTACAACTATTTATCTATAAGTATTTCTAAAATTATATTAGGAATTGAAGATTTTATATATGTTGTTTAATTATCAACAAAACTGTTATTTACATTGAATCATGTATAACTTTAGGAATGTGTTTGTCTGCGATTTCGATTCGGTGGTAGTTTATAAAAATGTTACGCACAAGTACCACTTGTATGGTCCACATGAGTAAATTTTTTCTGATTTTGATTCTGCGATTGCATTATTCATTTCGATATACTTAGCAATTTCTTTAACTCATTGATGTAAATGAGAAAAAAAAAGTCCGAGAAAGGAGACATGAGTGACACAAATAGTAACAATAGCATCTGTCGATTTTATGTTATGAATGTCAACATTCTGAATTCTTATATTCATATAATAAATCAAAAGATCCTTTGCCTTTTTCTAATTTCATAATGGCGAATTTTCCTAGTCATGTTTAACACAATCAAATGCCTTTGACAAATTATAAAATACACTTAGTGCATCCAGCGACTCTTTTCAGGCTACACATATTTTATTTAATAATTCTACAACAGCATCGGCTGTTGATCTACTCTTTGTAAAACTAAACAGGTTATTATGAAATAAACTCAATTTGTCAAACTGTTATAACATTTATTTTATAGTACTGTAGGTAACAATAGTTTCAGTTAATAAATGTTATCAATCTACAATATAGATTGTGTATCATGTGGTAGATACCAAAATCAAAAAAGTATAAATACGATTTCCTGAACAGGACAGTAGACAAAATTGATACGAGCGGGCAGTTGCACAAAACTCTACTTAGATTTATTTTTATACATCCATCAAAATCAGTATTCCTCACAAATAAATGTGATTAAAAAAGTATCTTCACGCCCATATCTCCGAGGAAGTTGGCAAAGGCACAACCAGAGCATCCACGACTAGCCGAAAACACTAAGTCCCACAATGTAATAGGTGGCTAGCCTATCGCCAGCCGGGCAAATATCTAATCCCGAGCAACACTTTCGTATTAGAAAAATGGAAAAACCAAATTTTCTTTTTGTTGGCCGACCCAGGAATCAAACCCGGGACCTCATAAAGTCAAGTTCAAAACCTAGACCGCTAGACCACAGAGGCGACTAATAATAATATAAATATAGTGTGATTAATATATAAATAATGCTATTTGATACAAACTTAAGGGTCATAGATCATTATAATTGGCTTACTGAGAGCGGGTTGGCATATTTTGTAGGTTAAAGTGGATTAACCATTGGCACGCAAGCCCTGAGTTTGGTTTCATCTACCCACAACACACTGCGTGCAAATAGTTTTCCAAAGCATTTCTAGATTAATTGTGAACCTAATTATTTAGTTAATGGCAATAAAGCTTGATATCGAGCATGCTACCCAAATAAAGCTTGTTGCAAATACTATTAGTTTTATTAATTTGTTCGACATTTGTATAGCATTTTGTTGTTTAGAAATAATAGCCTTGGACTGAATAATTCTGATTTCCCGATAAGAATGTTTGCCACTACGCTTGCCTGTGTCTTCGCCCGTGTTGCAGTTATTTAAATGCGCGGAAACTTGTTGACAAAAGGGGATAAAAATTAGCCTATCTCCTTCTCCAAGGTCTAATAACATTCTAACCACAAGTTTTGTCTTTTAAAATACTGATCTCGAAGTTGTACTATAACAAAGGCTTAATGAAATTCAAGGTTTGTGAGAATTAATTAGAATCGTTTCTATTGTTTTGATGTGAAATCGGGAGATAGATACAATTACAGATGGAGTACCTGCGTAGGTAAACATCCATCGCTTTATCTACTTCTGTTCCTAAAATGACAGGCCCGTTTACACCGTGTTGGTCCGGGCTCTCTTGCAGAATAGACCATCTGCCTTCCTGCCCGGCAGCGCGTAAAAGATGAGCATAGGCTTACCGTCACTAATGCGCCATTAATACTATGTTTAACATAAATATTAGCTAAATCATTCTTCTTAAATGTAACAATTCTTAGTTTACTAATTTTACCTACTAAATTGTTTTTAAAATACGTTTCTGACTTAAAAAGCCAGGACTTGAAATCTTGACGCACATTCTTCTTACGTTGTATGATTTTGGATGTTTCCTGGGTACTGGATACCAACGGTGTTTCGTTTTAACCATTGTAAAGGAACATAAAATATTGAATTATCTACACTTCTTTCTATAACTACATGGGCACTTAAAGCTGATAAATACTTTTGGAGATGTCAGTTTAATATACAATTTTCGTAGGAATTATTGAGATCATGATCCTGAAATAAACAACACATACTGCTTTAGACAACCTTCACATCTTATCCGTTTATGCAAAACTATTTCTATGCATTATTATTGTTTTATGCATAATTCCTAATTAAAGAGATTAAAACTTTTTCGTAGAGGATGCGTAACAGTTTGTTGGTTGTCTTAAGAAAACCGGATTGTTCTGTCATAATCTCTTCATCCTATTATGAACGAAAGATATTATACCTAAGATTTCAGTAAGAAAATCATTATGAAAATTTTGATATTGGTCAAGTGGCTTGCGTACACGCCTAACTACATCGACCAACCGCGAGGCTTGGGTTAGATTCTCTACAGGGGCAGGCATTTGTGTGATGAACATAATGTCTGCATTTCCGGGTTTGGGTGTTTATTAAATTTATTCTGGTATCTATCTAAGTAATTCTATGTATTAGTATTATTTTATTTTAGTAGAAGCATATTATTTGCTTACTTTGGGGTTAGATTCAATTTGTGCGACCTATCCAGTTACATTTATTTATTTATTTATATGTGTATATTATTTGTTATTTCATTAAAAATCATAATGCTAACTTAAATAAAGATTGTTCATTACAATATACTTGTAGTGTTTATATATCTAATTGTATTAAAAATGTTACTGTGATAATGATTTATAAATACCTAAGTAATAGGTATTAAATACCTGTTCGTCAGATTCTTGCTCAATGTCCACCCGTAATCTTCTTGGAAACAACACATTTTTCATAATTTTTCTGTATTGCTTGGACGACATTTTAAATAGTTTTTTCCATCCCTAGCATGGGTAAAAAATATTCACAAACAGATAACAACGGACGTGCGTGATCTCCTTCTTCGACAGCGCATAGGTGAATTAAACGTAAGCGCAACGCTCAGCACTAGCTGTAACAGCCACGCTTTACCGTGAATTATAGTCATGCAGTACTGTCTAACCGCCATCACTTCAAATTTATAACTCTTTTTAGAAGGCTTGTCGCACTAATCCAATAAATTTTGCATTAAGTAAATTAGCTTAAGTGCAATAAAATATTAGAAAAAGTTCAGGTAAAATTGTATTATCGACCAATTTAAAATAAACTACTACCGATAAAATTGTTTTAACTCCCAAAGATTGCAAAAAGCAGAAAAGTAAAAAAGTTAAGCGACAAAACACGTACCTATTTGATTTTACAAGTAAATTGACTTATGTTTAAATTTAAAAATAATGGCCAACCAGTAAAATGTTTTATTGCGTAAATATTTCGAAAAATGGAACGGCAAAGTGTTTTAGAAATAGTTCTTATTGTAAACATAAACAGGTATAAATGTCTTATCAGTATTTTGCTACATTGAAGTACGATTTATGAACCAAAGTGAAAAAGTCAATGCATTTAATACAAAAAAAAATATACGAAAATATCGAAAATCATCGGTGTATTAACGACCATAAAAATGCACAAATTAAACCGTTTCCACACCATTCGAAAGACAAAAATCAAACGATTCTAACGATGTATATAACCCATATTCGACCAAGTTGGCTGTGTATACAAATAGCCTTTCCAGCGTCGATATGTTTTTGTTTGCTTTTTCCATTAAAAGTATTAACCCTTATACGTTTAAATTGATTGTTGTGATTTTTAATTATAGTAAAGGTATTTGTACATATTGTTGATAGAAAAAATTTTCAGGGATAGTAACAATAAATAAAACAAGGTATAGGATTTTAAATTTAAATCGTCGCAAATTAATAACAGTTTTAATTATTTATACGGGATACTCACGATCTCTTTTTATTTTATTTGTCGATATTTCGGCCTAATTCAAATTTCGTAATTTCGAAATATCGACCAATAAAATAAAAAGAGATCGTGAGTATCCCGTATAAATAATTAAAAATGTTTAAACAAGGTATCTTTATACGCCCGTACCCCAAAGCGGTAGCTGCATTGGTTGCTATGAACTATGACTACGAGCCCACGCTTAGCCGAAGATAATAATAATAAGATAGCTTATCCAAAAATGAATAATTATTCTCTCTTGAATACCGTATGCTACAAACATTATGATGTGGAATCCAGTAAGATAACAGCCACGTTTTTTTTTTATTTGAGTAGATTAAAAAGATACATAGAGCTAATAAATCAAAAGATGACACCGAACCAAAGACTAAACAAATCTAGCACTGCATAGTGAAAGTATAATTCTTTATTTAAGGTCTTATCCGGGTAAGTATTTTTTTCCGGAATAACTGTGGTTGCATGTGAGGTAGCCATTTATTAAGCGTTGGGCGAGTGCCTTTAATAGACTGTCGACAGCCAAATGTCACCGAGCGTTTATTTGCTTACATTCACGGCGCTATTTTTACGTGACTTTATTATTCAGCTCTAATGCCAAGCAAGTCCTTGGGTGTTTGTGTCTTTGTTAAGGAAAACGTGAAAGAGTTATATTTCCTAAACAAACGTATTATCTACTTTAAATGAGCAATTCTTGCTTGCACTTATATGTACAGTAGGTACTACTATTTAAATTATGCGCTTCGGCTTTATATTTTTTACTCTTTTTACACTTATACTTTTATATTCTCATTTGGCTGACCTAATCTTAATTTAAGCAAAATAATTAATTATGTGTAATAACAACTCTATATAGATATCTTTAAAATACATTCGGATTTCCCAAGCTTGACGAACATAGCCGAAGCGCATAATTTAAATAGTACTACAGTAGTACTATAAAAATTATGCGCTTTAATTTATACAGTAACTGTATGTAGCTTCTCCGAAATGGCTCTAAAGGTATTAGTGAATCCTTGTATTTTGAAAGTTTTTTATTAATTAAATTGGTTTGTGTTTGTGACATCGTCGTGTATCCGTTTTCTAATGAAAAAATGTATTTAAATGAAACTGCTCTTTTTAGAAAGAATACAAATAACTTTTATTATGTTATAGCGAAGAAGCAAATGGCTCTCTTAATGATAAAATACTATTGTTCATATATTATATATGCTACTGATGTGTGATCTAAATACCTACTAAGATAATTGAGCACGATGCATTACTTTGTTGCTACTATTTTTCAGCACAAAGTATAATAATGGTAAGCGTCGTAGAGGCAAGTAAAAGAGATTAAAAAAATGTATGAATAATATAATAATAAAAAATGTGTTTAATTTTTTATAACAAGCATTGAGTTATTATTTTTAAAATCCACGTCCAAATTAAAAACATCGCGAATTTTGAACAGACGCAGAGGCTATTAAAATTTCGCCGTGAACAATGAAAATACCAATTAATTGCTTCTCTGTAAACAGATTGCTTAATTAAGGAAACGAAATGAATAAGAAACGTTTAGCGGGTACCATGGAGTGGAATTAATTTTAATGATAAACGATTCTCGCTGCGGTGCTTGTACAAATTTTTCCTTTTGAATAGTTGATTTGGTGAACATCAAACATGATTAGGTTAATTAATTTTTAATGTTGTATAGGTTTTACTATAAACCAATATACAGTATCTGCCTACCCCGAAAGGGACTTGACGTGAAGATATAGATATGTATATTGTATGTATGTACTGTATAATCTAGATAATACTGTGCAAAAAACTCCCGCTGCAACAAAACGCAAACACAGATACCTAAGCTATAGCAATTTGAAGAAAAATTACGAAAACACGATTTTAATTTCATTACGACCAATACGATAATTCAAGATTTGATAATTCTTTTTTCGAAAAGCAAGTTATGACGCCATCGTGGTTCTATATAAATTTTATCAAGAGACGTTATTAAAAGGTGTTATCAAAATGTATTCCAGAATCTCAGAAACAGGCATCATTGAAATATATTGAACACTCTTCCAATAAATGCGAATCTTCATGGGATGTAATTAAAAGTTCATTTTAAAATAAGATGTCCATACACGAGATTGAACAAATTAAAATTAACAACTTAGTATATACTGATTCCCAAGAAATTTGTAATAATGTTAATTATTTTTTTATAAATCAGATTAAATCATGTAAAAAAAATCAGCTCGGTTCTACATACAGCTTAAAATCTCATAATTTGTCTAATCATAATAAAACTATATTTCTGACACCAGAAGATGAACATGATATATTAAAGTCTATAAACAACTTGAAAAATACAACAGCAACAGGCTATGATAATATAAGCACATCAATATTAAAGAATATTGCCAGTGTTATAGCAAAGCCTCTTTGTCATATAATTAATTTATTATTTTTAGAAGGACAATATCCAGATTGCTTAAAAAAAGTCTATTGTCAAGTCATTATTTAAAAAAGGGGATACTTGTGATATGAACAATATAGACCTATAACTTTAGTTCCCGTAATTTCTAAGATTTTTGAAAAAATAATGTATTACAAATTATACAGCTATTTAATTCATTTTAACTTATTAAAAATAATCACTGTATATTTAGAAAAGGCAGGTCTATAGTATTTGCATGTTTTGATTTAGTTAAGAAAGTAACTGAATGTCTTAATAGCAAAAAGTATCCACTTTCTGTATTTTCAAACATGAGTAAAGCATTTGATTTTGTATCGCACGAAATTTTGTTAACAAAACTTGAGAGATATGGCATTAGAGGTAAATCGTTAGATTGGTTTAGAAGCTATTTAGAAAAAAGAAAACAGTGTATTGAAATATCTAGACTAAATGGGAACAGCAAAAAGGTCTATACTTCAAATCATCTTTTTAATGACTGCGGTGTACCAGAGTACCTGTACAAGGTAGCGTTTTAGGCCCCTTACTTTTTTAATTTACATAAATGATCCGGTTGATGCTATTAACCATGATTCTGTCTTATTTTCCGATGTTACTACCTTCTCATCACGTGTGAGAATAGAAGTGATTTAGTTGAAGAAACGACTGTAACTTTAAATAAAGTGGCAGAATGGTTACATGAGCATAATCTTAAAATAAATCGGACAAAAATGAAACTAGTCGAATTTTCAAGCACACTGTAGAGAAACTAAAAAATTACACATATTTTTAAATAATATTTCTATACATAATGTAGATTTTACCAATTTTTTAGGAGTTAAAATTGATAAATATTGCAATTGGAAATCGCATATTGACTCTCAATGCAATAAAATTGATAGGTTTGTATATGTATTGAGAAGAATGTATTATAGTGTCAACGATTTCCTTGTAGACAAGAATTCATAATAAAACAATTGTAATAATTACTAACCAAATATACTAAAAGTTATGGTTGCCGAGGAGTTTGTTTCGCTGTTTCTTCTCCTGTCTGGCTATGTTTGGAAACGGTGGTAGTTTTACGATAGACAAGGTTAAATTTAATTATAGTTTTAAAATATTTGGTAATAAATAATAGAATCAGTTATAACTATAAATAATTAAAGTAATAGTTTATGTCATTAAATAATATTTTTTTATAAAAAATAGAATATTTGCTCACCATAATAAAGTAGAATATATTGATATACTTAAATATTTTTGTAACATCTCACTTACACACATATTCCGCAAATAAATATTTTTTTCTTTCTTTCTTTCCATCTCGTGATTCTTAAGTTGTACTTAATAATGTACAAATTTTCATGTATTTTATATAGTAGTAATAGATAATGTTGTTGAGATACATGATTTTTTTATTATTAAGTACCTATAACTCACAAACCACTAGTCGGATCTCGATAAAATTTATACGGAATCAACTTGGTACCCAATTTTCAAAAAAAAAAGCATAGCCATCGTGAATGAAGGTGGTCGTAATTTATTTATTATTATTGAATTTCGTGATTATATTGAGTGAAATTGGTTAATTTAGGTGGGAATCAGACTTATTTTTTTCTGTAAAAGTGCACAAATGAAATAATCATGAAGAAATTAGTGTGTCCGCTATTTCTTCGCTGCCGTCAAATCTCACTTGATGAGCTTGAGTAACGAAGCCACCGCTTTACTCAAGACCCTGACCTGACATGACTTTGTACGTAGTGACTAATGACTGTATATTGTATAAGAATTAGCTAACTTGACATTGGCAAAGTAGTCGTGAAAAACGATGGAAAAACGTATTTATAAAAGAAGAAGAAGTATCGAAATCTGTCGTTGGCTGAATAAACGCGTAGCAAATATACAAAAAACATGCAGTCGAATTGTAAACCTCTCCTGTTTAGAGTTGGTTAAAAGAGATTTACAATTTTGCCGGCTACTAGCATGTAAGTAAAATTAAACCCTATAAAATTCGTACAATTTCATATTGCACTGAGCGCCGGTAAAATAATCACGTCGATACGACGATATAAATGGTTGTCAACTTTTATTTAGGCTTCAACTGATCAATCTCTGTGTTTTGGTACGAAATGTGAATCAAGCAGACATATTACAAGATATTAAGAAATACGCAGGTCGATAGACGTAAGGCTACTGATAAATATATTTACTTAAAGGTTTAGGTATGGTTATCTGTTACAATCAGACGAGATGTTTGCTTGTTTGCTAACTTAATCCATAAAATTAATAAAATATATACCCAAACTAAAGATGGTAAATGGTAGTACTAATCCAGAAGAGCATCTATCCTTTCTTAGTAACGCCATCTACTGTCAAATGTTGTTTTTGCGTAAAATATTACGAGTACTATTAATGAACGGTAAAGACGTTATTTTTTTTCGTGCAACATGGCTAACAAATAGTATTAAATGTTTGTTGCCGACTTCGTCAGCGTATATATTTACAATTTTCATACAACATTGTATCACATATTAAAGTTCTTTGGGCTATTTTTTTAAAAAAAGTTTTTGTTTGAATGTGGACTTTTAACTATATGCATATCTAATTTAATCAAAATCGGTTCAGTGATTTAGTTGTGAAAGAGGAACAGACTGACAGACTTTCGCATTTATTATATTCAATACGTATATATCAATCTAAATCAAACAAGGCAAATCCAGGTTTTTTCTGAGGGGATCATAAAATACACAATTCGAAATATACAAAATTCTTAATTCCTATCCGAATCATTGCATGAAATTAAATACATTGAATTAAATTTTTTAATGACAAAAAATAGACGTCCCCTATAAAACTTACTACGTCTTACGCGATAGTAGTAGTAGTAGTATCTTCACGCCCATATCCCCGAAGAGGTAAGCAGAGGCACAACCAGGGCACCCACGACTAGCCGATGACACTAAGTCCCATAGTGTGATAAGTGGCAAGCCTATCGCCAACCGGGCACATTTCCAATCCCAACCAACATTTTTTTTTATTAGAAAATTGGAAAAATCCAATTTTCTTTTTGTTGGCCGACCCGGGATTCGAACCCGGGACCTCATGCAGTCAAGTCCAACACCCGGACCGCTAGACCACAGAGGCGATAGTAAGTTCATCGAAGCCTTAACCATGAGTTAGTATAGATTATGTTCGGTAGGTTACGTGACACTTTTAGTCTTAATATGTGTCTCTTAGT
>NJDC01002228.1:219834-247977 GCA_002245475.1 Calephelis virginiensis | reverse complement strand
CTCTTCGGGGATATGAGCGTGAAGATACTTTTTTTTATGTGAAAATACTACAGCCAATGTAAATTTACCAACTTCCTAGAATAAAATTTGATAAGCATGCTAATCGAAAATCGCATATTGGCGCATTTTGCAATAAAATGTATATGTTTATTTAAGTATTAACAAGAATAATAGAAGTAGTAGGCTTACATGCATTCATAGCAGATGTTCACGCCGTTTGAACGTTAAAAGAAGAAGAAGTAGCTGTCAACGTCAGATAATCTATGCAATGATGATGTAGCTGTCTGTTCCCGCCTAATCATATACTCTTACGCAGTACATACGCAGCTTGTTAAACTATATTAAAAAATACAAGATAATCTTTAGTATTAAAACACAAAGTTTGAAACCCGAAACCTGTTTTGTTGATTCGCCTAAACAGCTGATAATGGGATATATTTGTTTTTTTTTGCACTATGAAATTCCTATTTTAGATTAATTGTGTAGAATTATTTAGAATCTTTAAAATTACACCTTTAGTTTATTTATGTATCTCGCTTGGAAGTGTAGTAGTAAAAAAATGACATTTAAAAGATAGTGATACAAAATTTATATATATTACATCCATCCATCCTATCTCCTGTGTTGGTCCGGGCTCCTTTGCAGAATAGATCAACTAGCAAAAGGCGTAGTAAAAGGCGAGTATAGGCTTACCGTCACTAACACCGTGATATCTGACTAGGCGGTGGAGTTTTGCAGCGACTCGCCCAGATTGGTACCACCGACCTACTTATTCCTGCCTCCGTAACGTTACGGCTTGTCGTTCACGTGTTTGGGTTTGGATGATAAGGAATTTACTTTTTTTATAAATTTACTATTCCTCGAGTTCTAACATACCGGCTTCATGTTGGCAACGCACCATTATCACCTTTGGCATCTCTGGGCGGAGTATATTTCTTACCATCAGGCAAACAAGCAGACGGAGTGTCTGCTTGTTTGCCTTCCAATATCATAAAAGTAAAAAATACTCCTTATTTTTTTTAATTCTGCCGCCATAACGACATGACGTGTTCCGGTTCGGAGGGTAAGGTAGCCAGTAAAGTTACTTTTGCTCGAGGCCTAACATCCCGACCTCAGGTTGGCATTGCACCATTACCACCTCTGGTGTCTCTAGGCGGCGTGCATTTCTTGCTATCAGGAAATCCGTTTGCTTGTTTGCCTTCCTATAACATAAAAAAAAGTTGAGAGGTGTCAAGGGACACCCGGATGGAACGAAGTTCTCTCCCCCCTCTCTCTCTCTCAATCTCTATCAATCTCTAGTAATCTCTATCTCTCTTATAGATAATATAAAAAAAAATTGTCCGACCCGGGATTCGAACCCGGGACCTCATACAGTCAAGTCCAACTACTGAACCGCTAGACCACAGAGCTAAAAGTGTCGTGACAATATTTTCGTAAGATTTTTTTCCGTCTAGCCCCCATTCACAACGCGCAATAAGGAACTTCGTTCCAAATAACATTCATATATCCACTTGCCGTCTCCAGTATAGTCCACTGATGTTAAAGTACTATGCTGCTACTTGTCCAGGTAAGGATTCACTACAGTATATACATTATAACTGCCACTTGACAGTCATGTTTCGTTCCGGAGGGTATGGCAGCCGGTAGACTCACAATGGACCTAACACATTAGCCACAAGGCAGTGATGCAGCATAACTTCTATGGTGTATATAAAAAAATAAGTATTTTCCACTATCAGTAGTGTATATGGGATATATATGGTGGCAATGGGATCTTATAGGAAATATCTACTTTCAAACAAAAAAGTATTTTTAAAACCCGTTCAGAAATGACATACAAATCGATTAATATGTAGACGTCGACAACTTCGTTGTTATATTATAATCTCTCACTTTTTTAATAAGTGTAAAATGTTTATGAACGCTCACTCATATTATACTGTCCTTTTAAATATCCGATTTATTTTTTTTTAGTTCCGACTTATCGCAATCAGAGTCGAAACTCCGTAACGTTATTTACAACTGACCTCTAGTACGGTCTGCACTTCTATTCAAAAGCTTTTTAATATCTTTTTTTCGTGTATTTTAAATTGACATATTTTTTAAATTTGTTAATTGTAAGGTCTTTCATACAATAGAGATTTTAGGAGTTTTAGGGAAGGAGAATGGTTTACTCTGTGGAGACGATGCGATTACGATAGACGTACTTCAACCAAACGTTAACTATAAGTTAATGATGCAAATAAGACTTTGCCATATTGTCTAACTCTTTGTAGTTTCAACATTTTTTTAAAAAAATGTTAACAATAATATTGGATTTTTTTACTAACAACTCTTTGTTAAAGATATCTTTACACAGCTAAGGGATTAACATTCAGAATTTTATGTATGTTTAACCAGTGAAACTCCCGGTAAGGCGGACTGAGAACTCGGCTAGCTACATCGCGCGTTTCCGTCGTTATTTTTTTTTAATTAGTTTTCCACATTATAATATGAGAGTTAAACTAACAAACTGTACAACCATTCATAACATACCCTTAATATTTTTATTCCAGTGACTTTTAGCTTATTACATTTACATAACATTTCACGAATACTTGAATTATTTTTTCTTTGCATACAAGTGACCATCACTGTAGGTAACTTTCCATACCTAACCTGGCTTTTAAACACAATGATTCTTTTATATTGTACTAATTCTGTGATATTGTCAAGAAATAGTGTACTCTAAAATATTTAAAATATTTGAATTTAGATAAAAGAAAAACATA
This sequence comes from Calephelis virginiensis, assembly GCA_002245475.1. Taxonomy (NCBI): domain Eukaryota; kingdom Metazoa; phylum Arthropoda; class Insecta; order Lepidoptera; family Riodinidae; genus Calephelis; species Calephelis virginiensis. The sequence continues at coordinate 245,206 of NJDC01002228.1, read as the reverse complement.
ATCAAAGAGTATTCAACAGGTGCAGATTATCATTTCATGGTTTATAAATTATTAAAAGCCAACTCATACTTGCCGAGACCAAGTTAAAAGTTTCTTTATCAAATAGAAACTTGGTGAGCATTAAACTTCTAGATAGTGGTATTCATGAAACAAACTCAGAGGATAGAACAGTTTTCTTACTTCCTCAGTCAGCTTTATGTATTTGTTGCTCGTTTCTTTTAGAGTTGTTAACGTTATTATTAAGTTTTTCATTGATAAGAAAAACTTGAACGCTGCTTTGTAAAATATGCTAAAGAGAAGTTTTGAATATTACTTAATAAGTTATTACGTCTGTTTTAATATTATAAATGTTTACTAGTTTATCCGAGTATATTTTTGTAACTAAGCAAACGTTTAAATATCACGCTAAATGTGCTAATTATTTGCTGTAATATTGAATTATTATAGTAATGATTTTATTGGTCCAAGGCTAGCACCTTGTTCGTATTAAATGAGGTAATTTAGTTACTCGTATTTTCCTAATTTTAGTGATTGTTTTGGTAGGCAGGTCGTAAAATGCGATTAAACGTCAAACGAACTTTCATTAACACGATTACATGAATACGCATGTGATTTAGCCAGTAATAAATAAATTTAGTGCCGTTTTAAAGAAAAATATTCTCCGTGCTTGTCGGAGAATATTTTTCCGATGACAAGAAAATCAAATGACAACCCAATTACGCACATGTTTTTAAAAAAACAGTAACATTTTTGTTACATAAAAACGTGATAACATTAAAAATCAACAAACATCAACAAATAACCTGGAGTTTTAACGCCAAAGTGAATGATTTCGTCGTATTTTTTTCATTATTATTGAATTTCGTGTTTGTATTGAGTGAAATTGGTTAATTTAGGTGGGAATTAGATCAATTTTGTTCAGTGAATGTGCATAAATGAAATAATCATGAAGAAATTAGTATATCGTCTATTTCCTCGCGGACGTCAAATCTCCTACATGAGCTTGAGTAACGAAGCCACCGCTTTACTCAAGACCCTGACCTGACATAATTTTGGATATAGTGACTTACGACTGTATAATATGAATTAACTAACATGACATTGGCAAAGTAGTCGTGAAAAACGATCGAAAGCCGATTTATAAAAGAAGAAGAACAAATAACCTTACACTTGGCTATTGCTTCATACTTATGTTTTTAATAGGATTTGGTATTACTTCATATAATATTTAAAATCATTTTTATATGCAGGAAATGTGATAAAATTGATACAACTAAACGATGCATAAAATCGATTCCATAAAAACATGTTTAACCATAACCAAGACCGGTATTCTGTAATGGATCACTTAATTTAGATTGCCTTAACGGACGCGAGCCCAAAACAATACGATACCGGATATTGCTCATTTCAATTTTTTTACCATTTCTTCCCTTTTTTTGAGAGTGCTTAGTTTTTTATGGGGGATAGTACAGTTGAACTAAAAGTGTAGACAATAAAAATAAATAAGTTATACGATGTTAGCATCGCGATGTGATTAACACAACATCCGTCAGTGGGTTTTCAGCAGTGCAGTCTAACAAAGTATAGTGGTGAGGAGCAACTAGTTAGGTGCTATGTTCCTAATACGGCTTCGGCTATTCATGCCCCATATTGTCAAGTGCTCGATGAAACTCCAAGCCATAAGAAACAGATGCAATAGTGACACCAATGGTGTCCATAGGCAATGGGTGTCTCTCACCACTAGGAGAACCATTTGCTTATTTGTTATCACAAAAAGTGCCTCAAGACGACGATGACGAGTAAACTTTTTACATAAAAAAAGTAAATCACATATGGAAATATTTTTCAAATTTGATTTAATAAAATTCTATGAGCCGGGTTATATGAAACATGAAACTACGGTTTTAACTTCAGAATTCTACAACATGGTGAAATATATTAACGGAAATCACACAGTTTCATTTATTAAATGAGTTTTTCTTGTGATCATTTTATATCAAAACTAGTTGCCCGTCTCAGCTTCGCTCGGGTTGACAATTATTTATGTTATTATTATATATATAAATCTTTCTTTTGAATTAGTCTATCTATAAAAAAATCTATACTCGAAGAGGAAGGTAGAGGCACAACCAGGGCATTCACGACTAGCCGAAAACACTAAGTCCCACAATGTGATGGATATCAGACCTATATCCAATAAAAATTGTAATAAAATAACAGATAATAGAGCCCCGTCCAGTGGTGGTAGCTTATAATTTTCGTTAAACCTAATTCAGTGTGAACATGTAGTTAAACTAGTAATGCTATCAACAAATATTTCAATATAATCGGCGTTCAAATATTTGTTTGATTGATTGATTTGTAAATTGATGTTTTTGTAATATTAGCATCAAATACGAAGTTTACAAGCTAAAACCTATTTGAAAACAAATATGAATAACAATATTTGTAACTTAATATAATGTATGGAACTGTTTACTGTAAAAGTTATTTTAAGGATTGTTTACAGCTTTTTTAAATTAATACATTTTTTTCCTGGACAATTTATACAAATTGAATTTAGCTTCAAAGTAAGCAAATAATTCTGTTAAGTGTATTTTATAGATGTTAATGAAAGATACTAACACATAGAAATACTAGTTTTAATACTAGGTTAGCAAACAAGCACTCGGTTCCCATGTTGGTAAGAGACAACCGTGGTGAGTAGACTCCATACATGTTACAGGTAAGTTCATGTCCTGAGGCTGGGATGGAACACCTATTGTGCAAGGCTACCGGCCACCCTATCCTCCAGACTGGAATATGACACAGACGTTATGGTGGCTGTATCAGGTACGGTGGTAGATCCCGGGCAAGATGCTGCATACCACTCTACCACCATCGGTTTTATTGGTAATCATATACATTTTAAACTGTGCACGCTTCTTACAAACTGCTTGTAAGTGAGGCAGGTGGTCTATTCTACTCAGCGGACTCGGATCAATACGGGAAAACCACCAACATTCAGTAATACAAACATATTATAGTTGTTGATAACACAAATGCCTATCTCCTTCGGTAATCGAACCTGCACCTCGAATATAAAAGGTAAGTTAAATGATCATCTTAGTAACGAATAAAATCCCATTCACTTCTATTAAATTATTTCCATAAAAAGTACCTGCACGCCCATATCTCCGAAGGGTTGGCAGAGTCACAACCAGGGCAACCACGACTAGCCGAAGACACCAAGTCCCACAATGTGATAGGTGGCAAGCCTATCGCAAACCGGGCACATATCCCGAACAAAATATTTTTTATTAGAAAATTAAAAAATAAACATTTTTCTTTATGTTGCCCGATCCGGGAATCGAACCCGGGACCTCATGAAGTCAAGTAAAACACCTGAACTGCTAGGCCACATAGTATTTTCACAGAGATCCGTTCAGTAATTAATACTTGCAAAAAACACTGATCTTGTTAGATTACTTGAAAAAGACATACAAATGTTTGTTGTCTATAACTTTTATTTGTTTTCCTGCCCCTTACTATGAAGCGAAACGTTTTCGAATTAATTTCGTTCCCAATCAACCTATATCCCTCCATGTTTCACATTGTTAAAGATAAACTAATTAAGTCGATACGAATATTTGCTCAGTAAATTGTTTGATATAGATCATTAAACTCACTTGGGGCGTTTCCAATTTTGAATAGTTGTTTAAGTTTATATGTTCAATAATTTGGTTCATAATTATAGGTTGTTTGCATATCGTTCGACCATAACTAATTATATCGATACTAATTATAAGCTTGTTTTTTTTGTATACAATTAAGTCTGTGTTTGGTTATCCCATAAAAATACCAAAATTTTGAGTAAATGTTTACGTGCATGATTAATGCTACCGATCATTGAGCTAGGGTTTGATTCTTTTCAAAGGTAACCATTTTTAAAGTGGACGCAAATTAAACATTTTTGAATAAATAAAAAAAACGGGTATCTTAATTTGAGGTTAGATAATATAGTTTTTTTTTGTCTTCGTGATATTACTATAGGTTGGTCACAATTCCTTTAAATAGTAAAATCCAAATTGTAATAGTTTTTTTTTCTGTGACAAACAAATAAACTAAATACCAATAAACGATCTAAAAAAATAAAAAAAAGATTTGTTTGTAGGATAGTCATATACTTATTTAATTTCTAGTGTAACTGTGATATGAAGACAATTTTATGAATTTAAATTGCAAATGTGTATATGTTTATTTGAATACATTAAACAGTAAAATTACAAAATTCATGTTGAATAATAGCCTTACATTTTAAATGCATTACAAAAATGTTTTAAAATAGATCTTAAGTTTTAATAAAAATATTGATAATAAATAAAAGTAGCAGTCATAAAACCATCCATGGAAAAAATAAAAACACCCCAACAAAAGTACTTTTAAGCTAGCAATGAATAAATTCGTCATTTAGTCCCCACAAAAATTAAACAGACGCTTCTTTTGAACCAGTCACAGATGTCCTAAGCATTTTAAGTTTTCTAATAACACAAATGGACTTTCCCACTCACTCCAGTGATAATATTATTTTATTCTCCCTGAGTTCAATCGTCTCTGCTGTCAACTAACGGAAGTTTTACGCAAAACATTTTTGTTTACGTTTCTTGAGAATATTCTTTAAATTTTATATGAAATATCTTTATTTACTTTTTCTTTCACTTAGACTAGAACTTAGTTTAATAGATAACTTTAATAGTCCTTAGTTAAGGGAAAATTTCCCCCTTTAATGGGGGAAAAATCTAACGTTGTCAACCCAGTCAATTCAAATTTGTTTACTAATGTCATAACTCAGTAATTTTTATTCAAATACCGTCATTTTTGAGGATGACAAATAGACGGTATAACTTTTAACAAAACTTCAGTTGTTATATAGTTCTGGTGATGCTTGTATAGCGAAACCGGTTGGCTAACTTATAAAAATAAAAATATATTGTGGAAAGTACAATTAGTTTTTGTAAATAAATTGTATCAAGGCTACTTACTACTCGTATTAGATCACTTTTTTTAATATTAGAAGGCAAACAAGCAGACGGATTTCCTGATGGTAAGAAATTCACGCTGCCGAGACACACCAAAGGCGATAATGGGCCCACCAGCCTGAGGTCGAGATGTTAGACCTCGAGCAAAAGTAAGTTTTATTGGCTATCTTATCCTCCGAACCGAAACACGTTAACGATATGCACTAACGTTATGGCGGCAGGAATAGGTAAGGCGGTCATACCATCCGGGCGAGTCGCTGCGAAACTCTACCAACTAGTAGGATGTCACGGTGTTAGTGACGGTAAGCCTATGCTCGCCTTTTACAAGCTTCATGGCAGAAAGACAGATGATCTATTCTGCAAAGGAGCCCGGATCAACACTTGATTTTATCTTTGATGTCCATTATTAGCTGTTTTGCTTTACAGAAATTTAGTCCTTTTTTTATTTCTCATTTTCATAATAAACTACCTTGCTATAGTAAATTTAAATATCAAAATCAAATAACATGCCAAGCGAACTGTCCGGTATACAAAAAAGAATCCTCCATGCCTGACCATTTCCGACGGCTATTATTCTGTCTCCCTCTATATCCGTTTCCGGTTGTCTCAAAAACAAAATACGGCAAAGGAAGAATTGAAAGAATAGTGTTTGAATAATGACGCTGTGTCTCGTTTGATTTTGTAAGTGGCTTTTAAGTTTGCTCGTAATGACCTCATTTTATTTGAAAAAAATTAATGCTTTTGGTTTCTTATCCTATTAATATTATAAATGCGAAAGTTTGTAAGTATGGATGTATGGATGTTTGTTACTCTTTCACGCTCGAATGTCTGAACGGATTTGTCTGAAATTTGGAAGACAGATAGATTGTGACCTGGATTAACATATACGCTATTTTTAATCCCGATCGCACACCGGGTTTCTGTGAAAACGCGGGCGAAGCCGCAGGTAGCAACTAGTTTGATAATAAAAACTTCAAATTTTGAAAAAAACTGCTTTGTCTACAAGGCAAGCCCGTTATTTCAATTTCCCCTTTCCAAAACCGAAATGCTAGGCGAAGTGATAAATATAATCCTTTCTTTGAAATTCCTCGTACCAGAACCAAGAAGTTCGCGTTTTATCTAATTTTGGTAAAGAATTGAAATTTTCTTTCAAAAGCAGTGTTTCCGGCAAATTACATTTTTTAAATAATATCAGAAGGTAAATAAGCAGACGGATTTCCTGATGGTAAGAAATTTACGCCGCCTAGAGACACCAAAGGTGATAATGGTGCGTTGCCAACCCGAGGTCTCTAATGTTAAGCCTCGAGCAAAAGTAAATTTACCGACTAACTTTTCCTTCGAACCGCAACTCACCATTGGCAAGTACTGATGGTGACACGCTATGGCGGCAGGAATAAGTAAGGCGGTTTTACCAATCTAGACGAGTTGTTGCAAAACTCTACCACTTAGACAGATGACACGGTGCTAGTGTCGGTAAGCCTATGCTCGCCATTTGTGTGCTGCCTGGCAACAAGGCAGATGGTCTACTTTGCAAAAGAGCCCGGATCAACGCAGGAAAAACATTTTGATGTTTTTATACATTTTTGAGAACGTCAGATTCTGTTACATAGTTTCTTTTGTCACATTCAACAAATGTTAGGTATTATTAAATCGAGTTGAAGTAAAAATCCTAACATTCGAACCGAAATGCAAAGCCATCAAATTGCTACAAAATAAACTATTTTCCACATTATTTCGAAGGTTCTTTTTATCAACGTACCACGCTGAAACCGTAGCTGATAATGTGAATTATGACCTCCAAGTAAACGTAAACACCAAGGTAATAGAATTAAATGCTAAGCTTTGTAATAAAGTTATTCACTTTCAGGTGTTTATTTCACATAAATCATTTCTAATGGCCGAAAATGAACCCGAATATTGTTTGTTTCAATGTGACTTTTTTACTTCTTTACATGTACCTTAATTGTACTTGGTTCGTGTACTATTTTTTTATTCATTTATTAGCTTTTTAAAGGTAAGTAAATGCGTATAATTGAGACGCAATACCACACGTACATGTTTACAGACGTTATTGTAAAAAAGTAAGGTTTTACACGCTCATATCTTTGTTAGGCAAAGGTACAACCAGATCATCCACGATTAGCCAAAGTCACTACTTAGTTCCACAATGTGATCGATGGAAAACCAAATGGTCAGATATCTAGTAACAGATAACGATATAATAAATTAACTAATGTAGTCTACTACTCCTACTTATACTTTTTTTAAAAATCAGCTTATAAAATTTTAAGTAGGTAACATCTAAAGAAACTAAATCAATTAATTTCTCCTAAAACTTAAATAAAGTTTTAAGTTCCTAATTAAGATCTCGAAATAGTTACAACAAAACAACCAAACTTCAAAGATTAATTAAGTAATCACTTTGCTCTTAATAATTATACTTATTTTAACGGTATACACTTCTGTAGAAACAGGAGCCCAAAGGAAGAGAATTCCCTAATTGCCGCATAAAACAGTCGCCACCCTTTTAATCATATCGAAAGACCAATCTTCCGGCTCGTTGACGTTTGGAAAGATCAAAAAGCTTTATTACAAATGCATAAAGATGAAGTTTCATCAGCGTTTACAAGCTTCAGAAAGAGCAATTTCAAAACTTTCAAGAATAACGATGCTCTATCGTATTACAAATTTGTTTTTGATTCACGAAAATCTGATTTCCAGATATATCATGTTTGCTTTCATCTTTTTCAGGGTGTCAGTTACGGTATAAAACTATTGCATAATTCGGACGAAATGATTCACAAAATACAAGCTGAATAAATTTTATTTTCAGTAGAAAAGACAGTCATTCAAATTCTCTGCTGAATTCGAGGGCTTTTTATTGATAACTTAATTTCTAAAGAGCCAGTCGCTGAAATTTGCTTAAAAAAGTTGGGACGGGAATAATATTGGTGTACTAACAATTTTGTATGGCTTCGTCCATGTGACTCTATCAACTTTCGAATGATTAGCGAGTTGTCAAACTAAGGCTGGTTTTTTAAGCCTCTTGACTCCATGATCAGGTAAAGTAAACCGGCTAGTTTTATAACCGAGCTTATGACAGCGAATTCACGGCGGTAGCAATACCAATCCGTGCAGCAAAATTGTTTTCCTCATCATACATGCTGATAAAAAACCCACGCTTGCCTAATAAGCACAAAACATTTAATTTTAATGGAAACCATTTATAAATAGTCTTACTTGCGCGCCACGCGTCGTCGACCAATCACATTCAGAGGTTTTATTTCTGATTCTGTACGTACCGTACGTACGTACGTACGTACGTACGTACGTACGATATATTCTCACTATCTCAATTATAGATTTGTTTATGTGAAAGTGTGTATGTGTAAAGTTTTCGCTACGGATTATTATTTTTAAAATGAATTGAAAAATCTAGAAGATAGTTTATCGCCTCTATGGTCTAGCGGTCCATCGGACTTGACTTCTTGAGATTCCCTAGTTCCTTCCCTATTATTTTTTTATAATGGAATGCAAATCCAAAAAAAGGCTATATGTAAGTTTAATATTTAATCATGTTTGATATGATAATACTTCAAAATCAACAGATACTATACATACAGCAACGAATATTCGCTAATTTTTGAAGGAAGTGTGCCTGATCTGTTTGTCTCTCTCCTTATCTAATTAACTAATTGCCGTAAGGATAAGCTTAATTTGCTTATCGATTTTAATTAAATATGTTACTACAAAGGCTCCTTATAACGTAAACCTTTCACTTAATCCAAACCCTAATGAAACCTTTTTATTATTCATCAAAGACTTGAAACATCCTTATATCGTTTTATTAAGCTTATCTATCCCAGAATTGTAAAATGTATGAGAGATAAACAACCTTTGCATTACAAATTCATAGTTAATAAGGACTTAAGGTATTTTATAACATCGTAAACTTCAGTTACCATTTTATCATGCGGCTTTACAATGTACGCCAAGACATTCATATATTAATAAATATTAATATGAGGCATTAACTTTATGAAGTCTAAGAGGCGGAAACAAATAGCTAAGTGAATATTTATAGGTTCGTGCTTCCGAAGTATAATGCGCTAAATGAATAATGTTTGTAGAAGGTAAATAATTATTTATTGGGCACACATTTTTGTGACGTGATTTAATTTGGAAATGAATTGTAGTTCATTTTAATTAAGAATTGTAATTTAAAGCTTAAATTGTTTAGAAACTAGCTGTTACCCTCTGCTTTATCTGAGTAGTAGAGTTATTAAAACACGGGAAACTTTAGTTTTAGGGATAAAAAAATAACCTAGGTACTTTTTCAATATTTTTTAAAATCATCATAAATTAAAATAATTAATTCTCATTATTTTGAGATGAAGAAAAGAAATAAATTTAAACACATTTATATTCTTAATATTTATTGGGGAGTTTTCATTTATTAAAGTTTTTTTTTATTTTTTTAATGAATCAGGCGTTACTTTGCGGAAATTCGTTATAACAGATGTAAAATAAGCCTTCATTTTGCTAATTCGCAGAATTAGCAAAGTAAAGGCTTATTTTACATCTGTTAAGAAAATTCAATAATATCAGACTTAATTATTAAATTTTCAAAATCTCGCATCTGTCGTCTAGCGGTCCAGGTATTGGACTTGAATTCATGAGGTCCCGGGTTCGATTCCCGGGTCGGGCAACAAAAATTAAATATGGTTTTTCCAATTTTCTAATAAAAAAATTTTGCTCGGTATTGGATGTGTGCCCGATTTGGCGATAGGCTTGCAACCTATCCCACTATGGGACTTAGTGTCTTCGGCTAGTCGTGGCTAACCCTTCGCGGATATGGGCGTGAAGATACTTAACTTTATTTTTATACTAACGCAAGCATTTATAAACGTATACAGTGACGAATGCAATCGTTGCAACGAACGTCGTCGTTTGCACGTCGCAAAAACACGCTAAAGGGACTTGTGACTTCATGTCAGTCTGGCGCGTCCTGATAATTTACTTCCCTGCAGATCAGTTAATAGTTTGCGTAGCATCTCTTCGTGACAGAAGATTAAATCTATCAACTAAGTATCGATAGTCATAGGTTTTCATTTATAGTCTGTATAAAAATAAATCTCCATTTCCCTTGGTCATGGCATCATACGTGCACAGAAGGACTGATTTTGATATTTTTTGTTGTGTTAGTTATTATTTGGAAAAGGCTCATAAGAAAAAAAAATCAAGACATAGTTAGAGCAGGACTTAGCCTGTCAGCTCAGCCCGTTTGATATATATTAGTTTATAAATGGAATACAAGATTGTCAACTGCTTATTTTAGAAGAAATATTAGCATTGGTAGATGTGAAAACTCCATATTTGAAAATATCAGTTCTTTCTGAGTGCGCGTCCTAGATCCGATTTAACTAGACAATAACAACTTCTCAGTCCATTATTGACTAAATTAAGATTTATTAAGTAAAAAGCGTCGTTTTTACGAATTAAAATGAACAGAACATAATGAATAACATTTTTTAAACTTTCATCACAAATTGTTTGAAATTCAGAAGTATTGATATTGAGTTTATCTTCAGACTTGCAAAGAATATTGATAGCTCCTCGAACTCGAGGCAACTGAACAAAAATAAAACATTTTAATAGCGCAGTCCTGTTTTTTCAAATTCAGTGAAAAAAGAACTTTATTACTCATTCTTCAAAATCAAACTGATACAAAGTACCTACACAGTTCATTTAAACATATTATAGCTGTAACAAGTTAAGTGATGTATACTAAAAATTAAAATAAAAAAATATTTAAAAAGCGTAACAATCTGGAGGTAATTTAAAACCGACTGTCTGTTTGTTTATTTGTCTATATTTTTGTATGCCTGTCTTTTCGTATACATGTCTGTCCATCCCTCTTTTTGTATGTACGTCTGTTTTTTAATCATTTAAAATTAGACCGATTTAGATTTGCATCAAACAACTAACGTTTTGGTCTAGCATCTAGATGATGCCTATTTCTTAACATTAAGAGCTCTGTATTGTTGTTTCTACACCTTAACGTTAACCATGGGATGCAATCAATAAAACTTCATAAGTCACTAAGGCGCTAAAAGTTTATCACAAAAGTTTCCAACAATAAAAATGTAGAGTTTTCACAATAAAACTGGGAGCCACAACAAAACAAGTGATATTTTTGTACAAACTTTAACAGCAATAAAGCCATCTTACGCACAAAAACATTAACAGCACATTTAGCATCTCATTCATGTGACAAGTAACAGCGAGGAGCGTCAAAAGATATGCAGATGTATTACAATGTGACTTTTATTCTTCTTTAAGGCAAATTTGTTCAAAGCGCTGACATCTTTATGTTAAAATATGGAGATCAAGTCATTAGCAATTTTTACTTTATTAAAATGTCACTTGGGTCCGAATGTCCTTTACTGGGACATGGTCAGCGAATTTTAATTATATTTTCTTAAATTTTCACGGCTGAATAAATTTTGTTCCTTTCGGGACCAGCAATCAAATGGCTTTATTTAGCGATTAGACATTAGACAAGCGGATTTCTTAGTTGTAAGAAATATGAATTTGAAGCCGTAATAAACCACCAAATTATGTAATGGTGAATTGCCAACCTGAGGCTGAGGTTTTAAGCTTCTAAGGTTAGTACGTTTACAGATTACCTTCCATACTGGATTCTATAGAAAACCGCCCTTACTACTATTACAAACTCGAAAGTGAATGCGTTGCTTTTTAGATCAAAACGCCTGGTATAATATTAGATTTCTTGTACAGAATCAGAACTTAGGAAAAGAATATAGCCACGAAAACTTACACATGGGACAAGTTAACTGTAACACGCGGGCGTAGCATTGAATAATAAATTAGTATCTTAAATATATAATTTGTCTTTAATATAAAAAAGATAAAAGAATATGTAGTAGTAGAGTTTCGCAGCGACTCGCCTGGATTGATACCTCCGCTTTACCTATTCCAGCCGCCATAACGTTAGCGCTTGCCGTTGACGTGTTCTGGTTCGGAGGATAAGGTAGCTGATAAACTTCAATCAATCCGATCAAGGAAATCCGTCTGCTGGATTGCCTTCCAGTATCATAAAAAAATATTTTTTAGTAATGTATTGGGGAGGTTGAGGACATAGTACCTAAACATTTGAACCAACTTACATAATAATAATAATAAATTATCTTTATTTCACGTAAACCTACAAGAGGCACCTGTGACGCGTCTATACAATAACAAATCTACCACCGGATCGGAACGCGGCCTCACACTGAGAAGATCCGGCAAGAAACTCAGCGGGCTTGTCTTTTTTTTCTTATTTTGAAATTTGTTTACAATAATAAATGTAATGATACATTATATTTATAAGAGATTGGCATGAGGAGCAATTAATCCCAAGCCGTCTTATCAGCTAAATATTCAGCAATGTTACAATAACCCTTCTCATTTAATTTACATTTGACACATTTCTTAAATTTATTAATTGGAATTTCTTTCATATAATTGGGAAGTTTATTGCAGAAATGTATACATTGGCCCATGAAAGAATGGCTTACTCTGTGGAGACGAGACACTTACACAGCAAGATTATTTTTATTCCTTGTATTGAAACAGTGTATATCACATTTTTTTAAATGAACTTAAATTTTTGTGAACGTACATTAAATTTTCAAAGATGCTTTTACTGGGATGCTACAGTTAGAATTTTGATTTCTTTGAACTTTTCTCTCAGGGAAACTCTTGAGCCTAGATTATGAATTGCCCTTATGGCTCTCTTTTGTAATATAAATATAGTATTTACTTCGGCAGAGCTCCCCCAGAGAAGAATTCCATACGACATGATGCTGTGAAAATAACTAAAAAAAACCATCCTAGCGGTTTTAACATCAGTTAATTGTTTCATTTTTTTAACAGCGTGCGCTGCTGAGCTTAACCTAATTGCAAGTTTATCAATGTGCGGGCCCCATTGCAATTTTTTGTCAATTGTTATTCTTAAAACCGTAGTAGAATCTACAAGGTCCAACTTGTTCCCATTAAGTTGTACGTTGGTATCTACTTGCCTCACATTTGGCATTGAAAATTTAATACAATTTCTTTTTTTTTATTCAAAAAAAGATTATTTACATTGAACCAGTGTACAACCTTTGAAATCGCATTGTTCGTTTCGTCATACTTACCCAGTTGTCGTTTCACTTTAAATATAAGTGAAGTGTCATCCGCGAACAATACAATTTCATGTTTATCTCTTAAGTAGTAAGGTAAATCATTAATATATACAAGGAACAAAAATGGACCAAGAGTAGAACCCTGAGGGACACCCATCGTTACAGCAGCAAGGATATTTATGGACAGCATATTTATGGACAATATGAACAATAAGGTGAATAGAGCAGACGGATAGAATAGAATTACGGGAAAATTCGTTTGGTCCTAGTTTCCCTACTATTTCTTTTTGAGTGACTCATAATTAAATAACAAAAAATATTCATAAATTCGACTTTTTTAACTTTTAAGTCTACGCGATTTGAATATTAGTATTACACAGAAGATTTTATTGTCAAAAAAAGCTTTCATAGATACTAAAGAAAAGGAATATTTGTTACTAGTATAATAAGCCTCGTCGCTTGATCTATTATTATTTATTGCCTCTATAGTCTAGTGGTCCGATGTGGTTTTTTTCTTTGAATACACACGATAAAGGAGGTATCGGGTCCAACCCAGGATTGAGCAACTTAAAACGTGTTTTCTCAATTTTCTAAGAAAATAAATAACTTTGGATTTAATAAGTACTCGGTTAGCGACAGATTTGCCAACAGTTACACTGCGGGACTAATTAAGTAAATTCGGTTCATCTTGGGTGCCCTTGCTGTACTACTACTTCTCCGTGAAGATATTTATACTTAATTACTTGTTTAGGATACTAAGCCTCTCATAGGTAAGTTTAAGAACTGTACTATTTAAATCAGGACGGTGATAAGCGAACACGGCTGGTAATGCAACAGACATAAATAAAACTGTGATACTGATCCAAGCGAATCCCAACTCTATAAACTACACAACCAAACTCTACAACCTTTTGATTGCCATGACCAAAACTCCACTTGATTATTACGAGCAACTTTTTATTATAAGAGAAGCGGACAATAAAGGAAACAGGGTTTCAGTACATTTTTTAAATTACCGAATACTATGATATTTTTTGAAAAGTTCCTATAACCTATTATTTTTGTATTTTGTTCATCAGTCTTTGATAATTAGAATTTGAAAAAACTTGAGATCAACAATATCTTTATATGCTATTGAATATTTTAAATAAAACCTTCCTCCAAAACTGCAAAACTAAAATGGAAAACACTGATGTCACATGATTACAGTCATAGTGTTAGCGAATGTATAACTTTTGTGCTTATTACTTGTGAAATCAATATTACAATACAGTTATCTATATACTCGTTTAACTAATGTTTCACTTATACTTTTGTATTTTATCTTCCAATTTTAACAAAATGAGATAATTTATTTAAATAAAAGTGAACCAGTGCAAGTACAGGGAGCCACAGTAGACCCTTAGGAAACCAGAGCATGGTGGCCATACGCACTGCGTAGTTAATGTAAAAAATATAAAAAACTAGTTGTTACCCGCGGCTTCGCCCGCGATAAATTGAGATGTAAGCTATCCTATCTCTTAAGTTGGATTGAACTGCACATGGTGTGCGAATTTTATTATAATCGCTAAAGTGGTTTAGGAGTCCATTGAGGACAAACATTGTGACACGAGATTTATATATGTATATTAGAAGATGTAACTGCAAAAAGGCGTAAGGCGTAAAGTAAAGTCTATGGCATAGGCTTCCAGGTTGCTAATACCGATAACTTATTGCACTGTTGTAGGGTAGCAATTTTTTTTTGCATTTACATTTTTTAAATATTTGTTTTTATAAGTTACACAGTAAGTATGACCACCACGCTCTGGCTTCCTTAGGGTTTACTGTGTCACTTTGTATATTTTTGATATGTTGAAAACTTCATTCGATTACTTAGTACTTTGAATGAATGAA
The DNA here is from genome assembly GCA_002245475.1 of Calephelis virginiensis. Taxonomy (NCBI): domain Eukaryota; kingdom Metazoa; phylum Arthropoda; class Insecta; order Lepidoptera; family Riodinidae; genus Calephelis; species Calephelis virginiensis. Next base: position 230,100 of record NJDC01002228.1, on the reverse strand, counting down.
TGAACTCCTTATTATGCATAATTAAACTTACTACAAAATAAATAAAACAAAGTATTAATTACAGAATATGATTATAGTTTTTAGTACACAAAAGGCGGTCTTATTGCCAAACAAAGCGGTCTCTACCAGACAACTTTTTTGTCTGAGGAGACTATAAACATAGGTTCAGTAGGTAAAGAAATTAAATATACAAAATCTGTAACATAAGATTAAATTATTAATAATAACAATAAGGCGAAAAATGAAAATAGTATAAATGTAAAACTAAAATAAGATACACCATTCAAATTGCAAGTAATTGGTATTAGCGCCTTTTGAGTTAGGTATATTTGACAATATGGTTTTAATGACAGTTTAGTTTCAGTTATGTTTAAGTTTTTATATTAATTACGTTAGTTAGTTTTAGTTATGCTTAAATAATTACATTAATGAACGATTAATTTAGATATTATTTGTGACATGCAAACTAATTGTTGTCTTTTTGACGGCTTGAGTTGATAAATTGAGGGCAGTTTCACTTTCTATAGACGGATTAGATTATTTTCGTCCCTGTCACTTAACTCGGTATGTTTTCGTTAGCTCATTATTATTATAGCATCCCAAGCACAACGATGTCCTCTTAATTTCCAGTAATCGAGGTGCTCTTAAGCGATGGCCTGCAACTGAACAAACATTGGACGTGGTGGAAATAAGGCCATTTATACACTTTATATTGGATGAACTGATCTAAAAGCAAAATCGGTACTTACTGTGTGTAATTTACCAATCAAACAACTGTATTGTGTACACGAAATTTTTGCTATAAGATAGCGAATAAGTTGATGGCTCTCTTCGCTCACTGATGACCATGATTTAGGCCGCGAATGCAAGTCTACTGGTTTCCAAACAAGAAATTCCAGCAAAGAACATGCCAAAGTCAGAACATGCCAGCAAAAAACATTAACTCTTTGAGGAGGATATTTGATGCGGGCGAGCTGCTGCGTCATAGCATAGTTAAATAATCCGCGTGCTGCACGATGCTCTACCAACTAACTATATTAGACATACTGGTTATGGTCTTACTCAAATTACTAGGTTAACACCCAGGAGCGACGGGTCATCACATCCTGAGATTGATTGACTTGCAGTGCCTATTTTTGTTAATTGTATTTTATTGGCCTATGCAATTACAAAAGACTACCGCAGCTGACCCCGTTAACGTTGAATCTTATATACAAAATTACCGGGTCACAATGCTAACTATCGTACTCCTCCGCAACGGCTTGACCGATTCTCATGAAATTTTGTGAGCATATTGAGTAGGTCTGAGAATCGGCTAATATCTATTTTTTATAACCCTAAAACCTTATTCTATCACAAGACGTAAGTTTAGATACTTACGTATTACTACAATTTAGAATTGTTAAAAACCAGTGATTTCAAAACAGAAGAAAACGCAAGCTTGTTTCCGCCTTATGATTCGTTCGGCGTATAATCTCATCAATATATCAAGCGCAACTCAAAGTACAGTCGGCGAGGCAATCGTCAAGTTTGAACGGGATGTGAGTAATAAACGCGTAAATTACACGCTTCATCTCCCAATTTATTATCTGGTAGATTTACTTGTGAATGAATGAGTCCGTTTAGCAAATATTTAGAAAATAAACTTAAGTTTCCGAGTAAAGCTATTTTGGTTAAATATTTCATTCTTATACGTTTTTTCTGCGAAAATGAAGTCGATATTATTTACTTGGTAGCCTAACATTCATTAGCAAATTTATGAACAAGCAAATACAACGATATCTAATCAATTTTATAAATAACTAGCTAAGACAACAGACATTATCCTGTCGTGTGAGTTTTGGTACGTTTTATATTAATATGCTTTTTTATATATGAATCTTTTCTTTACTATAACTACAAGAAAATAATTAGCAAAATTGGTTAATCAGTGCGTGAACAGAAGACCAAGGGAAAATGTAATTATTTTTTATATATACAAAAAGATAGATTAATGTTGCAAAAATTGTATTTTCTTCTTATATCAAAACTGCTCATCCTATTTTTTATGTCGCGACGACCCCATCACCCATAAATTTGGTTACTTGATTAAAACAATAGTGCAGATTACAATAACAGCTAACAAAAATTTTCGCCGATTTTACTTCCACCTTAACTAGGTATTCCCGCCGGCACAATATCAGTGCTCGTTGGTGTTAGCTTCCATGTTTATGACAGTGAATAAAATACTGGAAATGAACATATTATCTACAAGACACGAATATGGGAAAAAAGGCTATGTTATCAACGCACCATAACCACCTTTGGTGTTTCGAGGTGGCGTGAATTTCTTACCACCAGGAAATCCATCTGCTTGTTAGCCTTCCAATATCATAAAAAATATTTTGAAATCAAAATTATATGTCTAAACTCCATAAAGCTGCTATGAAAAGGTATTAAGAGGTGAAACATATGAAACACTGACTACATGTTTTAGAACCAGATTTGTGTCACTAAAACTCACAAGGAAGTAAAGTATCAGACCCTAGATTCCCACGTGTAATCAAGAGGAACAACCGAGATAAACACTACGACGATGATCATCTCATGAAATGTTCAACATCTAAAAACGTTCACCAATGAAAAGCATAAGATTACTTGAGTTGAAGTAATTGTTGCACTGAAAGGCAAAGTTTTATTTACTTATTTTTTATTTTTGTTTTTATTTAACACTTTATTGCACACAAAAACTAAAATACACAAAATACACGATAAGTTAAAAATGCACAAAAGGCGAGCTTATCTCTAACTAAAGAAATTTCTTCCAGCCAAAAAAAATTAAGCTGTGAAAATAAAATGGAAGGCATCGTGTACAAAACAATTAACTATAGCTATAATAATTAGAACAAACAAATAAAAAATATACTAATAAAGTGTGTAAAACAAAATTTAATTACATTCACCGTAATTCACATTCACCGTCGATGCTTTGGGAATTGCAAACTTTTTAAACAGCGTTTGTACTTTTTAACCGCCTTTTTGGGGGCTATATTATATTCTCCTATTTTTTTCGACTAGCGTACAGTAGATTCCTCCATCGTTTGTGGATCGATTTCAAAAATTATTTTTTTTATTTGAAAGAGGGTCCCCCCGAGGTGGTGCTCTTGTCAACAATTCTGAGTCTGATGATGGAATCACAAAGAAATTGAGGAAAATATTTTATTATTGCATACCCAGGTGACTCACTTATGAAATCGAAGTTGGCTTTTTGCAGCTAAATTATCTCCTATAAAACTAAACATCAAATTTTTCAATTCAAAACGACACAGTTTGAAAGACGTTTTGATAATGTGAATAACTGAAGTAGTTGATATAAGTGTATATACTTGTAAATAAAATGGATTATGTAGGTACAAGTGTTATTTAAAAAGGTACACCACCTGTACGAGTACATTGATAAGTAGTGATATCAGTAGTGACTTAGGACGTAAAAGTAGACATTAAGTAACTTGAAGCGTACCCAACATAATCACGGTATCTTATCTTTTACCACTCGACCATAAGTGACATTTAACATTAGAATAACGAAGGTGTTATAAAATAGGAACATTAGTATCATCGTAATGTCTTGTGACTCAACCCTGTGATGATATTTTATGAGATATTAGCTGTTGCCCGTGGCGTTGCCCACGTGGTCCTACAGGTTTCTTGATAAAAACTATCCTATGTGTTAATTCAGGTGATGAAAATCGATTCCGCTGTTTTTGGGGGTAACACAAACATATAAATATTTGCATTTATCACTACATGGTATAAAAAAACGCGTTCTCTGTCTCTATGTCCCTTTGTATGCAGCTTTCAAAAAAATTTGATGCGGTTTTTTTAAATAGGTAAAGTGTTTAAATACGATGTATTTTTTATAAGCGAAATCGGAGCGGGTAGCGGTAGTAATATTAATAAAAGGATCTTTGATTTTGATAAAAATCTATTTTTTTTTCGTATTTCATTGGAAAGCAAAAAGCAGACACATTTAGTTTTGATCAGGAACTCAAGCGTCTGAAGCGCACTAGTATTTTTCTGTTTAACATTCAGCCTTTGTAGCCAGGATCTGCTTGCTTCAATTTCATAATAATTCTCAACTTAAATGGTTATAGCTACTAAATCGGAATTGTGACAGTAAATGACACTAATTTGAAGAAAATTTAATTATATAAATATACCAAATCATTCTTATGATTTTTTCAATTTTTTTTTTATGATATTGGAAGGCAAACAAGCAGACGGATTTCCTGTTGTTAAGAAATTCACGCCGCCTAGAGACACCAAAAGTTGGTGATGGTGCGTTGCCAACCTGAGGCCGGGATGTTTGGCCTCGAGCAAAAGTAAGTTTACCGGTTACCTTACCCTCCGAACCGGAACACGTCATGACGTTATGGCGGCAGGAATAGGTAAGGCGGTGGTACCAATCCGGACGAGTCGCTGCTAAACTCTACCACCTAGTCGGATGTCACGGTGTTAGTGACGATGAGCCTATGCTCGCCTTTTACGAGCTGCCTGGCAAGGAAGGCAGATGGTCTATTCTACAAAGGAGCCCGGACCAACACGGGGAAAATTTAAAACGGATATTAAATAAAAACTTTTTAGATATGCTTACGAAATCCTTTAAAAAAGTTTGGAAAACAAAACACAATTAAAATAAATTTGGACTAATAGAAAATGGAAAGAATTAAATACATTAGTTTATATCACAGATATATTTACAAAAAATGTGGGTAATCCCAATAAACTTTTTGAATTAAATATTAGCTAATGTTTTTTTAAACCAGATATTTATTTTAAATAAATTAAAGTACAATACCTTTACTTAAAAAACTGTAGTATCGATTTTACAAAAAAAAAACATTTTTTTTTTATAAACATATTTTCAGCACAGTCTAATCTAATTAACTCTGTAAGGATTTGGGTCATATAGCGTATTTAATTAAATATTTAACACTAAGTCCTACAATGTGATAGGTGGCAAGCCTATTGCCAACCGGGCCCATATCCAATCCCGAGCAATGTTTTTATTAGAAAATTGAAAAAAACCCAATTTTAATTTTTGTTGTCCGACCTGGGAATCGAATCTGGGACCTCACGCAGTGCAGTCCAACAACTGAACTGCTACTTCTTTTTACGCCATTGTTGTCATATGCATTGGAAATAGGAACTCGTTTATTTCACGTGGACCGTAAAAGGTGGCGAAAGTGAAAGGGTGAAAGGTGAAGTGTCACACATCTATTTTAACATATTTTAACACCAAATCGATAACCAACAAGGATTTTAACAATGTAATAAAAACTTGAGGCTAACATCTAAAGCATGTAAACTACTTACCCTACTGACTAGCACTGACGCTTTGGCGACAGAAAGATGAGGCTGTGATATCAATCAGTTGTTGCAAGTCCTCGTAATTTCGTCTCGTAATTTTGACTGACTGCAGGCCCGAAAAGAGAAATCGTGTACTTAAGTCCCAGATAAGGTATTTTCGATTCGCAATTCCAATTGATTTCGCAAATGTATAAGAAAAAAACGTCACCTATAGATGTAGTTTACTGCAAATGAGTAATTGCATTTTGTTATGATATTGGAAGGCAAACAAGCAGACGGATTTCCTGATTGTAAGAAATTCACGCCGCCTAGCGTTGCCAACCTAAGGCTGGGATGTTAGGCCTCGAGTAAAATTAAGTTTACCGGCTACCTTACCCTCTAGAGAATTCATTCTACACGGAGATGAGATTATTATTCCCCATTATGCCCCAAGATGCCGTTTAAGATTTATTTATCCACTTTTTATATAAATTTTCCTCAAAATATCATCTTATCTTGTATTTCTACAGCTATTGTATGTACTTCTACTCTTAACATACGATTCTCAAAAACGGATACTTCTTTTTTGAAAAACTATATTCGACTAACTTATTCATAGTCGAAAGATTTTTTTGCCAGGCGTATATCTTCCGACTTTTTATCTAGTTACTTATCCATACTCACGAACACTATTTCTTAATGTAATACACATTTTCTTATCCCTTACACTTTTCCACAACACACTTTATTTAATGCTTTATGTTACACTTTAGCTAACCAATTTGACTTTCAAATAAAAATAAAGATTTTAAATACCAACGTGTACTTAACCAGTGTTTGGGTTTTAGTTTCTGACAGTAGGAACATAAAAAAACAATAATGAGTTATTAGAAAGTACAAGTTATTTTAAAGTTACCACCTCGTTGGTCGAGAGGCTAACAGGTTTAACGATACTACCAACCTCGAGGCTCAGGTTCGGTTCCCGAAATTTGTTCGATGAACATTTAGATGTCTGCATTTCCGGATCTGGATGTTTATTACATTTATTCTGTTATGTATTTAAGTATTTGTATGTATCAGAATCAATTAACATCCATAACACAAGGATACAATTTGCTTACTTTGGGGTTAGATTCAGTTTGTGTAACTTGTTAAGAGATATTTATTTATTTTTTAATAATTTATTAGTTATTAAATAAATGTGTATACAATGGTTTTTTACCAAGTATTTACTTTAAAAAGTATTAATTCGTTACATTTTATTGCAAATTTTGACAAACAGTTTAAAAAAATGTTGCTTTGTTGTAGCACTACTTCAGAACCAATGTTTGTATCTTCAGTATGTATTAAAGACTACAGTAGTTGGTGTGTGAGTAGGTTTTAAAGTAGGTGTGTATCATAAAAAGAGCTTATATAAATCAGCTACTTATTTCATAATAATATTCTCTGTAATTTGCTTTTCGAAATTTTGACTTAAAAAAAGCTAACGCATTGAAATGTTTATGAAAGTGATCAAGAAGATAAAACTAAGCTGAAGCTCCTTCTAAATAAAGCTGTTTATAAATAAGATGAGTGATACACTGAAAGCTATTCATATCCGGCACTTCATAGTCAGATATCTTACACCTGAATGAATTTTGATGAATTTTATGAACTTGTTTATCTATTACGGATCATCACCTAAAATTTGATCTTTGGAAATGAGAAAACAGGTTGCGCTTAAATTATATTTTCTATTAATAATAAAATTTATCATTCTTGCTTTTTTTGTTTTTGTTTATGATTTGTGTGACTAGTTTTCGGGTTATTTGTGTCTTCTAGAGGTGATCAAACAACATTGCAAGCTTAAAGGTGTAACAAATTAATCCCTAATAGTTTTAATAAATTCCAGGATCGACATTTGGTAGAGCTCTACTATGTATGTACTCGTACACTTTTTTGTTATACGTACGTTTGCATTGTCTAGTATTGGCTTGTCTACACGAGGTCCTTGGTTCGAATTCAGAGTCGGATAATTCTAAAGATGTTTTTTAATAAGCGAAACGATGCCCGGAATTTGGTTAGAGTTCAGTTGGCGATAGTCTAACAACCCATCACATTCTAGGCTCTGTAAATACCTCCAACTAATTGTGTCTGAGCTGGTTGTAGATACGTCTCTGCTTACCTCTTTGGAGATACGGCCATGAAGAAATAATTTCCTTATTTACTTGTAAGTTATACACTTTATTAAAGATGACGTTATAAAATTAAACACGCTGGTTCAAAAGTATCAACTACATGTAAATGTAATATAGTTGAGGTTCTATAGTACGTGCTATTTAATAATTTTATCACTGTAAAACTATAAGAAACCGGCTTCGATTTCCATAAATAAATCATCCACCTACACGACAATTAAGGATTTTGTATAATTTCTCTAGGATTTCTTCATCACATCCAGGCTTAGTGCAATAGGACTACCTTGGAAGAACGATTTTTCGATTTTTTTTTAAATCGGTTCAGAAATGACAGTATAATCGTTAAACTTACAAAAAATAGGAAAATATCGCCTGTGTGGTGTAGCGATCCAGGTGTTGGATTTGACTTTATGAGGTTCAGGGTTTGATTCCAGGTCAGACAACAAATAGAAAATGCAGTTAATCGAATTTCCTAATAAAAAAATGTTGAACGGGATTGGACGTATGCGAGGTTGGCAACAGGCTTGTCACCATTCTGGGACTTAGTGTCTTCGGCTAGTTGTGGATGGCCTGGTTGTGCCTCTGTCAAACTTTCCGGGAATATGGAATGGTATGGAATCCGTGAAGATTTACTTACTTCAAAAAATAGGAGTCTAATGTATGACCACCTTTCTTTTTAAAGTTGTCTAAAAATGTGATTCTGGCTAATTATTGAAATGCAAAATTACGTATGACATCTTACTGATACATCTATCTGTTTGTCAATCACACCTTTTCCATATATACGTTTTTTTAATGATATTGGAAGGCAAACAAGCAAACGGATTTCCTGATGGTAAGAAATAATTGCTGCAAATATGGTGGCAGCAATAGCTAAGGCGGTGGTACCAATCTGGGTGAGAAGCTTCGAGATTCTATCACCTAGTCAGATATCACGGTGCTAGTGACGATAAGCCTAGCTATTCTGCAAGGGAGTCCGGACCAAGACGGGGAAGATATCTATGATACATATCTATATCGGTCTCCTTTAGTTAAAAATTAGCCCAACAAGCGTTCAAATTAAAAAAAAGTGACAGCAAATTAGCTAGCGGTTTCAAACAAAAACAAGATAAACGCCAAGAATAACCAAAACCAAAAAATAAATCCAGGCAAGCTGCAGAGCCCTATATCACTGAATTATGACACAGAATAAGCACCTATTAGTTCTACGTACAGAACTCACACTGATATACGTTCTAAACGTAAGCAATCTTGACTTTTAAAATATGTAGAAAAAGTTAGTGCTGAACGCAACTAAACTAATTGTCACGGCCTGACGTCAGATATAGATTTAGCGTAAGTTAAACTTCGCCAGTGAAATTATCCAGAAACCAAAATTACTCGATTAGCTTTAGTTCACCATTGCTCTGTACCGTTACAGCCGGATACTGACAAAAATAAAATCCTTGGACAACAATTAATGTTGAATATCGATTCAATCCTTGAACTTTTCCCAAAAAATATCACTTCAAATACATTACTATAGACATTGATAAATATTCAAATGAAAGGAAACATTAGGACAAATTGAGATGCCATCAAACTAAAACAATGTGTGCGGAACATTTCCGTACTTTCCCTAAACAAACGCCACTCGAGAGATGTGTAACAATAAGAAATCCGATATAAGGAGTCCATGTGTTATTTTAATGGAAGTTATTTGTCTTGTATTTGTCTTGCTCTATACAAAGTTTGTATAAATCATATCACATTGTTGTACATAAGTCGTCGAAAAATGTTTCTGAATAAGTTTACCCAATTGATTAAGAACAACCCTCGACTAGACATCACAGGTGCTACTTACCAGATGGTCATGTTATGGATGGTTAGGTTTTCCAGCTATCCTGTTCTGTCTAACGGAACACGAGAATGACGACTACTATTACTATGGTAGCAAGTATAAGTAAAGCGGTGGATTCAGGCTAGGTGCTGTAAAGCACTCGAAAACATTGTGAAAATTAGAAAAAAAAATACTTGGGGATCTAAAAATACAAGGAAAAAGTATCTTCATGGCCATATCCCCGAAGAGGTAGGCCAAGGCACAACCAGGCACCCACGAATAGCTGAAGACACTATATCAAGCCTATCGCTAACCAAGCACATTTTAGATATGTGCTTGGCCCCGGGCAACGTGTTTGTTTTAATTAGAATATTGGAGAAAACTTAATTTCTTTTTGTTGCAACAAGTCCAACAACAGAACCGCTAGACCACAGAGGCGATAAAAATACAAAAATAATACATGTTATAAAACAAAGTCCCCCGCCGCGTCTGTCTGTCTGTTCGCGATTTACTCGAAAAGCACTGAACGGATTTTCATTCGATTTTCAACAATACATAGAACAATTCTTGAGGAAGGTTTTAGTGTATATAAGTTTATGTTTTGTACAAACCGACGATATTACAATGATATTAGTTCAACATGCCGGCAAAAAATAAGCCGATCGGGAGCTTTCCTCGAAAACGCTGACAAAACCTTTTGAGTTTTAACAAAACAATGTATGGTGGGATTTTTCCTCTTCAATAGATCTCAAAAAAAGTAAGCGGTGGTATATGTCTATCTTTAAAGAATAACCCAAAATGGTTACTTTTAGAACATATTTTTAACAATACAGTATTAACCCTTAAACAAATAAATTTGTTAGATACGATATGCGTGTAATTTAGATCAAAATTGCCTTTCACACTATCAGAAAATAATTAACAACTAATGAGTTATCAAAA
>NJDC01002228.1:179041-198397 GCA_002245475.1 Calephelis virginiensis | reverse complement strand
AAATAGTAATAAATTCAATATATACATTGAAAAAGAAAAAAAATAACCTTTTATTATGTTAAATCCGCAATACTAATGAAACTTTTGTGGCAAGAAATCTTCGTAGCAACACGTGCAAAACTCTATGAATGTTACCACGTTCATTCACTTAACTAACTGTGACAAAAAACAATATTTTAAGAATATTAGCTTTCATAAATCGAATAAATTGATCAAGAGCTGATGATAAAAAGTGTGAAAATAATGTTTTTCAGCATTTAATTGTACCTTTCACTTTGTATTAGTAGAACGCGCAAATTATAATTTGGACGTGATTCATAGTTATATTATTAAATTATACATGCAAATAACATATCCCACATGTTTCAACTTGATTCCCAGACTAAAACTAAATGAACTTAAGCTAATTGCTATTTGCATGGATATAAGTCATTTATTCAGAAACCACTTATAAAATACAATAAGCCATGTTCACACCATTTATTTAAGCCACCACCTATTACCATACTTTTCATTTCATTAACATGTGACTACCAATCCGCGACAGGAGTTGGGCACACCCATCGCGGCCATTTTGAAACACTCATGCGCCGTGTAATTGTACCGTAACTACAAAAATGACAGCTTAACAAGGCCAATAATTAAGACAGTCAATGCTTAATATTGAACTCGGTATTTAAACTTCTCCAGCGTGAGGATGTGACAACAATATTCCCTGCTAGAGGAATAATCTAGTAGTTGAATCCTATTAATATTATAAATGCGAAAGTTTGTAAGTATGGATGTATGGATGTTTGTTACTCTTTCACCCTTGAATGGCTGAACGGATTTGTCTGAAATTTGGAAGACAGATAGATTGTGACTTGGATTAACATATAGGCTATTTTAAATCCCGATCGCACACCGGGTTTCTGTGAAAACGCGGGCGAAGCCGTAGGTAGCAGCTAGTATAAGTATATTGTTTAGTGCACTCAGTTTAAACAAGGTGGTAAAGTGCTATGTGTTTGCTGATATCAAGGCGTTATTCTTCGCCATTATACTGTTCCGTTCTGGAAGATAGGGTCTTCGACAGACCACCTAGGCCTGTTCAATCAAACCTGCATACATGGTAAAAAAAGTTAGGCACACAATAATATTTAAAACCATTAAGCGCGGTAAAACTACAAAATCCGGTAGCACGTCGCGATTTGATAATTCTTCTTTCGGAAGATGTCAAATGTTTCCGAAATGGTCCCACATACATTTCATCAGTATTATACTTGTTGTTTTTGAGTTAAGTATACTTAATAAGTCAAACATTTTTCACTTATCTTGACGATATCCTAAATGTAATGTAATCGCCTCTGTAGTCTAGCGGTTCAGATGTTGGACTTGACTGCATGAAGTCCCGGGTTCGAATCCCGGGTCGGCAACAAAAAGAAAATATGGGCTTTCCAATTTATTAATAAAAAAATGTTGCTCGGGATTGGATTAATTGGATATAAGCCCGGTTGGCGATAGGCTTGTGGGACATTGTGGGACCTAGTGTCTTCGGCTAGTCGTGAGTGCTTGGTTGAGCCTCTGCCTACCTCTTCGGGGATATGGGCGTGAAGATACATCATAAATGATGGGGTCGCCAAGATAAGTGAAAACTTTTAGCACTGTTAAGGCCCCATACTTAGTCAGCCAGAAGAGCCAATCAGCGCACTCCCCCGTTCTATGATTACTATGAAACATTGCGCTCTAAAGTAAATGTCTTAAGCGCCAAATCACTATTTTTGACACTATAAAAGTAATTTGAAAAAAAATATAAAAACTGAAACAGTTATCTTTTAGATATAATACTTATCTATGTTTATGTTAAATCTGGTGTCGATATTTTCATAATTGAAGGAGACAGTTGGATTTTGCTTTCAAAAAAAGGGTCAACTTTTTGATTTTTTTCTATAGAGTAAAGTGAAATGAATCGTGTTTTGGAAACACTAGTCTTATAAAGCATATTAATGTTAATCTTGTGTATTTTCGTCGCTAAGATCCATAATTGCTTTGTATGAAAAAAACAGTATATTGCTGATGTATTTTAGCATACACGGCCCCTTAAGTAAAACTAAAAAACCACTAGTTAGATTATGATAGAACTAATATGGGACTTTAATATTGGGACGGAATTAAGACATATCTTTCAAAAGAAGGACTATCAAAACTGGTTGGCTATTGGCCGAGTAATCACGTAACAAATTTACAAAAAACATGTAGTCGAATTGAGAACATTCTCCTATTTTAGATTCGGTTAAAAATCATACCCATACAGAACGACAAAAGTTATTAGCTAATTTAAAGTTGTTAGGTTTAAATTTCGCAATTCGTATTAACATTGCAGAATTACTTAGATCAATTAGGTTTTGTGAATTATAAGTTTGAGGCGCTGATTGTTTTCAGTCATCGAACTCCGAGTAGACTCCAAGATGAAAGTTATAACATTTGAACAATAAAAATATCAATTTAATTTTGTGTATTTTTTGGATAGCGAACATTTGTTTTAGTGTGTTTTATTTACTTTGTAATTTTTACTGTAGTAAACATTTTAATGATTTTGACTTTTTTTCTATTTATTTACAAAAACATTAACTTGGTCATCCCCAATGAACATACAGATCAGATGTTAAGTTTAATTAAAAAATGTTATTATGCAAAAAAATATAATTTAAAAATTAGTCTTATTTCTCTTAGTGATCGCATCTGATGTCATCATCATAATCATCATCCCAGAAGGTTCATATGAAACAAATTATTAGAAAGTTTAGCCAACAGTTAGAAAATCTGGCAAAAATATGAATTTGTTAGTAATCCCTGTGTTGGTCCGGGCTCCTTTGCAGAATAGACCATCTGCATTCCTGGCAGGCAGCTCGTACCGTCACTAGCAACGTGACATCTGACTGGTGACATAGGTGGTAGAGTTTTGCAGCGAGTCACCCGAATTTGTACCACCGGTAAGTCTTGCCACCATAACATCAATGCTTGCCGTTGACGTGTTTCGATTAGGAGGATAAGGTAGCCGGTAAACTTAATTTTGCTCGAGGTCTTACATCCCGGCTACAGGTTGGCAACGCATTACCACCTTTCGTGTCTCTAGGCGGTGTGAATTTCTTACCACCAGGAAATCCGTCACCTTGTTTACCTTCCAATGTAATAAAAAATTAAATTAATTTACACACGAATTCAATATACCTCCATATTTAGGACAGTACAAAGCATACAGAGCTAATCCACACAATATTTGATAAAATATGTGCATAAAATGTTTCTAAAAACACAGTTATTTCTGCGTATTACATTCTGCATACATGAAGAATCCAAAACGAGGATCATTAAAACTATATTCGATTTTTCTGCTTGTCTGTTCGTTTGTCACGCTAAAACTGCTCATTGGTTTTTTACTGAATTTTATATTGTAGTAGCATTAACACTTAAAATACTTTATTGCAAAAAAACCTTTCATAATGGGATTGAAAATTACGGAAAATCTGTAACGCTCGCTGACCGCATTCGTAACAGTGACATCCACGAAAGATTAGGATTAAAGGAAAGTGTTGGTGTTAAGTTGAGAAACTGCATGATCCTCAAACTCGGTCGTATGGCAAGAATGATAGGTAAATTATTGAAAAAGCAGAACGTGGTAGATGTAGGTGCCAGGAGATGCCTAGATTGACTTGTTTTTATGAAAAGGGTAATGATTGTGGACGAAGCAGGCCGGTCTGCCAGGATTTGGCAGTCGATACTCTCTACCTAGTAATTAAGAGACTTGGTGTGACGATATGTATTTATGCATCTAAAATATTTCTTTCCCAACACCAACAGCGAAAAGTCACTTCAACGTGTGTACATTCGCGGGCAACAACTAACTTTGAGTTCCGTTATATTGTACTGGGTTTTCAAAAACATACACACATACATATTTTCACGCCAAGTCCTTTTCGAGGAAGGCAGAGAGTATCGACTGCCAAACCTCATGAACCTGATAAACTTGTCTGATTTCCTTCACATTCAATACTCTTTTCATACAACACGCTGGTTTTGGAGACTCTTGACACCACCCTCAGATAATCTCCGAGCGATCTGATCGTGGAATGTCAACCGTGGTCTCCCCGGGTACTTACATCCATACACAATCGCGTTGTATATCTGCTTTATCAATTTTTCATCTGTCATTCTTTCCACATGACTTAACCGGCGCAGCATGTCCTTTCGCATTTTAACAACAACATTTTTTAAGTTTTTTATATAACACTTGTAGCTATCTACACTTAGTCTAGTCAACATGTGCCTTTTAGGTCAAAATTTTTAACTCGCCTCGAAAAATTATGATCGAGGTGTCATTCGATTCCTCATTGCATTAAGAAACTTTTTGAATATTTTGGAGTTTTGATTGCAAAAATTATAAAAGTTACAAACAATTTATTAAAAAAACAAAGGGTGCGAATATCTCAAAAAGTATTATCTATAACAACCTCTCAGAAATATTTCTTTATAATATTGCTATTGATCCGTTTTCTTATAATCATAAGTTACTGAAAAATGATTTTAATAATTTTTATCCCATTTTGTTTAAAAAATTGTTATAAACAAACGCGTTGTTTAAAAAATAATCATATTTTTTTTCAATGTTTAATCGAGGTTAATAATTTTTAACTTAAGTAAATTGTTAATAACAAAGTGAAAAATAATATTTTTTTTAATTTTTCCAACGGGAATCTTTTCTATAGCCATTGTATGATAACACCATAAAAGGAAAAAATACTCAGGTTAATAGTTTAACAACTATCGTACTTTCAATGTTGATGTTCGTGCTACAAAAATTGTTAAGTAATTAACGGATAATTAATTGAAAAATCGCGATAAAAATTGTTGATCGCCGGATTTTTGTTAATTAATCTATCCTATAGGTGATTTTCATATTTAATAAGTTTAAATAATATTTATTCATTAAATGTCCAAAGTGAGCGGAGCTTACGCAAGCGAGAGCTCCCGTTTTCGGCCGTATTTTCAACCCTCTAGAAAAATTATAAATATTAGTCCTAGAGTTCCGGAAGGTAGGATGTTTTTTAGGAAATTTCTTCTTCTTTATGTATCTTTTTTCAAATTTTGAAAATTTTGAATACTTTTTGAGATTTTTGCAAAAAACAAAATCACCCTTTGTTTATTTACTAAATTGTTTATAACTTTTGCAATTTTTGCAATCAAAACTCCAAAATTTTCAAAAATTTTATAATGTGATGACGAATCGAATGACACCTCGATTATAATTTTCCGAGGCGAGCTAAAAATGTTGACCTAAAAGGCACATGTTGACTAGACTAACTATGATTTTAATTTGATTGATTTTAAAATGATTTAAAATTTAAGTACTTATCTATCCAAATCCAAGTTAAAATTAATCGCACAAATATTTATAATATTTTCCACTTGCTGTTACAAAATATTCTGGTAAAGTGTATTGTGGAAAAACACAAGCGCTATTCAAAAAATTGTGTTTTTTTAATCCTCGATTTAATTGTTAAATGAAATATGTAACAATTCGATCGCAAATTTCGTTAACCCACACTAATATAGCCAGAATATGTTTGTAAATGATCTAAAAGTACAGGTCGTTAAACCCCTGGTAAGAAATCGCTAGTTCATTAAGAACTAGCGATTTCTTACCAGGAAGTGCAGAAGGGTCCCTTAGCATAAGAAGTCAACTTGCAGTTACGGGTAAGCGCCAGCAACTAGTTTAAAGTTAAACTCGTGCCCTACATAAGCATTTTAGCGGAAAAATACGAGGAATATACACTCGTGAATCGGTGACTGTTGTGGTTAAAATATAAATATTCTAAATATAAAATAATTATAAATTAATTGACAGAGGGGATCTCTGTGGTCTAGCGGTCCGGTGTTAGACTTGACTTCTTGAGATCTAGGGTTTGATTCTCGGGTTAGATAACTAAAAAAAATATATTCAATATTCTAATGAAAAATAACGCTGCCTGGGATTGATATATGCCATTGGATGTGTGACATAAACAAGTACGAGTAAAGCGGCTAGTAAGTAAGTATGCATTATCGCTTTTTCGTGACAAATTTCTACCAGTGCAAAACGCTTCATATAACTTGGTTTCAGACATCAGTCTTATAATAAAGTGATTGTACGAACAATACTTTCTTTCTATAGAAGGGTGTGTCGGTCCAAGTTCCGGAGGGAAGAGAGTCCTCTGTTTTCTTTTGAAACATGTTTGTATCATGTGAGAGCTACTCCCCTTGAATTTTTCTTTGTTCAGATATTTATCACTTGCTCAACCGTGAAGAAAAATATTTTAAGAAGATTCTACTATTGGGGCCTAGCAAGCGCCTGCAGACATTAAGTTTATTTTCAAACATAGTTTTCTTTCAAAAATTACCACAGAGCACGTTGCATGACTGCGCCCTGGATTTTTGCTATTTAAAAAAAATACAACATACCTTCCTCAATATAAAAACCATATTACTGATAACTTGTATTCTTGCACCTTATTGAAGAGAAACTTCTGTGTCAACGTATGGGAGATATTCACCGTCATTTCTCTGTTACGCTCTTTGATATCTAGCTAAGCTCCATAAAAAACCTCAGTATGTTATCGCCGAATTCCATACTGTGTTTGATTTCTGTTTCGCCGAGCTTCATATCTTTAAGCTATGTCACAAGCGAGGCCGTAGGCCCTAATTTCAAGTACATATTTTCTGTTACGGATCATGCAAAATTATGCCACAAAGTTGTTTCACTTCTTACGAGTGCTACACTAATAGACACACACACACACACACACACACACACACACACACAATGTTTTATTTTCTATGGAGTTGTTGTTTTGTCTTCTAATGATTGACAGATTTGTTTTTTAAATCATGTGATAAAATATAAGAGCTATAAATATTGAAGACTGCGTTTCCAACCTCAGTGAAATGAACCTTAGTAACTATCTTAAGAAATATCCATTAGTATCTAGTAGTATCTTCACGCCCATATCCCCGAAGAGGTAGGCAGAGGTACAACCAAGGCACCCACGACTAGCCGAAGACACTAAGTCCCACAATGTGATAGGTGGCAAGCCTATCGCCAACCGGGCACATTTCCAATCCCGACCAACATTTTTTAATCAGAAAATTGGAAAAATCCATATTTCTTTATGTTGGCCGACCCGGGATTCGAACCCAGGACCTCATGCAGTCAAGTCCAACACCCGGACCGCTAGACCACAGAGGCGACAGAGAGCGAGGTATCTAGTAGTGTATGTCGATTAGTTTTTAAATCTCCTTCTCTTCAAAATCAAAGTTTCGAATCAGGTAGTCGAGTTTGCTAACCTAAATACCTTAAAATATTGAGAGGACATCAACCCAAACAAAATTACTAGTCAACATTAAAAATAAACTACATCTTCCCACTAACAACAAAAATTGGGTAATTGCTTCAAAATCACTCAAATAAAATCATATTTCGTGTTTTATAGAGCATAACTATAAGCGATTGTGGTTCTAATCTAGTTGTTGTTAAAATCAGAATAGTGTATCAACTATCTATACCATGGGCCGTGGACGGTCTTGTAACGAGTCCAAAACAAGGTTTGGACCCTCTGGCGGGAATTGATAATTTACTTGTTCCAAGGGCTATCATTAAGGTCGTTGTTGTTGAGAATGATTACTGGCTACGGTTATATATTTACCGTCTTGACCAAGACGTCGGTGACTTTGGTAGAACAAACATCCCAGCTTGTTAAGAACAAAAAACTGTTCGGGTTATTATGTTCTGTGTTTTGCTAATTACGAAATTGCGAGTTAACGTTTTTGCAGGTGATTTTAGGGATGTCGTGTTCACGAAATTACCGGTTATTTATAGGAAATACGGATACGAGCTAAAGATGGGAATCCAAAGTTACAAGTAGATTATTTTTGTTAATTATCACATATTGCATTCACTACAAGTACGAGAAGAAAGAGATGAAGTATTGACAAAGCAGATATACAAAGCGAATTTGGATGGATGTAGGTACCCGGTGAGATCAAGGATGACATTTCACGATCAGATCGATCGCATATTATCTGAGTGTCAAGAGTATCCAAAGCCGGCGTGTTTGTCTGAAAGGGTTAATGAATGTGAAGGAAGCCAGACAGGTTTGTCAGGATTGTGAAGTTTGGCACTCGATACTCTCTGCCTACTCCTTAAGGGACTTGGTGTGAAGATACGTATGTATTTACGTATAAGTACGAGTATTTTTTGTCGTTTTTACTTTGATACATCAAACTATTTAATAAAACATGAGGTATATTAATTAATCCGTATATATGAATAACATATGCCATAACCAAAAAACCGACTTCGATTTCAATATTTTATCGTTCGTCCAATATTTTGTTTTTTCAATATTTTATCCTCATATACCTGCTCTAAAATCGTATTTTTGAGGAGGTATATGAGGATCCCATCATTTGCTAGCTGGAAAATGTGATAAATTGTTATTTGATTGTTATATCAGTACCTATACTACCTTCAATTTCGATTAGTCATACAAACTCATCGAGTCCTACAACAAAAAATACAATATTCGTATTATACTGACGAATATATGACTTCCTCCTGTAAAACAAGGTGCATTTTTTAAGGTTGCAATCGGGTCGCAGAACTTTTACGATGTGACGTTTTTCCTAGACTTTACAAATATATATGGTAGAAAGCTAAATTTAAATCAAATAAAAATAATCAAGCGTAGTAAAACTGCAAAAACTGAGTCCAACTAATTTGTTAGGTACTACGTCGCGTAGAATGACCAAATTCTTTTTTCGACTGATTCCGAAATCGTCTCATGAATTTTGTCAACCTCGATAATGAGGTCAACATAAGTAAAAAAATTATAAATTATTAAGTACTAGCGGCCCGCCCCGGCTTGGCACTGACATAAAATATACATATAAACCTTCCTCTTTAATCACTTTATTTATCTATTAAAAAAACCGCATCAAAATCCGTTGCGTAGTTTTGAGGATTAAAGCATACAAAGGAACATAGGGACAGAGGAAGCGACTTTGTTTTATACTATATAGTGATAACTCAAAAACTGAAAGCGAATCATGACAAAATTAGTATGGAACCGTCTCAGAACCATGACCTTTCTGTCTTAAAAAGTAGACCTATCATTAAAACCGGTTGGCTATTGGCCGAGTGAAAAAAAATAAAAAATGTATACACTCAAATTGAGAACCTTTTGGGAGTGGTTTTGGACAAACCGCAGAAACGAATGTCATCGTCACTAACACCATGACATCTTTCTGATTAGATGGTAGAGTTTAGCAGCGATTCGCCCGGATTGGTACCACCGCCTTACCTATTCCTGCCGGCATAACGTCATGACGTGTTCCGGTTCGGAGGGTAAGGTATATCTATACTGATATAGAAATACGCATTAATGACACATTCTAAATAAAATTTAGTCACAACTTAAACATGTCTTCAAAACTAGTTTGCCCACTAAAAAATATTTTACGAAAAGTCGAGAATTTCGTTTTGGAAAGTCGGTTAAAAAGATTCTGCAATTAGCCTCGGTATCCCTGTAAAAAGCTATTACATTTGATTGACTCATATTTCGTTAATCGCTCCGATACGAAGCAGTGTAGTTTTTTCTCGTGACCTCCGGTTACCAGTGTAATAACCGTAATTTTACAATAAAATGCAACCCTATTCGTAGAACCGTCTTACTGGTTCCTGCAGTAACAGTATATGATTATGTTGTTTTGTTTTCTATGGAATTTGTGGAAAATATTTGCGAATAACATATTAAATGCATATTTCTCTACAACTTATGCAATTATCACCTTCTTACTATATAGTCCAGTAAAAAGTTAAATGAAACCATGATTTGACCAGTTTTGGCGCAATGAGTAAAAATGTAATCATTAATACTTAAATAATGATATTATGAAAGAAATTTTGACTTAAATTAAGGGGATAGGGATGAAAAAAAGGGTTGAAAAATGCTTTTTTTTTAAATAACTTAATAACGGTAGGATAGCTCATGGTTTCATTTAAATTTTTACTGGACTATATAGAAGTTTTTTTTATGATAATGATAGGCAAACAAGCAGACGGATTTCCTTATGGTAAGAAATTGACGCCACTTAGAGATTTTGCATTAAGAAAACAGCCACCAAAGATGGTAGTCGTGCGTTGCTAACCTCAGGCCGGGATGTTAGGCCTCCAGTACAAAATTGAATAAGATCCGACAAGAAATTTTGGAGTTGAACTTTATAACGCAACTTTTTTGTTTAGCTAGATGCCTAAGAAATGAAATTGGAGTTCGTTTTTAAAAGTTTTGTAATATTTTGTATTGTATTAAAAAAAACAATATGTCAGTGTTGAAATTCTACGATAACTTGGTACCATCTCCGATATTTTAATAATGCCATTGTAACGATTTTGTTAAAATTAGTAATATAGTAGAGTAACTAGAGTAAAGTCCTATTATAATATTATAAATGCGAAAGTTTGTAAGTATGGATGTATGGATGTTTGTTACTCTTTCACGCTCGAATGGCTGAACGGATTTGTCTGAAATTTCGAAGACAGATAGATTGTGACCTGGATTAACATATAGGCTATTTTAAATCCCGATCGCACACCGGGTTTCTGTAAAAACGCGGGCGAAGCCGCAGGTAGCAGCTAGTATTCAATAAACTTATTTTTGATTAACTTCTAATTTTATTACCAACTAGCAGTTGCAAGTAGTTTGTGAAAATAATAATTCGTTTATATATCGACATTAAATATAGCATATTATATCCCCTGAAACCTTGTCATTATATACTACAATTCACAAAAGCCGGTTCAATTGATTTGATGTGAAAACCCCTTACCACACCGTTTTTGCCGGTCTCAGCGACGAAGACCTCTTTCCCATCTTGCTCCCAGAGGCAGCACTTGGTACAGGCATTGTAGTAAATCGTAGACATAAATATGGCGCTTTAATTGCCTTCAAAGTTCTGGTAAGTTGCACATGCTAACATAGACTCACTTTTTTATGATATTGGAAAGCAAACTAACAAACCGGTTTCCTGATGGTTAGAAATTCACGCCGCCTAGGGACACCAAAATAATGATGCGTTGATAACGTGAGGCCAGGATGTTAGGCCTCGAGCAAAAGGAAGTTTACAAGTTTTAAAAGTTTTAGTTTTAAGTTTACCTTATCCTCCGAACCGGAACACGTCATGACGTTATAGCGGCAGGAATAGGTAAAGTGGTGGTACCGATCCGGGCGAGTTGCTGCGAAACTCTACCACCTAGTAGGATCCAATGGTGTTAGTGACGATAAGACTATGCTCGTCTTTACGATCTGCCTGGCAGGAAGGCAGATGTGCTATTCTGCAAAGGAGCCCGAACCAACACAGGGAATTAGATAATATGTAGAGAATGAAAATGGTAGTTTTAATTGAAACTATTATCATCATCATTTCAGCATTTTATATCACATTATAATCCCTGATATTTATGTACATAGTATACTAGAATCAAACGTACTTCATAATACTACAATAGATATATAATACTTTTTATTACCATTTGCCCAACCGCGGGTTTCCTGTAAGGCGAAACTCGAATCTTGCCTCTGGGTGTTTCTGTATCAGGTTGCGGATATAACCTTTTGTTAACTATACACGGTTCAACAGGTAACAGTGCACGCTTTTCAAATTATTCATATTATTATTTTAATAGTGTGCCTGGATATTCTGAGCATTTAACTGAATTAGCATAAAATAAACTCGACATAAATAAAACATGTCACTCTTATTATTTGCTCAAGTTCAACAACCAGCGTGACGAGGCAAGATAACACGATACATACGAGTAGGTTAGTTTTACGTACTGGCTTTAATTTTCCATTGCATTGGCTGGTTTGGACTGACTTAATTAACTTTACCATTACATTCTGTATAATTAATTAATTAAAGTACCTAGTAGGAAATTTAGCCGTTTCAAATTTTGAATAAAACTTCTTTACAATAATAATACACGCTGTTTCCATCCTCTGGACATATCATCCGTTGTGGTAAATTCACAAGTTAACACTGTTGATGACATGTGTATAAGTAATGTGGAAAGGCTGTCTTGTTTACTACTTTTTACCTTTCCTATAAAAATATATATTTCTGTCAGGTCCACGGATTGTATGAATGTGTTTTATAACTTTGCTTTATACCTTTTCGGAGTTCAGTATAAAAAAAAATTCGAACGCAGCAAATCCATACAAATTTATGAAGGTACCACACACCCACATTCGGAATTTTCCTTACGGAATTTACGTGGATTTTTAGAATCAAAAATTTTGGTTAGGCCAAAATTTTAGTAGGTTATCATTTAAGAAAGTTCCTATAAATACGTGCTGTATTATTGATATATAGATCCTATATATCCATTTGTACATTCATCACGGCAGACCATATTTGAATAAGTAATTTGATGGTGTCCCAAAACATAGTAAAAATGGGGACGAGAAACCTAAACCCGCATTAAGGTACGATAAAACTCGCCATTACTTCGGTCGAATCTATAATACAGCGCCTTAAGTGCTGAGACAGTGGCACAAAGCGTCGCGAAATATAATGTTACTCGTATCGTAACAATCGTCAATCGCAAGAACTTGGACTGTTAGTGTTGCCTGGTATTGTTCGATTTCTGAGGCCAAATACAATAACAATAGGAACTGTATTAGTCTGTATTATTAACATACCGTTGAAAATTAGCTCTTATTTTTAGGAAATAAGAATCAAGAATCTTTGGTGTGTATTTCAACTCTGCCAGTGAATACAGAGTCGGAAGTCGTTGTTAAATTATGAATTTCGTTTGGCTTGCTGTTGATTCAGTTTGATTCAGCCAGCATATGGCACTTTTCATCAAAATTCCTTTTTGCTAGAATGCATTATGAATTGAAGAAAATACGTAATGGAATTTAAAAGTAGTCCTAAAAAGGCATAAGAGTAAAGTTTTTTGATATAATTGATAATATCTATTTATGATCGCTTTGTTGTTTTTACCTTGTTATTGGATTTAAAAAAATCCTTTATAAATCATGGAAGACTAAAATGATTATGTTGGTAAAGAAGATACCACTTATCGCGTATTAATAAACCCACATCCTAGTCTTTATATTTCAATAGCTACTTAACCTCAACAAAATTGAGTAAAATGGGTTAATATAAAAAAACTAAATGGAATCCCAAGAGACGCTAAATAGCAAGTTAAAAAACGAGAATGACAATCACAATTTAACATATTACAATGTCACAAGTAAAACAGCTGGTACTAACAATAACGGGTAATAATATTTTAAGCGTTCACAGTTGAGAAGAGCATTCAGTAGCTGACACAATGTCAGTCATTCATGACCACAAAAAGCTTGTTTTCTCGGTATTATGTAAACGGAAGTTGACACTATGCGGTAAGTTCGTTTTATCGGGATATAAAACTTTGTTCCTTTTCGAAACTTCCTTTGCGTACCTATTATGTAAATATTAATGTATCAGTACATTGTTCTTTTTGTGGTTTGTAATATCTTCTGGAAAAAAATCATAAAGTGGTATCTAAATATTTTTTAGAACTATATCTTCTAAATTATTCTAATAAAGTTTTAAGAGTTTTTTACACAAAACAAAGAAAATACTTAGAAACTTTGAGTGCATTAAACAGTTACTGGTAGCCATCGAATACTATGAAATTATGAAATACAATAAATCAACACCTAAAAATTTAATTTATTTGCTTTGTAAAATTATAGTATCAAAATTGAAATTTTGCCAAAAAATCGTTTTACGAATTTGAGTTTAAAAATACCACTTTCTCAAAAATTGCCATTTCCATTTTTAAATAAGTAATATATTAAGATTTTTCCCCACATCTTTTTTAAAAATGAATCCTTGCAATAAAATTACCTTAGTTTAGTTTTACTGATATGTCAAAGTTTTACTAAGACGAAATTATAAGTCATCCCTTTTTCTCTTACAATACGCAACCCTTGAATTCTCAAAGGGCACAATCTGACTTTATTGATAAAATTATAGCCTATTGAAGCTATATATCTTTTTTATGATTATCAGTGGCTTATCCTTTCCAGGCTGACCGTTTCTGGGTGAAACACCTTAGATAGAATATATTTTTTTAAATATTTATAGGTTGTCCTCTCCGATGACTTTCATTACTCTAAGTAATGCCACCTCACAGCCAGCCTTTTTATTTCTAATGTATTTATTTGTAAGAACGTATATGCTGATAACTAAAACCATGCTGATGTTACCGCCTTTGAATAATAAAATGGACCTATCATTTGACTGTTTTTTTTTACAATAAAAAACAATTACAATATATTCCAATTCCAAAAATTAAAACAATACACATAGCTTTTCAACGCGCAGAGATGATTTATCACTTTCCAACTTGTATCATGAGATCAGACATTTTCAGCGTGAAAGAAGGACAAACCAACAGAAACGTGTTCGCATTTATTATTCGTTTGAAAGGATGAATGGATAGTTCTAGCTTGCAATATAAAGTAAGTAGGTATACTTGTTATAAACTAGAAGCCCGTCCCAGCTTTGCACGGACGGACAAACTTCTATAACATACACATAAATGTAACATATTTACACCTTTCTCTTGAATCAGTCTGTCTATTAAAACCCTTTTTAGAATTTGTATCATAGGTTGGAAACTCTTAACATACATAGAGACAGACAACGGTAATTTGTTTTTAATGTTAATTTTACATCCCAACTTCGCAAAAGGAAAACGTATACCTAATATAAATACGCATACGCATATTATTATTCAACACTTCGTAATAATTGGCAGCTGCATTACAGACTTCTTCATGTGACACAGTAATGTTACCTAATTGTAGATCCAATCCGTTAACTTCAGATACATGTACAACGTCACGTATTTGCCTCGATTTCCTTGGGATTTCATCATCAGATCCAGAGACCTGGTGACGATGGATTCATTTTGAACGTAACACCAAGTCGAGGTCCGGTCTCCCGGGAGACAGCCTTTGTTGCTGACGATGCAGGGAACAGTCCAATCCATCTAAATAATGATTTCTCAAGCTGAGCACTCTGCTAGGCCCAAAAAGCCCGGTGAAGTTGTTAAATCGCGAGGTTGGCAACACATTAGTCAAAACAAAAAAAAATTAAATATGGAACTCAACAAATGACAGATAAATAGTAACATACGTAAAAAAGGAGTGAAACATGTCACCTTCGCTTTTTTTCGAAGTCGGTTAAAAGTAGCAACTCTAATAAAATAGACTAGCAAGTCTGAGAAAATTTATTAGGCCTCCTTCTCACTTTTATAATGCAATAAACTGGCTTAAACACAATGGTTTGTAGAATTCACTTTCATTGTTAGTACTTACAAATCTAGCATCTAAGCTTGTGTTCAAATGATAAATGAAATAAACAAATGACGAATACAAATGACACGAATATTATAAATGTTGTTGCATAGATCTTGTCTAACAAACCTGGCTTCTAATTTGACATTCCTATTATCCATATCTTCGATTTCCACTAATATGTCATTCAAAAATAACTCTTATTGCAAGATAATAAGTTTGTAGGTGTCAACGAAAGTTTGTCCATTGTCATATACGGGTTCATAATACTAGATGTGTCCAGAGATAGTAATCCATCCATCAAGCCGAATGTCAAAACTAATACGAATTCGGTCCCGTGAGAGATTCCCAATCGCAGTCGTAATTATGCGTTTCAATGCAACGAACGTCATCCGATTAAAATTGGCAGTCGATAGGGGATATGAGATTGACGAGTCCAGTACATTATACTTTGTGTATATTATTAACAATAGACATGATACAATCTGTTAATCAAAATTACACTTTGATTGAATCGTAATTTGATTGACTTGGTGTTCGATTGATTGTACTTTTTGATTTTAGATTCAAAGAAAACATTATATCTCATATAAAATAAAGATTAAACAAATATACAAGTTATGAAGTAGTGTATTCGAAGCATACATTATAATAATTCTTAAGAATTATAAACTAGGTATGATCATTTTTTAAATCGTTTTAGTCTAATATTCTCCGTGTTGGTTTTGGATTTCATAGAAATGTATAGACCAATTTCTTTCTTATAAGAATCTCATTAGAAACGAGCGTCAATATGGCACTTAAAACTTCCGAGCTGACAATAGTGTGAAATACACTTCATAATAAATTTGGTATATTAGAAAACGTTTAAGAATATAAAAGTATTTTCACGTCCATATTCCCGAAGGGGTAGGCAGAGGTACAACCAGGGCACCCACGACTAGCCTAAGACACTCCCACAATGTGATAGGTGGTAAGCCTATATAACGTTATTCTAATTAGAAAAATATTTTGTACAAAACATATTTTTTGTTAAAAAAAAATTGTTTTTGATCAAAATAAATGTTGCAATATTAAAAAAAAGTTTTATCTTGACCTAAAGTATAAAATAAACCAAAGATGCGTTGCCTGTTATTTACATAGGTTGTCACTTGTCAGATATAAACAGGTACCTATGTCGACCTCGCCCCTGTAGTCTAGCGGTCCGGCGTCCGTCTTGACTTCTAGAGGTCCCAGGTTCGATTCCTTAGACGGTCAACAAAAGAAATTTGGAAAAATTTATTACTTTCTACATACTAATTACAATTTTCTAATAAAAGAACGTTGCCCGAGATTGGATATGAGCGCGGTTGGGGATAGGCTTGCCACCTATCACATTGTGGGACTTAGTGTCTTTGGCTAGTTACGGGTGCCTTAGTTGTAGCTCTGCCTATCTCTTTCGGGATATGGGCGTGAAGATACTTTCTCTTGATTGGATAACCACAAAAACATATCAACATACGGTTTGTTTTATTACAAAATCGTTTGTCGACTGCAAAAAAGAATGGAAAACGAATAATCACATCCCTACCATATTTTTTAGTAAACCCATTTTTGTGATTACCTTTAAGCCAAATTTAATAAAAATATGTTTTATTCTATTCCCAGTTCGGTTTAAATCAATATAATCTTGTAACAAACGAGTAGTTTTCGGAATTGTAACCCCTTTAACTATGATATGATAACGTCAGAGTTTTGATTTTTTTAAATATAGTCTTATATATATATCACATTTTTGTAACAAATGAATTCAATAAATGGGGGATCGTTTTGTTATTGAGTATTTTTCTGTCAAATTGAAACTTTTTTCAGTTGTTTTCTTTTGTTGAGTTATGTGATTCATGCGATATTATACGAGTAGGTACGTAGCGGAGCACGTACCGGGCCACGGGCGGGTAGTTTCAAATATAAAATAATTGTAGAGTTTTTGCAGAAACAAAGTCAACCACAAATCAATTTACATAAAGCACTTACACATTCACAATTCTCTCAAAACTACCGCAATATTTACTAGAGACACTCGACATAAAAACTATTTCAGTAAACGCTAATTAGAAATTTTAAGAAATGTCTAAACTGTCGTTGCGGTTTTCGCTGGAACTGTGTCAAAAGGTTATTAAATTAGAACGTTTAGAATAATGGATCTAACCGTTAACAATAACATTTCACTGTTTCAATGAGTCAGTGTATTTATCAAATGTACGATAATTTTTTTGAAACATTTTTGTTTAGTTAGCTTTAAGTTTTTAGGTGTAAGAGTGTTCAACAATACCTCTTATACCTCGGCTGGATTGGTACCCTTATATTTCTTTGTTTTTATGTACCATGAGGGTATGATTGCCGGTAACCTTGTACATGTAGATGCTGAGATAATTTTCTCCGATGATTTTCCCCGTATTGGTCAGGGCTCCTTTGCAGAATAGATCATCTGACTTCTTGCCAGGCAGCTCGTAAAAGGCAAGCATAGGCTTACTGTCACTAACACCGTGACATCAGACTAGGTGGTAGAGTTTTGCAGCGACTCGCCCGGATTAGTACCACCTCGTCGCCTATTCTTGCCGCCATAACGTCGCGACGTATTCCAGTTTGGACGGAAAGGTAGCCGGTTAACTTACTTTTACCAGAAGCCTAACATCCCGGCCTCAGGTTGGCAACGAACCATTACCACCTTTGGTGTGTCTAGGCGGCGAGAATTTCTTACTATCAGGAAATCCCTCTGCTTATTTGCCTTCTAATATCATAAAAAAAAGATATAAAAAATTCTGTATTATCTTCTGTATCTACAGGCAACAGTCCCTTTACCAAGATAATCACTTGCTTGTTTGAATCTTTGAAATTAATATCGTGTATATGAGCCATAATCACATACGAAATGTTTAGGTAAGTACTAATATAATCTATACATATAAAATCAGTAAAGTGCTGAATGTTCTGCCCGTGTTGATTCGGGTCTGCTTAGACGAATAAACCCTCTGCCCCTCTAATAGGCAGCTTATTAGAGGCGAGCATAAATTAAATAAGCATTTCCAACAAAACCACTGCTGGAGAATGCTGTGTAACAACTTGACTGGGCAGGGATTGGCTGCCTTAGCTATTTCTGCCGCCATAAAAACTTTGGAATATTCCAATCCAGATGGTAGGTTAGCCTGTATATTTGCACAACTAACCTAACATCCCAGCCGCTAGAGGGCGACGCTTAAAACCCTATAATATTTAGACGTAGACTATACGCCACGGCTATCTCTTACCTTCAGGAGACACGTATGCTTGTTCGCTGATTGTTCCCATTTTTTATGTGAAAGATCAGCGAAGAAGCATATGGCTTTCCTGATTGTACGGGATAATCGTGACCTAAAGACTTAACAGATGTTACAAGTGCGTCGCTGTCCTGTGGTCGGGATGAAAAGCCTATTGTGGTAGTTTACCGCTTACCACACATACACACACACACACACACACAAGTTCAAGTACGCGCTCACGTACAGACACAATTTTATACTTGACTTAATGAGGTCTCTGGTTCGAATCCCGGGTTGGGCAACAAAAAGAAAATGTGGTATTTCCAATTTTCTAATAAAAAAAATGTTGCTCGGGATTGGATATATGCCTGGTTGACGATAGGCTTGCCACCTATCACATTGTGGGACTTAGAGTATTCGGCTAGTCGTGGGTGCCCTGGTTGTGCCTCTGCCTAACCATTCGGGGGTATGTGCGTAAAGATACTTTAATATTGTCAGACTTAATAAACGTTAACAGTTGAAACTAAGGTTATCTAATATAATTAGTAAAATGAGCATTATAAAAAATACTCAGGGTAAAAAAAACCTGAGTATTTTAATATATAGTATATAAAACAAAGGGTTTGCTGATGCCTTGTCGAGGTCTTGAAAGAATT
>NJDC01002228.1:164141-174967 GCA_002245475.1 Calephelis virginiensis | reverse complement strand
TTGGGGGAAGAGCCCGACCCGGGAAACGGACACGGGTCCCTGAGTGGTTAAGGCCATCGCCGATCCGCTAGATCATAGAGGCGATCAATAAATATATATATATATATTCGTTCTAAGTATAGCTATAGTTAAATGTTTTTTTTGGGTTGGCTGGAATAAATTTCTTTAGTTAGAGATAAGCTCGCTTTTTGTGCATTTTTAACTTCTCGCGTATTTTGTGTATTTTAGTTTTTGTGTGCAATAAAGTGTTAAATAAATAAATATATATATATTTTATAGTATTGGAAGTCACACAACTTCTTGCACACATAATAAACACTTTGCAATGCAAAAGGTTATGTGTTTCATGCCTATATTTATTATATACAAAATATATAGGCGCGAAAGACATAACCTTTGTTTATATGCGGATTCAAAAAATATTACTTGCTGTAAAGTATAAAAACAAAAAATAAAAATAATGCAAGTAGTTTAGATTAATACGTGTTACATACAAGTACACATGTTATAAACTAGCAAACTCCTCGGTGCTTCTTACTGAAACAACAATGGCGCATAAGACGAAAACACAAACAATATTATGATTGAAGTATGCAAATGTTATCCAACATCATACTGAGTTAATAGACCAATTATTTACATTACAAACAAAACAATCACTCCTGTTAATACCGAACTAACTAAATTTGATATTATTATATTACTTTAATAATAAGTGCTACTAGCTATTCTGGCGAACTTCGTTCCACCCGTTGAGTTTGCATGGGAAAAATTAAAATGTTGTTGTTTCCAGTTTCCCCACAATCGAACAGGATAAAAAGTTTCCTATTACCCTGTCCCGGTTTTAAGCTATCTCTACCAATTTTCAGCCTAATCGTTTCAGTTTTTCTTGAGTTATAAATCGAATAACTAACACCACTTTCTTTTATATAGGTGGTTATACAGATATAGGTGGTACAAATCTTAACTCAACGTCAACTAAGTAGTTTATCCAAAAAATATTCATTTTAGGATTCTACAGCCAAATAGCCATAGGTTCGCCATTAACGTTCGGAATTATTCCGCACTGAAAAATCGAATTGTAACTTCGAACGCAGCAAATCCAAGCAAATTGTCGGATCTCTACATACGTCTGTAATTTACTGTAAAATTTGTACGAATTTACTGCAGGTAAGATTTTTAAAAACGGAATTCCGTAACGTGGTTCGAAACGTTTGTGATGGACCTTACAGATTCAACATGTCGGTCTGTACGTTCGTTTGGATGTCACAGCCATATTATTCTCAAACTATTAGGACTACACAATATTAAAAAAAAGTATCTTCACGCCAATATCCCCAAAGAGGTAGGCAGAGGCACAACCAGGTCACCCACGACTAGCCGAAGACACTACGTCCCACAATGTGATAGGTGGCAAGCCTATCGCCAACCGGGCACATATCCAATAAAATTGGAAAAACCAATCTTTCTTTTTGTTGCCTGACCCGGGATTCGAACCCGGGACCTCATGCAGTCAAGTCCAACACCTTAACCGCTGGTATATACCTATACTCGTAGATACATCCTGTAAATTACTCCACAATCGTTAAATATGTCTCTTACTAATTTCTGGAATAAGACAGTAAAAAGTCAAATGAGT
The DNA here is from genome assembly GCA_002245475.1 of Calephelis virginiensis. Classification (NCBI taxonomy): domain Eukaryota; kingdom Metazoa; phylum Arthropoda; class Insecta; order Lepidoptera; family Riodinidae; genus Calephelis; species Calephelis virginiensis. The sequence continues at coordinate 173,328 of NJDC01002228.1, read as the reverse complement.
ATATGCTGTAGATCGCAACAATTTTTTTCCACTAAAATTGGTTCGGATGCGTTTGGCACCAGCATCGTGATCATGATTCAAAATTACTGGAATCGTGGGTTTAAATGGACCCAGATATTAAAATTGATGTTATTAAGTAGCGTTAACGTTCAAATGCGGTATGGGTATATAAAAAATGCTTTAAGTAATATAAAAATAAAATGTTATTAATAAATATCTTAAAATTACATATAGTTATGAACTTTATATCTTAAATTCCAAATATCAGCCCTATCTTTGACATTTTGGAAATATTATCCAAGTACAGAGTTTAACGTATCTTCCCGTTAACAAAAATATAATTTCTTTATGAGATCAATCGAAAACAATAAAATTTTGCTTTTATTTACATTTTATGTAAGGCACTTGTTTTTTTTTTGTACATGTAGCTTACAAATAAAATTGTAGCATCTGTCATACTTTTGCTCTCGTCTTGCGCGTCACTCTCTGATTTGACATTATGGTCAGATGAAGAATTACTTGAATAAGAAGGAGATCCATATTGCAGAGTTTTAGTCTCACTTATGTCTTCCTCGTTGTAAGGTTCAAAACCACTTCACGGTATTGGGTCTGAGCCATTTTCATCTAACAGAAGTTCTTGAATATCGTTTACCGTGAGATTGCGCGCCATTATTCTAAAAAAATACAATCTGAATCACTACTCACTAAACAAAAAAATTACGTATTTGGAGTCGTGGGTCCATTCGGACCCGTGATCCTTCGTTACCTCCACTTCCAGTAAATTGAAAGCGCCCTGCTGCTGTGACTGCGCGCGATTCGAAATTAAACGGCTTTTTTGTTGTTGAGACGGGTCCAAATGGACCCACGGTTTCGGTTAAGGGTTGACAATAGGAAATACATCTATTAGTTTGCCTTTTATTATCTTAATCTTAATATATACGTATCTTTACTCCGATTCCCTTGCGTGCTATACTGCAGCTTTGAATTGGTGATTATCACGATTCTGCCAGACATCCTTATTTATACACAACACCCATTTCAGACACTCAGGACATCAGCCGCGGATAAAACCGGATGTGATTTGATCTTGGATTAAACTTAATTCTTTCCGGGTATCTACAACCACTCAAGTTTACATTTTACATCTGTTTTGTAAATCTTTCATACGCTATCGTTTCTACATGACCATTCTAAGGTAACACACATAATGATACAATCGTATTGAGAACCACCATCATACATACACACATCTTCAGTATCGGTATTAGCACTACTAGCGCCCTGAATGCTGCATTCAGAATTATTATATTAAGCATTAAAAGACATTTGATATAATAAAATAGCCATTTACGATAGGATAGGATAGCCGAAAAGTTAATTTTACTGTTAATGTTAATTTTACTGTTTACTACTCGGTCAAAAAGAACCGATTTTGATGGTTCTTTTTATAAAGATTAACATTGACTTAGGAAGATGTTGACATCATTAGTATTGATGACGTCAACATAGACGACAATTTATGCATTGTTAAGTATAACACAAAACTGCTAATGGGATGTTGATAAAATTGACATAAGACCATCTTGAAATCATTAGCTTTCGATGAAAGAATTAAACATGGACTTAGTATTGTATAAATTATCTGGAATTACCAAAACATGACGTAGTAAAGAAATAATTGAATTAGATTTTTTGCAATTTTATTGTGCCTAAAATTAATAGACCGACAATTCTCTAAGTCCCATTGTTTAATTCCATTAAACTTGTCTTGTCTAGACGTCGGAAAGCAGTAAAAAAAATAAAAAAGTAAAAGTAAGTATCTTCACGGCCATATCCCAGAAGACAGACGCACAACCAGGGCACCTACGACTAGGCGTACAGACTAAGTTCCACATTGTGATAAGTGGCAAGCCTTTCGCCAACCGGGTACATATCCAATCCCGAGAAACATTTTTTTATTAGAAAATCGGAAAAACCACATTTTCTTTTTGTTGGCCGACGCGGGAACGAACCCGTGAGCTCATGAAATCAAGTCCAATACTTAGACCGCTAGACAACAGACGCGAAATGAAATCCAGTTTAAATAACACTCACATCACACAAATCGCGAACTAATTTTCTTGTTGGTGTTTTATTTCCAATAAGATTCTTATTACTTGATACCACAAGATTTTAATTAACTGCTTAGGGCATGGCCGGTTTTATTCCATAGATTCAGGTGGGGTAACTCTTGAAGAGTTTTACGTCAAAATCAGGATTAAAAAAGCGGTCAAGTGCGAATAGAATCGCCCTTGAAGGATTCCGTAGCAGCAAGTAACATGATATAGAAGCTCTTTGCAGTTCAGAAACAGTGATTCCAGTTTACGAATTTGACGTATAAATAAACTACTTAGCTACTAGATTTCGTTCAAACCATTTTCGTTGCAAGTTTACATGGTACAAGGTGTATAAAATAACTAGTGGTAATTTACTGTTCAGTAACTGACGTGCCGTCCAGCATCGTATAGTGTATACCATTGTCGTTTCATGGACTTGAGGTAAAATAGCATCATATTAGTATATAACGTTATTGCAGCCAACCGTTAAATGAAGCCAATACGTTAGGACTAAATGTCCTTAGGTATCTGTCATATAACAGCGATGAACATTTATCTGTAACATCTATTGTTGTCTATCAATAGCTAAGAGCCGTCTCGTTCAAGCCAGCTTTAAAATGGAAAAACCACATCAAAATCAGTCCTTTTGCTTATGAGAATATTGCAACATCATATTCGCCACACACACACACACGTGCGCGCGCATACGCTTGTTGTTGACATGTTCCGGCTTGGAGGGTAAGATAGCCGGTACCTACACTGACTTTTGTTCGAGGCCTTGGTAGGCGTAGCAGCGCACCATTATCACCTTTGTTGTCACTACTAGTGATTTTTTATCATCAGGAAATCCTTCTGCTTCTTTGCCTTCTAACATTATAAAGAAAAAAAAGTAACCGGTATATATAAGACATGAGAAAATACAACTGTCTTCCACATATTTCATAGATATTACAGGTTCTTCAGCCATGTATAATGGAAAACTAGAATAGTAGACGTTATGGTAGCAGGAGTACATTAGGCAATGTCAAAAATGACAAAAAACTTAGAAAATGTATATTTTCTATTTTCTAATAAAATCAACGTTGTCTTGGATTGGATATGTACTCGGTTGGCGATAGGCTTGCCACCTATCACATTGTAGGAATTAATGTCTTCGGCTAGTCCCCCAGGACATGGTTGTGATTTGCCTACCCCTTCGGAGATATGGGTGTCAAGATATTTTTTTTTCAAAAATTCTATCCGCGATCAGGCGAGCATGTCTACTCTATTTATTGTAGAAATTTGTAAATAATAATAATTTAATAATAATACCAACTCATCGATTTTATCTTTATAGACTTTAGAACTAAACTAACTTACACTTATCTTAATAGACATTACAATCAACCAATTAGTCGTGTACAAGCGTCTTTGTATTAATACAAGATACGTCTGTCTGTATGTACATAAACATGAATAGTTGGATATACCGAGATTAATTGGAAACTCTGATATATGACGGAGTAGTTGTTTATTATTTTATATGTAATGGAACAATCGAATACAAATGCATAAGATACATACGCGTGCTATTTAATTTACATATATACATACATATCTTCATTCCAAGTCCCTTACGTGGTAGGCAGAGAGTATCGAGTGCCAGACCTCACGATCCTGACAAACCTGTCTTGCTTCCTTCACATTAATTACACTTTTCATACAAACACGCCGGTTTCGGAGACTCTTGACACCACCCTCGGATAATATCCGATTGATCGTAAAATGTCAGCCTTGGTCTCCCCGGGTACCTACATCCATCCACATTCGCATTGTATATCTGCTTTGTCAATCTTTCATCTGTCATTCTTTCCACATGACCGAACGAGCGGAGCACGCCCTTTCGCATTTCAACACCGACACTTTCATTCAATCCCACTCTTTCTCGGATCTCACTGTTACGAATGCGGTTAGCGAGCGTCACAAAACAGATTTTCCGTAGTGCTCTCATTTCGACCGCACTAATTTAATTTACACATACACTCACACGGCATGCATTATAAGTGTGTTACATGAATACGCATGTCCTAAGAGTAAAGACAATGCCTACTATAAGTCTTTTTTTATATTAGAGATCAGCTTTCCTGATGGCAAGCGACAACCGTGGCCTGCTCAGACACCATAGATGGCACACCGCACAGGTGCGTCGCAGTCCTGAGCCCGGGATGGAAAGATAGCTAGTCCACCAGCTACCCTATCCTTCAGACCGGTGTATGACAGAGTCATTATGGCGGTGGAAATGAGTAATATGGTGGATCTATTAGTGATAATATCCAATATTTTAACCTTTGCTCGCCTCGTCCCGTCTCAACGAACCCAGCCAATATTTAGATTCATTAATATCATTTCTTTTCATTAAAGACCTTTATTAACCTAAGTTCTAATTTCATTATTACCTTATTTTTTTGACTGCCTCGTTGGTCGAGTGGCTAGCGTATACGCCTAACTATACTGACTAACCGTCAGGCTCGGGTTCGATTCACGACGGGGGCAGCTATTTGTGTAATGAACATTTGGATGCCTGCATTTCCGGGTTTGGGTATTTATTAAATATATTCTGGTATCTATTTAAGTAATTCTATGTATTAGAATCGTTGACTTACATCCATAACACAAGCATATAATTTGCTTACTTTGGGGTTAGAATCAATTTGTGTAACTTGTCCAGGGATATTTATTTATTTATAAATGCCTAAGTGTTATTTTGATGTAAGAACTACATTCCTTTAAATTTTCATCTAAGTCCATTTAGTAATTTTTGCGTGAAAGACTAGCAAATAACAAATATTTTTACAAGCTGTCGCGTTTACAATATTAATAACATTGCACCTCACACTTGGCTGTTGTCTCATAAACCATAACAACAAAAGTTAACTTTCCGTCGCAGCTTTGCAACAGCAATTTAGAGTAGTACAATTAGTTACACACCAGACATAATCAGGTACTAAATCGAAGGAATCTTCACCGACATCAGAGCTTTAACTTTCCAGAAATATTTATTTAAGTAATTGGTGAGTAATGTGCCCAAGCAAAAAGATATTTTGGTGTTAAGAAATGCAGACAAATCCTATTTTATGGGTTACCAAAAATGATTGTCATATTAAGGCACTTGCTACTTATTAGATTATTGTTACTTATTATTAATATTTTTATCGCCTCTGTGGTCTAGTGGTTCAGTTGTTGGACTTGACTGCATGAGGTTCGAATCGAATCCCGGGTCGGGCAACAAAAAAAATTGGGTTTTTCCAATTCTCTAATAAAAAAAATGTTGCTTGGGAAAGGATATGTGCCCGGTTGGCGATAGGCTTGCCACCTATCACATTGTGGGACTTAGCATCTTCGGCTAGTCGTGGGTGCCCTGGTTGTGCCTCTGCCTATCTTCGGGGATATGGGCGTGAAGATACGTATTATTATTAGATGTAGGTACCTAAAATGTTTTTTCAACGAAAAATTGATAAAGCAAATGGACTACTGCCCGTCAGATACACAGATGTGTATAATTTCCTGATTTTTTTTTTATCATAAAACTTTTAATTTGTGATTTTTAATGTAAAGGCTTGTTCTTATTAAGTACTAGCTGCTACCTGCGGCTTTGCCCGCGTTTTCACAGAAACCCGGTGTGCGATCGAAATTAAAAATAGCCTATATGTTAATCCAGGTCACAATCTATCTGTCTTCCAAATTTCAGACAAATCCGTTCAGCTATTCGAGCGTGAAAGAGTAACAAACATCCATACATCCATACTTACAAACTTTCGCATTTATAATATTAATAGGATAGGATTGCAAAAATTGGGTAAGACTTATTGATGTTTAATACAATTTTGCGAAGAAAAAATCTTCATATACTTAGGCATAGTTTTTTTACTAAGACATAACTATTAACACTACTAAGTACAAGACTTTTATAAAAAAGACTATCCTAATAAAAATAATTGTACATAACGTGAAGTAAGTAATGTCATTTTTGTTATGACCACTTAACGGAAACCAGCAGTCTTTTGAAGTATATTCTTAACAGTTCATAAATATAAAATAAATCAAGAGATATATTAGCATAATATAATATTATGCTTCCATTATGTCGATCCTCGTTATTTTCGTGATTTACTTTGGAGGGTAGGCAACTAAAGTAAGGTCAGGTTTACAATGCAAAGTTCTTGGATGTTTATAAGCGATATATTTTGATCGACAGGAAATTTGTCGCTTGTTGGAGTTCCTACATTAGTAAAAATAGAATTAAGATCATAACTGGTTACAATAATTACGAACCCTAATCTGCGAATACCATGATTCGTAAGTTTTCTAAACGTAACGAGGTGTTGCATACACGTTTGTAAATGAATAGGATTAGCATCAATGAGCGACCGTAGTTAGATGTAAGTAAAATGACGATTAGCTTGCCATCTATCACATTGTGAGACTTATTCGCCTAGTGATGGGTGCGCCGGTTGCGCCTCTATCTACCAGTGCAGGGATGTAGGCACGAAGATACTTTTTTAAGGTAAAAAATCCGTTTTAAAAAAAAATCATAAATTTTCTCACACACAAACTTAGTTCTGACAGTTACGAATACATAAAAAAAATCTAGTTTGGTGTAGTCGTCGTTATGCGCGTACATGGATTTTGGCAATTCAATCATATATATAGTAGTATATGGTACTTATATGGCACATGTGTAGTAAAGGAAACATCTTTTGACTCTAAAACAACAAGTTTAGAGGAATAAATTAGACTGATCTACATATATATTTAAGTTTATTTTCGTTTTCATCCAACAAAATCACGTCAATTTACTGTATATTTTTCTTCAAATTTTCCTCTCAATAAATGAGAAATTTTTAAATAAAAGTGAAGTAAATCAGACAATTTTATTTCTAAATAAAAGCATTTCGAAAAGTGTGCTTGCTCCTTTTGCAGCAATTAGGGTTACATGCTCTCAAAATAAAATCTCCCAATTAAAGGCGAATTAGCTTCAGGCATTTGATTTCAGAGTCTTCTGCTCGTACTTTTCTCTTACAAGAATTAAACCCTCACTCAGAACTATTTATTTAACACTGACACACATCGTACCAGCAGACACATGCCCAATCCATGACATGTGGTTTTTTATCTTATTGTTTTGAAATCGTACTTTTCATTCAATCACAGACTATTATTTTTTTTATTTGTCCTTTTCTGGAACAGGTTAAGACGTTTGGACCAGATTTGCTCTTCTTGGTGAGATATGGCGGCAGCGAGAATATACACGAAACATACATTAATTTCTTCATAAATACCTAATTCATTTGCGCACTTTGACTGAACAAAATTGTGTAAAATGCCACTAAAGTTGATTTATTTCCCTCAAAATTTACACAAAATTCAATTATTATGGGAAAACTGCCATTATCTGTTGATGCGGATTCACCGGGTTGAATAGACAATCTGCCTTCCTAACAAATAGCTCGTAAAAAGTTAACATAGGCTATAGCCTATGTTGGTAATAACTTATGAGTTAACTAATAAGTTATAAGTTTAACTAATAAGTTATTACCAACAAGACCACTGGTGATAGAATGCTGTGCAGCAACTTGTCCGGTTAGGGAGATCCCTACCTGACCGGGATCCTGTAGATACAGCCTTACCAATTCCTGACGTCATAATGACTATGTCATGTTCCGGTTTGGAGAGTAGAATAGCCGGTGAACCTGCACAATATGTCTGGAATCCAGGCCGCAGAACAGCGACGTTATAACATCTATGGTGTCTACAGGCCACGGTTATCTCCTATCATGTGGAGGTACGTGCTCTTGTTCGCTTTTCATAGTAATAAAAATATTTTCTATCGACGACGCCAAAACTCTGTTCTTAACTGGTCCTATAATACTATATTATTAATATATTATATTTATAAAAAATAATAATATATTATATTTAAAATAAATTCTTGTTAGTTACAATATCTATAACTAAACCAATCGGCTGAAAATTGAAGGGAAGGCTGTTTAGAACCAAAATATGGACGTAAGATACTTGTTATTTCCATCGTCTGCGATAAAACCAGTTAAAGCATTTTTATTTTTCCCATATAAACTTAACGGGTGGAACTAAGTTCGCCGGAACAGCTAATATTCTATAAATAAATAAGCTTGTTTGCTTGCATTTCTTTCACATCGCAGCAAAGCGATGTTAATAGATTTTTTTTTATGTAGAGATGAATAGATGTAGACTACCTTTCATACCAATAGGTTACCGAGGGGGAGCAACATCACTTTAATATGCGGGCATACACAGACTACAGTACTCCAAGGTTTAAACTGACTTTGAAGTTTTTAGCGCACTGTAATACTGACTGGAATGTCACTTAGCACCTTAGTTTAGTTTACTTAAGTACATAGGTCTATCTTTATAAATAAGACGTCTAGCTGATTTAATAGTTGTTATTCAACGAAGTAGAGACAGCTCTAACTGAATCATTTTCATCAGTACAGCCGTTTTGAAGTTGCTTAAAAGAGGAACTGCTACTATTTGAAAAAAAACTACTAAAAAAAGTTTTTGCTTTTTTATTTCTGCAATAATTAGCTATTATTAAATATGTAACAATGGTGTCAGATGTTGTCATTGTCATGTTTCGGTTGGAAGGAAGAAGACGAAACTAGTATCATTTAGCTACCCGTCATTTTATGCGGGCGAAAATCGAATGTGTTGACAAACACGAAATAATTGTTTCATAATATCAAAAATAACCTCAAATAATTTAGGTATAAATTTCTCCTATGTTGATCTGAGTCCGCTGGGTAGACCACGCCACTGCCTGGTAGATCGTTCTTTTCAGGGTAAGGATCTATCGCTTTGCCTATTCCTGCCATCACCTTAACGCTATAATGTTCCAGAGCGGAATTATGGGTGCCTATGCAATAAACTTCCAGAGCATATTAAAGACATACCATTTAATAAATTTAAAAAATATTTTAAATTTAAGTTATGTATGTTTGTATTGTATGTTATGTTATGTTAGTATGGTAAGGGTTGTTATAAGATTTCAGAATATTCAGAAAACATAAATGCTT
>NJDC01002228.1:132747-162821 GCA_002245475.1 Calephelis virginiensis | reverse complement strand
TTATTTTTCAATAATTTACAAAATTAACTTAGCAATAAAGCTCTAGATAACCTCTATCTGTAGATAGGTCATAGAGTTTTGGCGCCATCGAGAGAAAAGATGGTCGAAGTTTTTTCATAATTATCGATTTTCGTGTTGATATTGAGTGAAATTAGTCAATTTTGGTGCCTTTTTGTACAATTTTGTTCAGTGAAAGTGCACAAATGAAATAATCATTAAGAAATTAGCGTATCGTGTATTTCCTCGTTGCCGCCAAATCTCATTCATGAGCTTGAGTAAACAGGCCACCGGTTTACTGACGATCTTCCTGACGACTTATGACTGATGACTAATTAAAATTAATGGAAATTGATAAAAAATTTGATGCAAATTTCTACTTGACTAATGGCTAAATACTAACATAAAGGCCAAAACCTAAAGAAAGAAAAGAAAAAAAGATAGGTCATAATATTGGCAGTAAAAGATCAACAAAGATTATAAAATGTGTGTAAAATTAGTTGTTAAAACTTTAGATTTTCATGTACTGTGATGCCTACTGCAAAGGCGGAATAATTTTCCCGAAACCTGTATTTATTCAGTCGAATATTCGAGTTAATACGCTTTGAATCCGGTGACTAGAGTATTGTGATCTGGTAAAATATGCATAGAACTGATTGCCTTAATATATTATTTATTTGATATGGACTTTATTTATTACTATTGTACTCACTGTGTATTTGCAAATAAATCAAAATCAATTATTTACTCACTTGCAATTGAATTTATTATTAAGTTATGCGCTTCGGCTATAATCGTCAAGCTTCGGAAATCCGAACGTATTTTAAAGATATATCTATATAGAGTTGTTATTAACATAATTAATCATTACGCTTAACTTTAGATCAGATCAGCCAATTTAAAAATAAAAGTATAAAGTATATGGGACCACTTTTGAACTATGTTTTTCGAAAAATGACCTATTTTTTAACTGACTCTAAAACAAAGCGGAGGTACCCAATTCGACTTCTTGTTTTTTCATATGTTTGTTGCGCGCTTACTCCGTCAATATCTAACTGATTTTGATGATCCTTTTTTAAAAAAATGTTTATTAAATTTATGGTCCCACATAACCATTTCCTATCTTTTTTTTAGTTCGGAACCATTTGCTATCTTTCGAAAAAAGGAATTATCAAATCGAGACATGGTACCAAATGAGTCGGTTACGAAGTAATTATGTAAAAAACATACTAAAACATAGGTACGACATCACACGAAACGGTGATATCAACAAAACACATGCTATCGGATAAAGAAATGTAATATCGCGATGTACGATTTATTCGAAGTCTATGTTCATTGTTGTTGTAGGGTTTATTATTACTTCGTCGGCGAGGGCGCGCGGGGAGCCCCTGGCGCGAGAGGAAGTGAGGTGCATGCAGAGGCAGGCGTGAGAAGCCCCGTTGGAGTGGTGGAAAGATGACCTTGCCACATCTGTCCCTGGGCAGGCGACGGTGGAGACAATGCGACCGGTCCTCCGAGAGTGGTTGCAGCGGCGGTTTGGGTCGCTGACGTTACTTGTTCAGGTGCTCTCTGGGCATGGATGCTTCGGGAAGTGTCTGCTCAAGATCGCGAGACGGAAGGCAAACCCTGCCTGCCTGTGTGCGGGGCGCCAGAAGATACGGCGTCCCACACGCTGGGGGAGTGCATCGCTTTTGAATCACAGCAGCGTTCTCTCTCAGCGGTCGTGGGAGAGGACAAACTCAGGCCCGCTCCGGCACAGGCGGACCGGGGGCGCAAGAAGGCGGTACCTCCGCTTCAAAGCGCTTCCGACGCGGGGCTGCCGGGGGGAGTCGGGGGACTCCCTCTGGCCAGCACGGCCTCACACGCGTGGGGGCGACTCCAATGGCCGGAGTAGCTCCTCTTTCAGCGCGGGAGGAGGTCCGGTAAGGACCGGGCCGTAGAGGCGGAGCGAGGTGGAGAATATCAACGCGACACCATCTCGCTCCTTGCCGGGCGACAGGAAGGTCATCATATGGTTTTTAGTCGGTTCGAGTCCGATATAACCCACTGCTCTAATATTTTAATAATATCAATATTAATATTTTTTACTAAATATCAATTTATAAGTAGACCTAATTTAATAAGCAGTCTGGAGCCTTCTTACAACTAGCGCCAAGGCGACCGCCGCATCCTATCCTAGCCCGCGCCATTAATACTTTCATTGTTTGTGAAACTTCATATCTAATTGTTAATTAAGAACACATTTGTACTGTTACTAATTAAATTAATTAATTGCTTGTAGCTATAGGGTTTCATTGGGTGTTAATTAGCAATACACATGTACATACATAAAATATCTTTACACTCGTATCATTGGAGCCGTAGGCAGAAGTAAAATCTGGGCACCTACGATAAGCCAAAGACACTAGCCACAATAGGATAGGTGGTAGGGCTATCACTAAAAGGGCCCATGTCAAACGCCGGCACCGTTATTTTTAAGCTATTGCAAAGCTTCTATCGCGGGCCTTGAGCGTAGAGACCGAACCCAGAAGTTCCGCAACGAAAATAACCTAAAACCCCCTACTCCGACCGGCACAGCTTTGATACTTTTTAGTTTTGCCATATATTGATGAATAGCAGAACATTTAATGACTTTTTAATCACGCTTGTCTCTTTATCTATAGGCCGCCGGCTTGTTCACTATGTCATGACAATAAAACTAGTTAAGAAAATACAGACATTAATTTTTATCCTACAAATGCCCTTATCGAAAATCGAACCTGAGCTCATCCATAATCGGTGACATTATGAAATCGAACAAGACGGTTTATCGAGCTTTTCCAGAGTATGAATATAAATTAGACATTATTTTCATCGACATTGTGAGGTAATAAATCAACCCGTGTCGAAAGATACCTTATCATAGCTGACCAGTCGGTAAGAGTATAAAAATAATCGACATTTAATATTTACTTCGTATCGCCTGTTTTAATGATATTGGAAGGCAAACATGCATATGGATTTCCTGATGGTAAGAAATTAATGCCGCCTGAAGACAGCAAAGGTAAAAGTGCGTTGCCAACCTGAGGCCGGGATGTTAGGCATTCAGCAAAATTGATGTACCGGCTACCCTATGAACCGTAATACGTCAACAGCTGAACATTATGGCAGCAGGAAAAGATAAGGCGGTGGTCCAATCCAGACAAGTTGCTGCAATAGTCTACCACTCAGATATCACGTTGTTAGTGATGAAAGACCTTATTTTTAGAATATATGTCTGTATGAAACAGACTGACTGACAGAGAAAAAAAACGCCGAATCCACTGACCTAACCTAAAGAAAATTCGCTGGAAGGTATTTTATGTTCTGGGCAAGGTTAAAGGATACTTTGAGTAATGGGTTTCCCTGAAAGTGAGGGTTAAAGTTCAAAATGTAAATTGGGCTAGAATTCATTAACGCGAAGTCTGATTTCATTTACTCGTTTACTGTTTTGTCGTATGTGCTTAAAAATGTCCCTTACTTTTTCCAATTTACAAGTTACAATTAATCTATCGCCTCTGTGGTTTAGCGGTTCAGTTGTTAAACTTGACTGCATCAGGTCCTGGTTCGAATCCCGTGTCGGGCAACAAAAAGAAAATTGGTTTTCTTCAATTTTCTAATAAAAAAATGTTGCTCGGGATAGGATATGTGCCCGATTGGTGATAGGTTTGCCGTCTATCACATTGTGGGACTTAGTATCTTCGGCTAGTCGTGGGTACCCTGGTTGTGCCTCTGCCTACCTTTTCGGGGATATGGGGGTGAAGATACTAAGTTACACGAATAACAGACATAAGAACATTCAGTTTAAAGTGACCAAATAACTTGTATGAAATCCGGAATGTGGATAAACATTTAGATGTCTGCATTGCCGGGTCTGGGTGTTTATTAAATTTATTCTGATATCTATTTATTTCTATGTATTTGTATCGTTGACTAACACCCATAACACAAACAGACTTAGCTTACTTTGGAGCTAGATTCAATTCGTGTACAGAACTACTATTTAAACTATGCCCTTCGGCTTTATACTTTTTACTTTTTTTTTACACTTTATACTTTTATTTAAATTGGCTGACCTAATCTAAATTTGAGCAAAATGATTAATTATGTGTAATAACAACTCTATATAGATATCTTTGAAATACATTCGGATTTCCGAAGCTTGACGAATATAGCCGAAGCGCATAATTTAAATACTACTACTGTAAATTACTGTCCAGTAATATTTATTTATTTATTTATTTACATTTGAATGTACAGGTCATCTTAAATAAATAAATAAATTTAATTTATTCATGTAATGTCCAGATAGTCCAGATTTAGTTATCAGTTCACACTTGACAGCCTAATCCTGGCCTCAAAAGCGGATAACAACGGATTAGTCTCCGTAAGTCCGGTTAACGCTGGTTATTGATACATCTTATCTTTATCGTGTGTTTGTCACTGAACTCCTTCTAGACGACTGGACCGATGTTGACGAAACTTTTTTTTGTGTTTAAGGGAATTCGAGAATGGTTTAGATTCACAATTTAGTCTCCTGGAAAACGTTTTTTTAATTATTTTTTTATTAATAAGTAGTTGTTGAGTTTGGAATGTTTCACATTGGATCCGACAGACTGCGCTACTATCGAAACATTAATGTCAAGCGATACGAAGTTTGCTGGGTCGGCTAGTGTAATATAAAATTCTCGTGTCACAATGTTCGTTCCCGTACTTCTTCGAAACAGCTTTACCGATTCTCATGAAATTTTCTGAGCATATTGAGTAGGTCTGAGAATCGACCAACATTTATTTTTCATACTCCTAAGTGATGAGGGTGACTCACCCCAATTTTTTAAATAAAATCACATTAAAAATATAGCTGAGCAACGTCTGCCGGGTCAGCTAGTCTTTATATGACAATAACAGCTGTTGGTTTCAGTTTCGCCTGTTAAAATAAATGGCACTTGAACATAACGTAGAACAATCTCGATTGGTTTATTTATCTTTATAAATACTAGATATTGACCGCGGCTACACCTGCTTATTCAGGTTGTTGAGCTCTTCCGCGCAAACCTTTTTAGATATCAGAATGAAAATTAGCCTAGTAGTATACAACATATTGTATACTATATTGTATTAGTATATTGTATATTGTATTAGTATATTGTTGTGTAGTATGTTGTATATTGTATTAGTATACAACAAAATATGCAATAAACTTTTCATATTTAATAACCCCTGACGGAAAAGCTGGTTATAAGCATGTTATAAGTTTAACGTGACTATGTGTGTGTCTGTGGTGTCAACTTTGGATAGAATGGATGGATTTCGGGTTCGGTTTTTTTGTTTTCTGGTTATAAGTTTAACGTGACTATGTGTGTGTCTGTGGTGTCAATCTTGGATAGAATGGATGGATTTTGGATTCGGTTTTTTTGTTTTAAAGTTCATTCATCGAGATGCTGCTTAGTTACATTACAAGTTTTGCAGGGGGTTATTTAATTTTTTTTTAAGTTTGGAACTAATTACTACTACTAATTTAGTTTTTATTACTAGATTACTTTTTTTTTATTGTGTATGGCTTTTGTCTAAATCAATAAAAAAATAAAAATTTCCTTTCATCATATTTTTTAACGATATTGGAAGGCAAATTAGCAGACGGATTTAATGTACTAACATACAGATATTCACTAGACACACCAAAAGTAATGGTGCGTTACCAACCTGAAGCCGGGATGTTAGGCCTCGAGCAAAAGTAAGTGTACCAGCTACCTTACCCTCAAAACCGGAACACGTAATGACGTTATGGCGGCAGGAATAGGTAAGGCGGTGATACTAATCCAGGCGAATCGCTGCAAAATTCTACCACCAATTAGGATATCACAGTGTTAGTGAGCGTTAGCCTATGATTGCCTTTTACTTGCTGCCTGGCAGGAAGGCAGGTGGTCTATCTGCAAAAGTTCGGACCAACACGAGGGAAAATGTAAATAACCTATTCTAATATAAATCGATATAAATTGATATAAATGGATATAAATCGCCTCTGTGGTCTAGCGGTCCGGGTGTTGGACTTGACTGCATGAAGTCCCGGGTTCGAATCCCGGGTCGGCCAACAAAAAGTAAATTGGATTTTTCCAATTTTCTAATTTAAAAAAAAAAATTGGTCGGGATTGGAAATGTGCCCGGTTGGCGATAGGCTTGCAACCTATCACATTGTGGGACTTAGTGTCTTCCGCTAGTCGTGGGTGCCTTGGTTGTACCTCTGCCTACCTCTTCGGGGATATGGGCGTGAAGATATAAATCGACAAAATCTTTGAGAATGTATCTTACGTCTATTTTCTGGTGTAAAGCCCTTCAGAACATCATTTACAACATCAAGTACAGCAAACATGAAATCAGATACCTACGAATATGTAAATAAGGCTTTGTAGCTTTTACAAGAAATATCCAGGCGAGGAAATTCTATACAGAAACTTCGACATACAAAACCTGAACGAAAATTAAGTTATCAGTATAAATCGAGGGTCCTTTAAGGTACAATATCCAGGTATATAAGGTACAATGCGCCTCGATTCCCAGAGTCGAAGTAAAAGTAAAGAACAATTTATAACTTGGAAATTGATTCCAATATCGAAATATGCTAAGGAAAGTCTTCATTTCTAGACGAACTTTTTTTATTTTACAAAATAGAGAACAAGCGTTTGGCTCTCCAGATTAAAGGCGAGTAGATCATTTCTGCACCGGTTTGAATTTTTAGATATCCTATTAATGTTATAAATGCGAAGGTATGTACAGTAGTACTATTTAAATTATGCGCTTCGGCTATATTCGTCAATCTTCGAAAGAATGTATTTTTAAGAGACTTACTTGAAAGAGAGTTGTTATTACATGATTTATGATTTCGCTTAAATTTAAATGAGGTCAGCCAATTTAAAAATAAAAGTATAAAGTGTAAAAAGAGTAAAAAGTGTAAAGCCGAAGCGCATAATTCAAATAGTAGTACTATATGTTTGTTTGTTTGTTACTTTTTCACTCTCGAATGGCTGAACGGATTTGCCTGAAATTTGGAACACAGATAGATTGTGACCTGGATTAACATATAGGCTACTTTTAATCCCGACCGCACAACGGGTTCCTGTGAAAACGCGGGCGAAGAATTTCTATTCTAAACGAGTACCTCTGTGGTCTAGCGGTCCGGCGTCGGACTTGATTTCTTGAGGTCCCGGGTTCGATCCCGTGTCGGGCAACAAAAAAATATATAAAATGTGTGTTTCCAATTTTCTAATAAAGATAACGCTGCCCGGGATTGGACATGTACCTGATTGGCGTTAGGCTTGATATTTATCACTTTGGTTGACTTAGTGTCCTCGGCTAGTCGTGGGTGCCCTAGTTGTGCCTCTGCCTTACTTTTCGGGGATATGGGCATGATAAAGTATTATCACTTATACATACTTTTTTTTTCGACATTGGAATATGTCTTCTTAACTCTCAATTAAGTGTTTTCATCTCATAACACAGTAATAGACAAAATTTCTTTAGATATTTTTTTTTGATAAAAAGCATCCCCTCACATTTCGTTTAAGATTTAATGTCATATAATATAGTAATGTTCTATTACTTAAATATTTAAGTAGTTTATATTTTTTAATGTTGGTATTTAGTAAAATTTCGTTATTTTTAAGTAAATAAATTGATTTATTTGTATGCAAGGCCCTGATGACGCTGTTAAGATGAGAAGTACAATATGGTTGTTATGTAGCTTTCAATAGCCGAGCGATAGCAAAACTTGAGCGATATTTGTTGCTAATTCGTATTTCTTGACAAAATATGCAATGTTTTGATCAATTTAGTCTTAAAATAAAGTTACAAATAATACATTTTGTATAAAAGTACAAGTGTTATCAATACAGGTTCGGAGTTTTGTTTTTTAGCAAAGAAATCCTTATGTAGATGGACGTTATTTTATGTAGTTGTAGGATCAGGGCTGTGCCTATCGTATTATCATCTAATTCAATCACATTCCGTGCAATGGTTGAAGAATCGATTCCTCATCCAAGGTTTCTTCACCAAGGTCACGTAGGGGCGCAGGTGTGAGGTAGGCTGAGACAATTGTTGAGAAAATCGATACCAAAATTGAGAAATGGGTCCGTTTTATCGAAATTAGATTGGTTTGTTTTAGTAAATGTTATTTATTAGCTTTTACCTAGGGGCTATGTAATCGCTTTAACATTGTTGGACATTTGGGGTTTTAACTATTTGGGTTAGATACATTTGGGTTAGAGCTGTCCGTTTTTGTTGGGTTATTAATGTTTCTCGATAAGTCTTTCTAGTTGTTAAAGTCTGACGTTTTGTTATTGTTTCTAAACAAAGAGGCTATAATCCAACGTTTCGTAGTTGCCACACTACATAGAGTTTGTATAGTAAGTAAGTATCTTCACATCCATATCCAACTCGCTCCAACTTAAGATAAGAACCAGACTTTCCACAACCTGTTATCAGATGATTCTTAAATACTTTGGCCACGTATCACGTAGGGAGCCGACAATCTTGAAAAGCTCGTCATCGAGGGAAAAGTTGAAGGAAAAAGAACTAGGGGCCGATCTCCTACCCGTTGGACTGACATAATTAAGGAGCATACTGGGTTACCAGTACCGCAGGCCCTCAGAACAGTCGAAAACAGAGAACGATGGAAAACGATTACCAAAATGGCGATGGTATCCGTCCAGAGTAGGCACGAACTTCAGCAATGAAGAATGCGACTTAGAAAATTGGACATTTAGTAACAGAAAAGCAACTATATTATTGGGACAATGAAAGTGTTGATATCCGAAATTCAGAAGTTTCCACCCGACAAAGAGTCTAGAAATTCCAACCTTATGAAAGTATTTCACAACAAATATATCGCTGAATTCATAATGTGACGTCTTAAAGTTGTTTCTCTACAAAGAGATTTCTGATGGTTAAACTCTGACGTTTTGATTACTTTCACTTGATGACAAAAACAACTTGAAATTAAAATTTGATGCTTTAAAGTTGTCAAAAGCACTACTAGTTAAACAAAGAAACTATTTCATATATATCTATAGCCGAAGGAAATTATTTACATATCTTCATGCTAAGTCCCGTACGAGGTAGGTTGAGATATTCGAGTGTCAAATTTCATGAACCCTGCCTAACTTCCTTCACATTCACAGTGTTTTTATACAAACATGCCGGTTCCAGAGACTCTTGACTCCACTCTTGGATAAAACGTGATCAATTTTATAGTAGAATGACAACCTTGGTCTCGTCGGGTACCTACATCCATCTAAGTATATTCGTATTGTTAATCTGTTTCATCAATCTTTCATCCGTCATTCTTTTCACATGACGGAACCAACAGAGCATGCTCTTTCTCATGCTTACACCAGTTCTTAATTTCAACCACACTCTTTCTAGGATCTCACTGTTACTCATACGGACATGGAGCGAGCAAACTTTATGAATAAAATAAAAAGATCCTCTCTTTAGATGCATGGTAGGTTGGATAGCTGGACTAATATAATAAATATTTTCCATCGTCAGCGCTTGGTAAAACTTCCAAATATTCATATTATTTTTGAATGAAAAAAACACCTATATTATTTTGAGAGCATCATCAGAGCCTTTACCATGAGTTGGTATAGATTATGTTAGACATGTTATGTTATGTCATGTTATGTTATGTATGTTCTAAACATGTGAATGAATGAATACACTTTATTATGCACCAAAATTTAAAAATAATACACTCTTTCACTTACTTATAATTTAATATACTTTTCACTTATAATATTTAACTTAGTTGCAAAAATAGAGCGATCTTTGCAAGACAACCTTAAAATGTGTTTCTCAAAGTTACCAACAGAGGCGCTGTTCAAAGTTTTCATACAAATAATTTACAGAGACGGTAGCGAGTATAGTAAACTGGACAAGCTGTAAGCTCATGGTGAGGGCTCTGGGCTAACACTTACAGTTGTTATGATTTTAGTTTTTGCCTGTTATATGCGAGAAGATGGGCTTCTTTGTAGAATAGACCATCTGTCTTCCTTGCCAGGCAGCTTGAAAAAGGCGAGCATAGGCTCACTGTCACTTACACCGTGACATCTGACTAGGTGGTAGAGATATAAAATTAACCTTTATTTTGCTAATTACACGTAAGCAGTGTAACTGTTGTGGCAAATAATCCTCCAAACGACACGGAATGTGACAAGCCTAACTGACGTTCCCACCACCCAACTCCGCGACCAGAACACGCATAAACGAAGAGCTCGGAAACAATATAAATTGTCACGTTCTTTACATGTGACAACTCTACCTAAAGTTCCCACCTCCCACCTCCGCGACCAGATCACAAATAGAGTCCAAACACGGGAAACAAAAGCACTTGTCACGTCCTTCGCCAACTTTGTCGAAGAGCTCACCACAAAGAACAGCAAAATAGCAAAATAAAGGCTTATTTTACATCTGTTATAATGGATTTCCGCAAAGTAACACCTGATTCAATAAAATAGGTGGTAGAGTTTAGCAGCGACTCGCCCGAATTGGTACCACCGCCTTACCTATTCCTGCCGCCATAACGTCATGACATGTTCCGGTTCGGAGGGTAAGGTAGCCGGTAAACTTACTTTTGCTCGAGGCCTAACATCCCGGCTTCAGGTTGGCAACGCACCATTACCACCTTTGGTGTCTCTAGGCGGCGTGAATTTCTCTACATCAGGAAATCCATCCGCTTGTTTGCCTTCCAATATCATAAAAAAAGGGTTTCTTCATTCAAAGATATGGCTAGCTGGACTTAACCCAAAAACCCAGCTATAATAGTTATAGCGATTAACAATTTAAACCACATCGTATACCATCTATTATCTATGAAATACCTACTTTTTTACGTCTATAACTCAAAAAAAAAGAGTTTTGGCGCCATCGAGGGAAAATATAGTCGAAGTTTTGTACAATTTTGTGCAGTGAAATTGCACAAATGAAATAATCATGAAGAAATAAGCGTATCGTGTATATTTACTCGTTGACGCCAAATCTCACTGTATGAGCTTGAGTAATGAGGCCACCGCTTTACCCAAGACCCTGATATGACTTAATGACTACTTATGACTTTGCTTATGACTAATTATAATTGAATCCCGATTTTGATAAATTTGATGCAAATTTCTACTTGACTAATGGCAAAATACTAACGTGAATGCCAAAACCTAAAGAAAGAAGAAGAACTCAAAAAAACCTTGACACGTTTCGCCATTTGGCAAACGTTAGCCGACTATACCAAGTAATCATGTTAGCAACACAAGTTCGCAGCAGTGGTAGATGGACGCTACATTTACACTTATTGAGTTTCCATTTCCAGCTGCTATGCTTTTAGAGACCATTAACGACAATTTCCACTTTTTAGATTCCTTAGTTAAAGATTAAAATCCCTATTTCTGAATCCCCATCTTCAGTTCCATTTATGCTAAAAATATAGTCCATACTAATATTATAAATGCGAAAGTTTGTCGGTCTGTATGTTGCTCCTTCGATTGTAATGAAATTTGATAAACACATAGGTAAAGACACGAGTTTAAATACAGGCTACTAGTTTTTTAAAAATCAACCCCCTTGGGACTACTATGGGCGATGAATGTTTGTATAAAAATGTATTCTACGCCGACAAACCATTATAAATTTGCAACATTACGTGTCTTGTCTTCTTTTTTAATATTAAATATATAAAAATGTCATGGCACAATAAGTAGCTATGCTGAATCTGAACTTTTGAGTTAAACATTTTTTTATCATTTATTTTAAATCAATACGTTCTTTTAATTAAAAATTTTCAATACCCTCCACAAAATCAATGAGTAATGTAGCTAATAACGAATATTCGAATCGGAAGCGGTCCATTTGTTCAAATGATATGATGCCACGGAGACACAAATTGTTGAATTGAAAAACTTTTAAATGGATATATCAACTTACATGCAGATTTTTTTCGAAAGCTATATTGTAATCGAAAGAGTTCTTAGCTTCATTGCTTGTAAATTTTGTCGGTGGTGCTTGAAAATTTTAAATTTTCGTAAAATGTAAAAAACATATTTTATGTGGCTGACCCGGAGTCAAATTCAAGACTTTCATGGTCTCCATGGACTGGAGTCTTTAACAAAGAAGCTAAATATAGCCTTTGTTTGAAACATGTAGGAAAATATTAATAAAGAACACTTCAAACTTATAACACACATTTTTTTTGCGTTGGGAGTGATATTATTATATTATAGACTTTGTATTAATAGTATAATTGCTCTATAAAGTATCTTGTATTTACATTAAAAAAATATTAACTAACAAACTTTTGGGGTAGGTACTTGACAAACCATTAAAAATAAAATCGGAATCTGTGTATTAATACGTGATGTTAACTTTGGACCCCTTTTTACGAAAATTCTGCGGACGCAGGAGCATAAAATTTGGCGCACTTATTGTTTCGTTTATGCTACTTTCAGTTTTTTACAGCGCCACCTAGATTCTAAACTTTGCTTATATGCTTTAAAATGATAAACCGATTGAAATACGAAATATATAAAAGCACAAGAAATATATGAAAAATGTGACACAATTTCAAGTTTAAATTCTAAAATTTAATTTAATTTTTCACTTCTGGCAACCTTTAGCGGCATAACTAATGAAGTTTCCCTTAACTGGATTTTTGTACGGAGTTGACATTTTAATGTAATTCGTTATTCTGCGAGTTAGAATATATTTTTAACTGAAAGAAATATTTTTAAGAATATGTGATAACTGCATAAGGTCCCAGGTTTGGTTTTTCCAATTTTCTAAAAAAAAGTTTCTCGGGATCGGATATGTGCCCGGTTGACTTGCCACCTATCACATTGTCTGACTTAGTGTCTTCGGCTAGTCGTGGATGCTCTGGTGGTGCCTCTGCCTACCTTTTCGGGGATATGGTCGTGAAGATACTTTTTTTACGTGATAAGAGAAGCCACAAGCACTTGGCTCTCCTCAGAAGTGGAGACAATCCTTAATGAGTAAATTCCCAGTATCCCTCATAATGGTACACATTTTCACATTTTCCAAAACATTTGCAAAGGCCTCTGCAAAACCTTTGCTTGCCTTTTGTTGAATTTGATTAGAGATGGGTGTCACCTCTTCTTCTTTAAAGTACGGTGATGATAGCTTGACTAACTTTAACTTTTGTTCTACAAAGCTTTTTGTTAAAGTAAACACTATCCGACTTATCCACACCGGTGTAAGTTTAAAATGAGAGACTGGCAGCCAATGAAATAGTTGGAGTCGGTTTATGCAATATTTCTGCAGTAATTATTCAAAAACCAACCCCAAAGGACTGTAATTGGAAACGAAAATATCAATTTTCAATTTTTTTCTCACTTAATTTATTGTGCACTCTAAATCTACCATTTAAGTTATTTTATGAGTTTCTTTTTTGGGTGAGCTGGAAGAAATCTCTTTATCTGAGATAAGCTGACCTTTTGTACAAGTCTTTTTGTTTTAAAATTTATGTAATTTTTTTATGTACAATAAATGATTAAATAAATAAATAAAGTTTGTATTAAAATCATAACTATTCCACTCTGACGATGTCACTGTTATACAGCTTGTACATATATATCTTCACGCCAAGCCCCTTACGCGGTAGGCAGAGAGTATCGAGTGATAAAATTATATGAATAATATAAAACCTCATGATCCTGAGGCGTTCTTCACATTTCTATAAAATATTTTAAAGAATGAAAAAAATTCGCCCCAGACAGGATTTGAACCTGTAACCTTTCGTCTTAAGCCAACGAATGCTGTAACCATTTAAGCTAAGCTAAGCTAAGCTGAAGATTCAAGTCCCATGGCGAAATTTTTAATTTCTTCCCCGTTAACTCGCTTACTTATGTCCTTTAGATACACAGTTCTGAATACCTACTATATGAGTTCATCGTTACAGATGAAATTCACATCTATATTGGCCATAACTTTCGTTTTTCTTAAGGAATTTTTATTTTAGCACGTGCCCTGTGCTTAGGAATTTTTTTTTCTTTTTTAAAATTTATAGAAATTGAATCCAAGCACAGGGCTTGCTAAAACAATAATTCCTTCACATTACCCTTTTCATACAAACACGCCGGTTTGTACAAACAGCTAGTATCTAATAAATAGCCAATTCAAATAGTAGCCATTTTGCCTCTGGCAATACAATACTTCCCATCAATCAACAGGGAGAATGCAATAACCTGGGAACGAACATGAAACATGTACATGTAATTTTAAACCGTATTACGTATGCATAGAATGCAAATATATATAACAGGGTTGAACGTTTGGCATGGTATTTGGTGTACAAAGAGAATAGAATTTCCTTAAGGCTTGGCACAGGCTTTGTTGGCTTAAGCATTAATGTGGAATATTTAATCCCTCGTGTAAACTCGGGAGTTGGGAATTTCGGTGAATTAGAATATTAGAATTATGCAGGTGCATACCCTTAATTCTTTTTTTTATGATATTGGAAGGCAAACAAGCAGACGGATTTCCTGATGGTAAGAAATTCACGCCGCCTAGAGACACTAAAGGTGGTAATGGTGAGTTGCCAACCTGAGGCCAGGATGTTAGGCCTCGAGCAAAAGTAAGTTTCCCAGCTACCTTAACTTCCGAACCGGAATACGTCATGACGTTATGGCGACAGGAAACATTAAACTCTGCCTCTTCAGTCACAGTGCTAGTGACGGTGAGCCTATGCTCGCCTTATACGAGCTGCCTGGTAAGGAAGGCATATGGTCTATTCTACAAAGGAGCCCGGACCAGCTTAGGTTAGGTTTTGCTGTCAGTTTTCCCGGTCTATTATGACTGACGTATAACCTAGCGTGTAATAAGGTGACTGACAGGTGCATGAACGATTTGGGTAACAAACATTCTAACTTAATTTATGTTTGAAAGAAGTATCAACCACATCCTAAACTAATTTTAGATATATTATATCTTTTTTATCGAAATCTAAGAAGGAAGTTATATTTTCGACTGCAATTTAGTTTTTTATGTATGTTAATTGATTTCTATCATTATTTTTGAACCGATTTTTGAAATTCTTTTTTATTTGAAAAATACGATTTAGAAGCGATCTCATTCGCACCTAGTCTGAATCATTTGAAGGAATCCCAAGGAAAAATGATAAATAATAATTTTCAACCGACTTCAAAAAAGGAGCAGGTTATACGTTCAACTCCATTACTTTTTGATTTTAGTATGTTAATCGATTTCTCTGTCATTTTTTAATTTTAAAAAATATTTTTTATTAAAAATAACGAACTTCAAAGTGTGGTCCTATTGCCACCAAGTCTGTATCAGATGTCGGAATCATAGGGAAATCGAAGAAAATACTTAATTTTTGTTTAGCTAGACGACTTACTTCTTGTAATCGAAGTAGGTTTTTTTAAAATGAAAATTATTTATATGCGGAATATGTGTGTAAATGAAATGTAACAAAAATATTTAAGTATATCAACATATTTTACCATATTTTGGAGTGCAAATATTTTAATATTTATAAAAAGTATTATTTAAATACATACATATTAACTTTTAAGCTAATTAGTTATATTTAAAACTACTTTAATTATTTATTACCAATCATTTTAAAACCATAATTATATTTAACCGTAAATTACCACAGTTATACTGCGCATAAATTAACATAGTGTATGTCTACACTATAGTAATTTACTAGTTGAAGACGTAGTTGTTTTTTTTAGTTTTGCTGTGCTTAAACAGTTCCAAAATCCAATGTAATAAAAAATGGGATATTATAAACGTGTCTAATTAGTCAGGCCATTACAAGTTACATTGGCGATAAATTTCGAGGAATATGTAAACATTCATTGAATTTCTGTTTTCAGATATATTTTTAAATATAATTAGCCCATTGAAAACAACGCCATCTTCAATTATCAATACCAACTACTATTTTTTCAAAATTATGAATTTAGTTTGTGCGCCATCTGTGATCTTTTACCGTTATCATCAATATATTTGCTGGTGTGTGAAGTGCATGGTAGTATGTGTAATGTCTTTTTTATTTAATGCACTTTAAAAGCACGGTTATTGAATAACATTAGCGTTGTGTTCTTCTCCCACAGATAAACTATTAGTTTGCCAAATTTCATATTCCTCGTTCTTGTCCAGGATATTAAAACTAGTGATGTATATAAATTTTGAGTTACTGCATAAACGTATATAGAAATGTCGCATACAAACTTATCTGGCAACACTGACCATGTTTATTTTATTTATTTAATGAATCATTTAATGTACACAAAAAACTTACATAAACTTTAAAACTAAAAGACTTGTACAAAAGGTCAGCTTATCTCAGATAAAGAGATTTCTTCCAGCTCACCCAAAAAAGAGGTCATAAAATAACGTAAATGGTATACTTACAGTGCACAATAAATTAAGTAAGAAAAAAAAATTATAACTATACAGCATTTACACATATAATATGTTATATACATCAAACCCAGGAGAAAAACAAAAAAGAAATGATATGAACAAAAAAAAAAAGAAAAAATATTAATAAAACATAAAAAGTGCATACATAAATATATACAGTTGCCAACATAACAAAAATATATAAACTTGTAATCTGAGATGAGATATCTGTTATATATATATATACCTCTTTCTATCAATTATATTGAAAGAAGATAGCTACTTATAACTTAACACAAATTTAGCATTGTGCGCAACAGAATAGCCACCCCCACGGTATTGGTCGGATATCCGGTGATCCCAAAACTTCGTAGTACGAACTAATTGTTCGGACGAACTGTTTCAGTATTATCAGTTCTGTATCTTTAGCTAAGTTTTAGTACAACTTTCGCGTTGGTCTTTAGTATAGAATAGTCCATCTACTTAAATTTGACATCTCAAAAAGACGGGCAAAGATTAAACGGATCTTTACAAACTAGGTCGCTGGTAGTTAAGTGAGTGATCTGCCGATGATCTTATCTGATGACTTGCCCGGGTGATCCATTGCCTTATCTATATCTCTTTCCTTCTTTCTTTTGATCGACTTCTTTATTATTTCTTTATTGATTTTAACGCCTTAATGGGTTATTGGTCCAGTGTATGCGTTGAGTAAATGATACATTATTTCTAAATAAAACTTGTATCTTTTAATTATACACTTTATTTCACACTTAATATTATACTTAAGCCAACGGGTTATTTCAACTTATATTGGCTATATGAGGTGCCGCGTTCGGTTACCAGGTAGGACAATACAAAAAGGTTTTTTTTTTAGTTCTAATAAAGATGTTAGATAAGTGTCTGATTGGCAATAAGTTTTCCATTTTACAAAATGTGGGACTAAGTACCTTGGTCCAATCATGAGTGCTTTGCCTCCCTCATCAAGAATACATACTTGAAGATTCCTACTTTTACTATATAATGACAGTGAGAACCATTCTTGTTTGCTGTCTTATTACATAAACAACGAAATTACTAAATCGGCAAGCAAGAGATTACAATTCACATTTATTAAAACGAATTTTCACATTTTAAAATCCACGAAGAGGTAAGGAGACCCCTATGGCTAGTGGAAGACACTAAGTCTCAATGATCGGTAGCTAGCCTATCGCAAACCCGAACACATATCCAGTCCCGGGTAACATTGTTTTTGTTAGAAAATTTTAATAACACATACTTTCTTATCTTGACCGATCCGGGAATCGAACCGGGGACCTGAAGATGTTAAGTCCAACAGCGGACCGTTAGACCACAGAGGCGATAACATATTTGCGATAATCTATGTAAGAAGTCGCGGGTAACTGCTAATAGGACATAAAAGCTAAAACGCAACGGATATAAGTGAAATGGATGTGAAAACCGCAGGGTAACGTAATTATATGTAGCCAAATTGAATCTGGTGGACCTCGATACATAATTATAAATGTATCCGCCATTACCCATTAGGGATTCGGATAATTAAATGATTCTTCATTAATGTTTTCCGACATGTTTTGAACGAAAGCTATATTTAGCTCCTTTAATAAAACTCTTGTGGGTAGGGATGAAACGATACCACTGGGGTATCGATACTTTACTCGATACTGGTATCGGTCGTCAAGTATCGATACTTACTAGTATCGTATCGTTTTTGGAATATTTTAAGTGAAAACCGTTTCAAGTATTGGTATTCTTTATTGAAAAGTACTAATAATATTTAACATAAAAAAATATTTTTTAGATACTTACTCCCGACCATGAGTGTCGCGGGTTAACGCTAGGACAACACGTCCCCTTCAAAATAATTTATGAAACATGTCCGTTTTCGTGGTGCTGCTCAAGTAATTCAACATTTGTAAATGTCTTCCGGTTAAACTTTTATGTAACTAACTTTAACTTATCTTAATTTATACCTTTAAATCAGCAATTCTTGAATATATATATAATTGGAATCTCGGAATCGGCTCCAACGATTTTAATGAAATTTAGTATGTAGGGGTTTCGGGGGCGAAAAATCGATCTAGCTAGGAATCATTTTTAGAAAATGTCATTTTATTCGTGTTTAAACTGAAAATTTTTTCGTGCTTAAATTGAAAAATATGACTCTTCCTGACATCTATTGGCGAATAATAATACTATTTTTTGTGAGCAATAAAGTTGTTCGAGCAGATGGCGTTGTTAAAAGACACGAAGTCAATGTTCATTTAATAATTAGTGTTTGCTAAGAAATTTTATATTATTTTTGTAAAAAAAAAGGTTATAAACTAATCAACTTAAACATTAACTTCCATTTTTTTTTTCAAATAACAAAAAGGCGTTTAAGTAGTCCCAATTTAAAATATTATTCATATTTCATCGTTTTATTAGTATGTAATTCGTACTTAAACATATCCAAAAAACACAATTTATAAAAAAGAAATACCGAGCAAAGCTCGGTCATCCAGGTACTGTATAATAAAATGTACTTGGTATCGGATAAAAGTATCGAGTACCTACTAGGATTTACTTGTATCGTTACTCATGTAATCAACATCTATTTTGGCGTTGGTTACATGAGTTTCAAGTTTGATTTCGGGTCAGGCAAATGAAATGTCATAAAAATGAATTCCTATTTCGTGTGATCACCGCATCTAGCCTGAACGGATGGATATTGCTAATTCTTTTTGTCATATTGGTTCTTGTCAGAAAGGTATTATGAAAAGAAAAACCTGTAAAACAACTGGTAAAATGGGAAAATCAATGCATTAATCCGTACAAACTGTTAATTGCTGTTAATGTAAAGCGATCAAGTTCACCGGATCGGCTAATTTAAATATAAAAATGTATTCCTACAAATTTCCCTTGGTCTTCTATGTTGTTCCTTTGGTTTTTAGCTACATTGCATATAAACTTCAAGGGGGTTATCAAGAACCTTTAATTTTGACATTATTTTAATGGGTTTTGCATGTTTTAAAATCTGATAAGTGGTTTTTAAGTTATAATAATATTAGTTACGTAGTGTTGAAATTGAAGTTGGTTTTTGTAGTAAAATAGTGTGCTTACTTTAACTATTTCTGCTTCTGAGTCTTCCATAAGCATTTTCCCTGTGTTAAACGAAACAACGAGCTCAGGTATAATATTACCATTACCAACAAAACTAATTGTAATAGTGTGATGTGCAGCATCATGCCCAGGTAGAGATCCATCTTTTTACCTATTCTTGCAACCAAAATTAATTTTTCATGTTCGGTCTAGGGTAGGGTAGCCCGCAGATTTGCATAATTGGCATAACTTCTAGGCCAGAGTACAGTCATGCACTGATATCTATAGGTCACGATTATTTTTTAGCATCAGGAGTCTGACAGTATCACACAAAATTACTTCTTACTAGGTTTGGAAAATATAGTTTAGAAGGATGCATGTGACGAAGGATTTATGTGTGTGGCAGGAAAGTAGGCAGGCAGCTCGTTAAAGGCGAGCATAGGATTACCATCACTAACACCATAACATCTGACCATGGTGGTAGAGTTTCGCAGCGACTCGTCTGGATTGGTACTACCGCCTTACCCATTCCTGTCGCCATGACGTCAGTGTTTACTATTAGCCTTTTCCAGTTCAGAGGATAAATAAGCTTAATATTAAGATAAGTAAACTTACTTTTAATCAAAGTCTAACATCCCGGCATCACGTTGGCAACGCACACTAGATTTGGTGTCCCTAGGCGGCGTGAATTTCTTACCATCAGGAAATTCGTCTGCTTATGTACCTTTCAGTATCATAAAAATTAAATTAAATAAATACTAGGTTGATGGAATATTCGACTAGTTATTTGGTCAGCGTGCATCTTTTTTCTAGACCCCGTTAAAACCGTTGATCTTTATTATTGACAGAGATATATTATAGTAACTAAATACCATAAACAAACAACAAAGCCTACACAAAGCTTTAAGAGCCCAACTTGAAGTAAAAGGGAACTTTTTTCATAATTTTCTCATAAAATTGTCTAAAAATAGCTTGGACTTTTAAGTACCGTTTAAAATCATAAAGAGCGGCCTTTTAATTAAAAATATCCAAGGAAACCCATTTTCGACCTACAAAAAAATTAAAAGTTTTTAATTCGACGTATTTTTTACATTTTGTTTATATTAGACCGCGCATAACTTGATACAAATAGAAGCAGAGAAAGTCTGATTTTAAAAGTTCTCTCTTTCCTTCTTTAGGTTTTTGCATTCACGTTAGTATTTTGCCATTTGCATCAAACTTACCAAAATCGGGATTCAATTATAAGTAGTCAAAAATCGTCAATAAGTCATGTCAGGGTCTTGAGTAAAGAGTAAATACATGATACGCTAATTTCTGAGTGATTATTTCATTTGTGCACTTTCACTAAACAAAATTGTACAAAATGCCACCAAAATTGACTAATTTCACTCAATATAAACACGAAATTAAAAAAATATGAAAAAACTTTGACCATCTTTTCGCTCGATGGCGCTAAAACTGTCTAAAAGTTATTTTAAACAAAATATGTGGAAGTTATATATTTAATGTCTTTATTTTTTATGTATATTAATCGATTTCTTCATCATGCGTGCGTTTGACGTCGTTTCTATAAAACATTTTTTTTTAATTTAAGACAACGTATTTCTGTGCTGGTTCTGCAATAATCACTTCTGGATCTGATGATGGAGCTCCAGCGAAATCGAGAAAAATACTAAACTGTTTGTATATTTAGAAGACTTAATTTAAAAATGAAAGTCGGTTTTAGCGCATTTAAATTGATTGATAGGATAGAGAGTATCCACTATACGCAGGGTGACATACATGGGGGGTTTCCACAAGATGCTCTTGTAAAGTCTTTTGTAGTTACACTGCCAAAAAATATTTAAGTTTCATTCAGATGACCTAATAATGATTTTTTTTCGGTTTTATACGGTTTTAATTATAATTATTTTATGAGTTATTTTATTTCTTGTCCATTTTATCGTTTTAATAAGGATATTAATCTATTGCCTGGCAGTCTCTCCATTGCAGAAATATGACTACCTCTATTACCCATTTGTGGAGAGATCTAGTAAATTATTAAGATGGTAGTTCATTCTCAGAGTTCAGTTAGTCGAAACGATGTGGTACAGTATTTTGCAGCAGGTCACCTAGATACTCATTCAGCTACTCCTGTCGTTAAACGTCAAACCTGACTATTGTCATGTTACGTGCTGATAGGTCAAGTACGATAGACTTGGGTAAAAATTCAGGAAGAAAATAAGGACACACCAGAAACAACGATGGTATTTACAGGCTTATTTTCTCTTCAGGAAGCTTTTAAGAAAACTGCCTGCTTGTTTACTTTGTTTCAAAAAAACTAATTTATGTTATTAAGAAAATCATAAAAAATGGGAGCAAAATATTCATTTAAATATATATGCCTTAACATTACATGAGCAATAAAAGTGGAAAAGATTTCACAATAAATATAGATCTTAATACAGTAATAGTACCTTAATTAAACAACCCACAAAGCCTCCACAGAGCACCGAGAGCCTCACCTGGCATATGAGAAAGATAACTTTTTTCATAACTTTCATATGAAATTGTTCAGAAAAATACTTCATACTTTTAAAGCAGTTGCTACAAAATGTAATTTTTAGTTTTAGTTACTAAATAACAAATTTCAGAGCTTAATTCTGCATTTGTTTTATTGTTTTTTTTAGAAAAAATAGCCCACATTCTAGATGTTAGAGGTCAGTAACAGTAAAAACTATTTTTATACGACTAAGGAGGGGGTTATTGTTTAACTATTGCTTATCTTTTATGTATTACTAGGTGGTAGAGATTCGCAGCGACTCGTCCGGATTGGTACCACCGCCTTACCTATTCCTGCCGCCATAACGTCATGACGTGTTCCGGTTCGGAGAGTAAGGTAGCCGGTAAACTTATTTTTGCTCGAGGCCTAACATCCTGGCCTTAGGTTGGCAACGCACCATTACCACCTTTGGTGTATCTAGATAGCGTGAATTTCTTTCCATCAGGAAATCCGTCTGCTTGTTTACCTTCCAATATCATAAAAAAAATATTTATTGACATCTTCGTAATTTCTGAACCGATTTTTTTTACAAAAAATAGCACACTTCGTTTGTGGTCTTATTGCCTAAGTGAGTTCCTATTTCGCGTGGGCATCGCGTTATACCTGAACGAGTAAACCAATTTTACTAATTCTTTTATTGTTGTGTTGCTTATTGTCAAGTGAAGATTATTGTTTAAAGAAACTTTTCTGACATACTCAGCTCTCACTTCCATACAACGACATTGGAATAAGCACAGAATTATGCAAAGCGAGTCTAGCTTTTTAACTCAAAACCTCGCTTTGAAATAGCTTACCCAAAGCTCCATTCACACTTTTCCTTGTATACTCTCCTCTCTACATACCTTCCATCCCTGCTAAAAGCACAACCAAAATATATAATTTCTTTCACTTGCTCCAACACTACATCATCAACTA
Organism: Calephelis virginiensis; assembly: GCA_002245475.1. NCBI lineage: Eukaryota > Metazoa > Arthropoda > Insecta > Lepidoptera > Riodinidae > Calephelis > Calephelis virginiensis. Next base: position 139,819 of record NJDC01002228.1, on the reverse strand, counting down.
ATACTCTTAAATATATATAGTCCAAATAGTAATATCAAAGTTTTTTATGGTATTAGACGGCGGACAAGCGCGCTGCTCTCCTGATGGTAGGAGACAATGGTGGCCTAAAGATACCATGGATGACTTTTGTTTTGTTTGTTATTGGCAGGAGAATGTTTTCAGGAAAGGACAACCGGGAAAATAGTAGAATAAATGGAAAAATGAATGCTTTTCCTCGTGGAAACTGATAGAAGCTATTAATATAAAGGGATACGAAGTTCGCCGGGTCGGCTTATCGGCTAGTAGGTTATAATTATTTCTACTTACGTTTAGGCTAAGAAGTACTATATATTTTTGTAATGATATCATAATATGAGACGTCTGTTGATATTGAAAACTTGCTGTTACCCGCGGCGTTGCCCGCGTGGCTAATTGTTCCACATATCCGTTTTTTAGGATAAAAACTATCCTATGTGTTAACCCAAATTACTCTCTACATATAGGTCGAATTTATATGTTGAAATTTATTATTATATGTTGAGCAGATTTTGCGTGAAGGAGTAACAAATATACAAAGATACAAACTTTCGAATTTATAATATTAGTAGGTTAAGTAGGTTATACAATATTTAGGTACGTAAAAATGGATTTTACAAGATGTATCGCAGTGGGCTTCACACTGGCTCGGACTTTCCTGCTACTTCTGGTCTTGGGAATAACATACGGACAGTACTCAGTGCCTATTGAGGCAGCTATTTACTTTAACTCGTGGTCGCCCATTGTTCGAAATTCGACCACAATAAATTTTAATTAAAAGTTATTTAACATGTTTAAAAAATATGTTTAAACAATATTAAGGTTCAATTTTCAAATATCTTTTTAATAAATTGTCATCTTCATTTCTCAAGACCAACTACATTTTTCCAAATATATGAATATAGTTTCTGTGTGTTATAAGGATATTCATTACAATGTTTTCAGGATTTCAAACCTTCTTATACGAGTGCATATGGTGTACAGACACATGAAGAGCTTTATGTATATGTAATTGGAAATCCCAATGTCATACCTGTGCCTGAAGCGATATCTGGATTACTTGAAACAATATTGACATATTTGCTTTGTGACGGTGTTGCTATGTGATATATCGTTAATAAATATAACACACTAGCAGGCCAGGTGAACAACGTATTCGTTTGTATGAATAAAAGCCTTGTTTTTCAAACATTCTCTAAAACGTTCCTGGTTCTTTTTCTTAAAAACCTTCTGGTAATCCTATTAATATTATAAATGCGAAAGTTTGTAAGTATGGATGTATGGATGTTTGTTACTCTTTCACGCTCGAATGGCTGAACGGATTTGTCTGAAATTTGGAAGACAGATAGATTGTGACCTGGATTAACATGTAGGCTATTTTTAATCCCGATCGCACACCGGGTTTCTGTGAAAACGCGGGCGAAGCCGCAGGTAGCAGCTAGTAACCAATATATCAAAAATTTGAAAATTTGGTCCATCCGTTTCGGTGTAATTTTTATATTGATTGATTATTGCTGTAGCTCATCTTTCCAGAGAATATATGTATGAGATCATGGGCAAAAAATATGGTGACGAAATAATAGTCTGGATCATTTTAACGTATACACACACAAGCGCTAACACTCATACACAACCACACACACACACACACACACACACACACACACACACACACACACACACACAAATATTTCTTTAATGAAAATTATGATATTAGGTATATAGCTGTTATAGTCTAAGATCCGAACTTAAGTCGACTTTCACCAAGCTGATAATAGGATTGAAAGCTGATGAGTGAAGAATATAATGTTTGACCATTTGCTTCTCTGCCTAGCAGTTCGTAAGACTAGGCGAGTACTCCTTAAAATGCAGGTCAGCACTAACAATAGCACTAGTGACAGAGTGCCCCGGGCAAGTTGGTACACAGCACCCAGAATAGATAATATTCTTGCCGCCATAGTGAATCGGCCATGTTCCGGTCCGGAGGATAGGGTAGCCGAATGACTTACGGCCAATATTAATAATCAATCCTAATCCAAAAACTGCTGTCCAAGATTGATATTTTGATCCATTTTTATGTAATCGCTTGCCAATAACATATCTGTGGACATGATAAATATGGCAATTAGGTATAGGATAGGCCGGCGGATACGCAGCTATCTAGATTGCTTGAAATCCATCTTTAGAGGAATGTTATCAACCTTGGCCTTTAAACAATAGACCTAACATCCCAGCGACAGGACGGCGACGCACCTGTAACATTTATGGTGAGAATAGACCACAGTTATCTCTTACCGTCAGGAGACAAGGGTTTTTGTTTACTCACCTATCACATAAAACATGGGTGGCCTAAATACGTCCTTGACAGAATATTTTTTTAAATTTTTAAATATGATTTTTTCTTAATGGAATAGAATTAATAAATTCTAAGTAGTTAGTAATTTTAAATACTTCTTACCTCTAAGTAGTATGTCAAATTATATGTTACATAAAATACATACAAAGCTTCACGCCAAGTCCCTTGCGGAGTAGGTAGAGAGTACCACCTTTGGATAACACGTCAGCGATTTTATCATGGAATATCAACCTAGGTCTTCCCGGGTACCTATATCCATTCACATTTACATGGAATATCTTTCGTCTGCCATTCTTTCCACACGTCCGAACCAGCGGAGCATACCCTTTCTCATTTTGTCAATAACACTTTCTTTCAGTCCCCAGTTACAAATGCGGTGAGCGAGTGTTACACCACAGATTTTAAGTAGCGCTCTCATTTCGACCGCATTTATGTTACTCTCATGCTCTTTCAGACAAACCCAACTCTCCATAAGCAACGTTAGGATAAGCACAGAATTATGAAAACCGAGTGTAGCACTTTGACTCAAAACCTCGCTTTGAAATAGCTTACCCAACGCTCCATTCACACTATTCCCTGCACACTTTCCTTTCTTTATCCGCGGTGTACCTTTCATCCTTCGATCCCTGCTTAAATCACAATCACGATATACAACTTCACTCACTGGTTTCAGCAGTACACACATCATCAACTATAACTTTTAAATCCGTTCTGGTTGTGGCTACATCTCTTGTAAATACCATAATACCTGGTTTTCTTCGCATTCATTAATTGATACTTTGTATTTTAATAGTAAGAATACTTTTTTGCGATTTTTCTCTGAAAACCTTAACGCCTTTAAGGGATTAACAGAATACATCTATTCAAGCAAATTTCAACTGTACAGTTCTTATAATTTCGGTGACATACAAACGGACAGTTAGACATGACGACACTATAACTGTTGGTGCTAATAAAACAGTTTAGTGGTGTGTATTGTGTGGAGCTGGATATATTTGGGAGTTTTAGCTTCCGGTAAGTCCAACTCATTATCAGCGCACTATTTTGCCTGTTTTGTTACGCCATAATACGTATACATTTTTTGGCGGAAAATTGCAAATTAAATAATTTTGTTTAGAGTTAAGTCGTAAGAGACTGGATATTTATGCTATAAAAGTTAAAACACGTATCTTAATTATTATATCCTACAGTATGATATACTGAAACTTATACTAGGCCTTCCCCAGACCCATATAATATACACGTTAGAACATTGAAGTTCGGCGTATTCGGATAATTGGCAATAGCGCCAATATGAAAGTTAGTCGATTGTTCTGAACCACTTTAGAATAAAATCTACATTATTCGGTTAGTGGCAGTTTGTGTTGTGGTGTATAACTTTACTTTACTGTTTAAGAGTTTGTGAATTTCTACTATGTAGTACTAGATATTGCCCGTCCGTACCTTTGTGTATTAAAGGCATGTGGCTCGACTACAGGATCCCGTTTAGATATCAGGAAAAAGTAGCCTATATTAATATCCAACTTCACATACACACTTTTTAAAAGCAAACTCTTGTACCTATGGTAAGGTTTATATGCCAACTGGTTTAAATTTTCTCAGCATTACCTATCAGGGCTTTATAACTGTAGATAAATAAGTCGGTTTTATTTTAAAGCTTCAAAAATGTTGGCTAAAGTGAAAAATAAAGTGAAAATGTAGAATTCTTTACTATAGCAAAGTGTGTAAATATACGATGAAATCGCACTAAGTGCCGACGATGAAAAATATAGACTCTATCCAACTTCTGAACTATCGCCGAATAAAAAAACAAAATTTGATATTTTCCAACGTCGGCGTTTGGCGCTGGCTAAAACTTCCAAACATATATTATAAATAAAACTATAAATAATAAAAAAAGTATCTTCACGCCCATATCCCCGAAGAGGTAGGCAGAGGTACAACCAAGGCACCCACGACTAGCCGAAGACACTAAGTCCCACAATGTGATAGGTGGCAAGCCTATCGCCAACCGGGCACATTTCCAATCCCGACCAACATTTTTTTTATTAGGAAATTGGAAAAATCCAATTTTCTTTTTGTTGGCCGACCCGGGATTCGAACCCGGGACCTCATGCAGTCAAGTCCAACACCTGGACCGCTAGACCACAGAGGCGACATTTTTATATTTATAAAAAAAAATATAACTGATACGTAAAACAGCACAAGTGTTTCTTGATTTAAAAATGTGATAAATATCAGTATCGCTTATTAATATATTAGCTAGTACTTTTTAACCTTAGTCGGAAATAGGATGAGGGATATATGTTTGGCTTCTATACATTTTTATGCATTTTTATATATGTGTAATCTAGAATGGATCGGTCCACTCTAATTCATAACACCCTAAGACCACCATATGTCCTTCAATTAATTAGTGGGAATAATTTGCAACACCTTCATGACATATGAAGCAATAAATTTGATTTGATTTTTTTAATGAAAAAAAAAAAACGACGAGTTGCACTCCGGGAGTGCCAGCAGAAGTGAAAACGTGCATTTTTGATATTTTAGAATAGTTAGGGAATAATTTAGCACGAATTGCTTTAATTATCAGTATGAAAGTACTATCATTTACGTGTAGAATACAATATTCATTTATTGCGCTGTCGTTCACAAACATGACAACGCGAACATTCGCACAAGAGCCCTGCGCCGTCTAAACGAAACAGCAGGCGCAGGCATACATTTTCGCAGCGCCGTAGAAAGAGAGAGGGATACTTTCTCTCCTACGCCACGCCGGCTGTTTACTCTCCATCCGTTTAACGAATTTTCGATCAGGTCACGTGACCTGACGCGAGTTTAGAAGTTATTACCCATTCCAATAAAAGTACGCAACGCCGCTAAAGAAGTTTTCACTTAAAAAAAACACAGAAAAAAAATATTTCAGGTGCTGCCCAGATACAATCCTATCTTAGGACAGATAAAATCCTTCTCCCCATAAGATTGTTGGCGAATATCCAAATTTAAATGGATCTGAAAATTTCAAATAATGATCCTGAAGTTTTGGCAACTAGTTTAGTTCTCATTTGCATATAGTAAGACAAAGTTTGGTGCACTCGTGTAATTGGTTATCCCGCCGATATGGAAGTCAGCTGAGGGTCGAAACCACTTCAGAACAATATCGGCATTATGTACTTTGACAGTTAGTCGTGTTACATCGTGTATTAGTTTGCTGAACCCGAACAGCAGGCACCAAACAGCGATTGTAGTCACTTAATATCACTAGTTTAAACTCTCTTTCCAGTTATATAATTAAGTTCTCAGTTAAATTTATATATACTTATATAAAACTAGTAGTGTAAAATGTAGTGGTTATAATTTCGCTACACTATCCACGCTGAGGGAGAGGGTGTTTTGGACCCTGCTCTAAATCAAAACTTATGACAACAGCAAATAGAAGTTTACACCCTCTTCATGACAACAAACAAATATGTTTTCAATGTGATAGGTCAGCAAAACTACTCTCTTGACACCACTAATGTTATAGACGCGTCACTGTCCTGTGGACGGGATGTTAGGCCCATTGTGCATAATAGTCTCAGTAATTATGGCGGCAGGAATAGGTAACTATTAATTTAACTATTAATCGCCTCTTATCAGCTTCTAAACAGAGACAATAAACTTAAAAAACCGAATAATCGCGTAATTTAAATTATAACTTGACTGGCTTTCACTCGCGGCTTCGGTTGCATGCTAATGATAAGACGCGCTCAGATTAAATATGTCATTACCAATAAGACCATTGGTGATGTAGACTGCTGCGTATCAATTAGTTGTGGTGGCGATCTACCACCTTACCAATATTTGTTACCATAATGACAATATTATGTACTGGTTTTTAGGATTGTCTAGTAGGTAGCACACTAGGATTTACACTTCGGTCACACGACAGCAATAACCTTACAAAATCGAAGGTGTCTAACCTCAGATGTCATTTACCACCATTAACCTCTAAGTATATGGACATGAAATACCTATGAAAAAATCATTTCTCAGTCATTTGCTACAAAGTATAGCTGCCATTCTGAAATTATAAGGCTGTCCAAAAAAAGTAAAGTATCGATATCGACACATGATATATTAGTGATGATCGATAGTTAAGTTTATTATTTACCTACCGATTAAAATTGCTACTGGGTAACTTACTTACTTACTTACTTACTTACTATGTGCTACTCAATTGGCTTATAAATAAGGACATATATTGAAACAAAATAATTAATATTTATCTATTTTTTATATAAAAAGTGCAATTATGTTTATATATTTTATATAAATCAAAATACAAGATTCACTATCGTTACAAAAAAATAAAATCAGATTACATTTAAACCACTTTCTTTACCTACTTTAAACTGAGCAATTGAAAGAATTCTTATTACGATAGACCGTGATTGATATTTTCAATGCCAATGGTATCCATCCATAACTTGTCAAGATATTCTTTTCTGGGAACGTAAAATAAAATATCGACAATTGTAATAGTATATCACTATAAAATTCAACACAAAGTATGGCGTTATTGGCAAGCATGAGCACTATCATGACGTCACTTTAAATCGACGCGAAAATGAGCAGACAATATTGTCGTTATCTCTTTCGGCACACATAATAATATCAACATTTGTTTAAAAGAGAAAAAGAGCTGTTGTTAAGATA
>NJDC01002228.1:106183-122562 GCA_002245475.1 Calephelis virginiensis | reverse complement strand
GGGTCACTAGTTTTTTGACAGAGCGTAGCATCAAGGACGTTGTCGATGGTATGTGCTCGGAGTCCAAGCTTGTCAATGCTGGTGTTCCCCAAGACTGTGCAATTTCTCCTACTCTGTTTCTTCTGACTGTGTGTCTCTTATGAACTCATTACTATGTAGACGACACTACCGGCCTTATACTTTGGCCGACATAATATATTTCGGGAACATGTCATCAAGAGCCGGAACTAACTTGTGTCTAAAGTTGACGATAATTTGTCTGAAATTTCGTTTTGAGGCCAGCAGAATCTTGTGCAATTTAACCCTAGCAAGTTAAAAGTTTGCGCGTTTTCCGCTAAAAAGACTCCCTTTTGTCGCATCTCCTAGATTTTAGAGCATTTCCCTAACTGCCACAGCCTGTATTGTTACACTCGGCGTTGATATTTCGAGTGATGTTTAATTTCGTGGTCATCTTGAAGAGATGGCTAAAATAGCCTCTATAAAGCTTGGTGTGCTAAGTAAAGCGAGACAGTATTTCAAGTCGACCCATCGCTTACAAAGCGCGATTTCGGCCTCATAAGAAGTACTGTTCTCAACTCTGGGCAGGGTTTCCACAGTACCAGCTCCTTTCATTTGAGCGCATTCAATGTAAAGCAACTCGAATTGTCAAAGACCACAAAGTTGCGTAGAAACGTTGGGTCCCTCAGTGTCTTCTACCGTATCTGTCGTATGGAATGCTCTGAGTAGTTGTTTGGTTTAATTGCAGCAGCAGATTTCCACCTTTGGACATCGCGTCAGAGCTTAAAGTATCATGCCCTGATACTTTAAGCTCTGACGATGGAGACCTAGTTTGAAATTCCATGTTCAATTTTATCCTTAGGCCAACTCTTGCCACCGAAATCTCCACAACCAGGTTCTTTGTATGAAAAAAGCAATGAATGTGAAAGAAGCTCGTGACACTTGGTACTTGATGTTCTCTGCCACCCCAGCAAGGAACTTGTTGTGAATATATGTATAGCATTTTATAAAGAAATAGTTAAAACCCAATATTTATTTTAAATTTCTTAAAAAAACTACTCTAACCCCTTTATAAGTTTGTTAACGCGAACTGGTCCATAGGTAGACGCAATCTGAATTTTGTGGACGCGAACTGACGCTATTGCCTTATTTTAGTTATTAAAAAAACCTTAAACATTTAGGCTAAAACTTTGCTTCATCCTAAAATAGACTAAACTACATATGGTTATGGTTTTGGTTATGGTTACAATATTGGGGAATTCGAAATTAGATCTAGGACATTTTTATATTTTCCCTCAAACTGCAAACTCCACTAAGTGGACGAGAACTGGCGAAACGACCCACTTGATTTTGCTCCATATCATTAATTAAGTACCTAACTAATTAGGTATGTATTTACGATGGGGTAGTATCGTATATTATTATTTGCTTGCATATATTAAAAAAAACAACAGAAAAAAGTGATTGAAATAATTCACAGAAGGTCGCAACTTAAGTAAATAAACAAGCAATAAAAAGTACTTGTAAAAGAGCGGGAAGAACGCAGCGCGGAATGCTAAGTAGAAAGAAGTATTATATTATTATTATATGTACGAGTATTGTTCGGCGGTTCAGCGCATGCAGCAAATGAACGATGCGGCAGGCGTACGTTGTAAGATAACGGCGGTGCGTCTTTGTACATATTAGGTACATATGCAGGAAAGTTAGTCAAATAGCATAAACGTGATATTTGTATATGTATTGCAATAAATGTATTAAAAATCGATTTTTGACCTTGGAATATGTTTGTTTGGTATTGTGAATGATAAACACTTAATTTTGGTAAACACCTGATATATTGTTAACGCTAAAACTGTCAGATTGTTCTGTTGACTCTAATCATATCACTCTGGTAACAGATAAAACAGAAACGGTTCGTGTTATTAACACAACTTTGGTTAACACTGTTAGCTGACGTGTTAACACTAATCATATAGCTCTGTTAATACTAACCATATTACTTTGATAACAGATAAGTGGTGTTAACCAACAGTTTCGCTTAACTAAAATAATACGTAACTGGTTACAGTGGTTAACATTTTTGAATTTGGTTTTTAACAGAAACGGTTTGGGTTATTACCACAACCAATCCGATCCCTGGTGGTGACTACCTTCTAAGAGGTAGCACTCAGGTAGGTCCTGTCTAATATAAAAAAAATCTAGCAAGACGATTCTTTAAGACCACATTCGTATACATCAAGTTAAATACTGTTCTTATTCATTCAACGTTACATACAAAGTATGATTGATTTAAAATGTTAAAAACGATTAGCTCTAATATGTTAAAATGAAAAAGAACGAACAAACTTTAAAGTAGACATTTTAAAGAATGCTAAAAGAATACAAACGCGACAAACCTGTCCGAGCTTACAAATTTTCAAAGCCTTTGCCAAATGTCACTACTATTTACTGTAGCAAAAACATTTTCAGCCCACTGTCCTCAATGCTTTAGGATAGTATAGCGAATAACTACTTCGTAATACGAGTTTTTTGAATAGGTAATACTGATACTCCTGGTGTTGGCCGTGGGCGGAGGTGATCACTTTCCATCAGGTGACCCACTTGTTCGTTTCCCTCTTCTTCTATATATAAAAAAAGGTACGTAATTTATCAAATCACTCGGCTTTTATCCGATAGTGGTGTCAAGAGTCTCCTAAACCAGCTTGTTTGTATTAAAGAGGTAATGAATGTGGAATAAGCCAGATAGGAACAATTGTGTTATTACGGTATATTTTCATACCTATTTTATTAAATCAAAGTTGTTACACATTATAGACTACCTTATCGATGAGTTTTGTGGAATCATTTGACATACACATATACATAACATTGTAGTGTCTGTTGTGGTGGAGGCTGAACTTGCGTTTTGTAAAGTCGTTTATGTATTTGTAAAAGTATCTTCATGCCCATATACCTGAAGGGGTTGGTAGAAGCACAATCAGGGCACCCATGACTAGCCGAAGACACCACACTGTGATAGGTGGCAAGCCTCTCGCCAACCGGGCACATATCCAATGCAACCGGGCAACGTTAATTTTATTTGAAAATTGAAAATAATACGCATTTTCTAGATTTTTTTGTTTCCCGACCCGGGGATCGAACCCGGGACCTCAAGAAGTCAAGTCCGACGCCGGACCGCTAGACCATAGAGGCGATTTCTATGTTAGATTATTAAAAAAAAAATATTACTGCACTCACTGACTATATATTGGCATTTGTTACATGATAACTAGCGAACGACTGACTCCGCTCGCCCCGAAATACACTTATGTTCCAGATACACAATATGCATCAGCAACTTCTCCTAGAGTTGTAAGCAATGGATTGGCTTGAAGTACTGCCTCGCCTTATTAAGCACAGCCATATTTTTGGAGGCTATTTTAGCCTTCTCTTTGAGATTGACCATGAGACTGAACATCACTCAATATATCAACGCCAAGTTTACTAATAAAGACTGTGGAAGCTAGGGAAATACTCTCAAGTCGATGAATGGAGATTTTTTACCAGAAAATGAGCAAGCTTGTTCTTCTTCAGGTAAAATTGTATCAGGTTCTGTTTGGCTTTTGGCTTCAGCTCTCTATGACGTAAGCTGTCAAAAGTTTATCCAAAAAGATAAAAATAATACGAGTACCTGTACATATGTCTGAAAATAGAGCTTTTTGTTAATAAAACAGCATTATTGAAATCATTTTTTTTTAATTTCATTTTTAAAGACGTCTGGTTGCATTGGCGATAGAAATATTTCATACTATAACACTTGCTCGACTAAAATGCTGGGGCTGAAACCTCTTAAAGGACAACCTCACCCCCTAAGCTGTACGTTTTGACATTTTGCCAACGGGAAAGAGAACAATAATTCCCGAAGGCGTCTTGGAGACTCGAGACGAATGTACACTGATCTAAAGCTAGTTACACATAATAAAAGATACACTTACTTTGTTAAAATTTCATATCCTCCTACGATAGTAGTCATCAACTCGTGTTGCTTTCGACTGTCGCTATTTTTTCCCCGTGTTAATCGGGGTCTCCAGCATATAATAGCAAAGTTTAAATGGATCATTAGCTACAAGGGAGAGCGCCGTGCTGAAAGACGTCTGTGTAGCGATTAACAGTCTTACTTAGTTAAGCCGCCATAGTGGCAATTTTACTGTCCTGTCCGGAGAGTAGGGTAGCCGGTAAGCTTGCACTTAGATAGTGTCTATATACCACGGTCGTCTCTTACTATTAAGAGAGCCATGAGTTCGTTACCCCATAAAAAAACTTTTTCAAAATATGTTGTTGGTTGGTTATGGTTTCATATATTATTTTCATACTCTGGTTATCATCGCATCTACGTATCTGTATCCATAAACTTCAAAAGCCCTTACAACCCTTAAACTGCAACCTTGCATTAAGTACCTAAATCTGTCTTTGCCTATGTATACTCAGCTTTAAAAAGATAATGCATCAAGCATTACATAAACTTCTAACACTAACGGCCGTACCACGGTAATATAATATACAGTATTTTATCTTCATGCAAACGGACGAAAACAAGTTTACACCTAAGCATCTCGAGTCTGGTATACACTTGGTACAATACGTGGTACACATCACTCGCGGCTGCACCGCTGTGACGAAGGGTCGATGTAATGGCAATTTTTGTTCATTAACCTCCAATATTAATAATCAATCCTAGTCCAAAACTTGCTGTCTAAGATTGATATTTTAATCCATTTTTATGTTATCGCTTGCCAATAACATATCTGTGGACAGGATAAATATGGTAATTAAATATAGGATAGGCCGGCGGATACGCAGATATCTAGATTGCTTGAAATCCATCTTCAGAGAAATATTATTAACATTGGCCGTTAGTAACCAAAGGGTAAGCGTGCGATTTATCAATGTTATTTTGGTTTAATATGTTAACGTATTTACTTAGGCAAAGAACAGTTATATACTATACTATGCTGTTTTTGAGCTGCACTTGAGCTGTTAAGGATGGATTTTTTATAGTATGTGGTACCATTAGATTTACCATTAGTAACAATGTCATATTACAAATAAAGATATTTTTAATTTTTTTTCATTAGGTAATGCTGACAGAAACCAGCGTTGCAGTCCCTACTGCAACATTTTTGCTGAATACACCTTTTTTCATTGGTGATACATAATAATAAGTATATCATTCCTGTAAAAATTGTTAGCTTTAAGTTGGAACTATATTTTGTTTGTTTTCTTTACATAGTGTACTAATTATGTATGATTTCTGGTAATAAACGATTTCAATGTCTATGTATATGTCTATGTAATCATAAATACCAGATGCGCAATTTATTTTACATTCACCATCCATTAAACGATTTTAATTTGTTTAAAAAAATACGATATTTACGATTCCATAATTCGAAAAGGTAGATTTAGTTACGACACTGAAAGCACGTAGCCCTATGTGTGTTGACGCACTGTTTCGATGTAGGTATTTATTTAAAAACGTAACAGAGATAAACTATTTTATATAATATCACGCAATTATCCTATCCTACGTGCATCCGCAACACCAGAAGTATCGTAAATGCGTTGCCGACCTTTTAGGAATGGGTACGCTCTTTTCTTGAAGGTCCCTAAGTCATAATTGTTTGGGAATACCGCCCTCGGTAACTGATTCCACAAAGGTGTTGTGCGAGGTAAAAAATGTCTTCGGAATCGCACAGTTGTAGATTGCCACCCATCAAGATGGTGAGCATGCTACTTTAAACTCTGTCGCGAAGTCCGAAGGTGGAAATCAGCGGCTGGAATTAAACAAAACAACTCTTCAGAACATTCCCCATGATAGATGCGGTAGAAAATATTGAGGGACCTAATATCTCTACGCAGCGCCAAGGGATCAAGCCGATGGAACAGTACTCCATATGAGGCCGAATTTGCGCTTTGTATAGTTGTAAGCGATGAATCGGCATGAAATACTGTCTCGCTTTACTGAGCACACCAAGTTTTTTAGAGGCTATTTTAGTATAGCCTCCAGGTGACCACGAAATTGAACATCACTCGAAATGTCAATGCCAAGTATACCAATACGGGCTGTGGCAGTAAGGGAAACGCTCTCAAATTGAGGAGATGCGACGAAGGGAATCTTTTTAGCGGAAAACGCGTAAACTTTTGTCTTGCTAGGGTTAAATTGCAACAGATTTTGCTGACCCCAAAACGAAATTTCAGACAGGAGATTGTCAATTTCAGACACAAGTTTGTTCCAGCTCTCAATGACATATTCCCGAGATACATTTTGACGACCAAAGTATAAGGCTTCCCCAGTAGTGTCGACTGCATAGCAATGAGTGTTACTAATTTGCAACATGATATTGATATGCAGAAGAAACACAGTAGAAGAAATCACACAGCCTTGGGGAACATCAGCATTGATAAGCTTGGACTCCGAGTACGTTCCGTCGACAAAGTCCGTCTGCGCTCCGTAAAAAAACTAGTGCCCCATTTACATAATTTCTCCGGAAGACCGTAAGAAGGGAGCTTCGATAGAAGCGCCTTGTTCTACACCCGATCAAAGGCTTTCCCTATGTCCAAACTAACAGCCAATGCTTCTCCCTTGCTTTCGACTGTTGCGCCCATCAGTGTGTTGTAAACAAAAGATCACCAGCTGAACGACCACGACAAAACCCGTATTGACGGTCATTTAACATCTGGTGCTCCTCTAGGTACCTTAAGAGCTGGCAGTTTGTTAAGGATTTCATAACTTTGGAAAACAAATAAGTAATAGCTATAGGCCGATAATTGGACGGATCCGAGCGGTTACCTTTTTTAGGGATCAGGTGTACTAAAGCGGTCTTCCGTAAATTCGGTACAACGCCTGATGAATAGAAGAGCTGGAAGAGTTGCGTTAAAACCGGTGCCTGCTCAGGAGCACACACTTTGAGAACAATCGGAGGGATACCATCGGGTCCACTCGACTTGTTGACGTCCAATGAAATAAGTGTTATACGCACTGAACTCTGCAAAAACTTTATTTCAGGCATAGACACTTCACACCGCGGGATGGTCGGCGGCGTGTTTCCATGGTCATCTAAAGTCGAGTTGGAAGCAAAAAGGGAGCCTAGAAGTTCGGCTTTCTCTTTCGCATCATGGGCCAGCGAGGCATCACTCCGGTGTAAAGCTGGTGAAAATAGCTTCGCGAAATTTTCCTGGACAGCCTTGGCAAGAGACCAGAACGCTCTTGTTCCCGAAGGTAAGCGGGCTAATTGCTCGCCAATTCTGCCAATGTGCTCGGACTTTGCCCTGGCTATGGCTCTTTTGAAAGACCTAGAGGCACAGTTATACTCCTTTTTAAGTGAGCTAACCACGAAAAGTCACTTTATGGCATGTATCAAGTCGCAGGCAATAGCTAATCAGGCTATAAGTAAATAATTTCCGTACCAAATTGTAATTTTATGGTAGTTTTAATGTTAATTGACATCTCTGAGCACGGCCGTAAGAGCAATACATTATCAACATAAAGCCAATCCTCTAAATGCGTTTTTGTGGTACTGTGTCAATCTTTATACTGAAACAAATTGTACAAGTCATCTTTACACACTGTATGAAATTTGATTTTTTATGTTATGAACCGGCAAGACTGAAATCACTTCTGTAGTTTAGTGGACCGGATTAGTATTGACTAGAAGGTCCTAAGGTAAACTCCCAAATAAGGCAACTATAAATGTAATTTACAACTTTTTAATAAAGTTGAAAAAGAGCTGATCCGATATGGTTTGCCGTTAGCCATGCCACTTATCATATTGTGGGACTAAAGTACCTTTCGTGGGTGCCCCGATTATACCCCTGCCTACTTTGTCAGGGCTACAGGCACATATATACTACTATTACAGAGTGCAAGCTACCAGTTCACCTCATGGAATGTGATTAAACCACATTGTACAAGAATTCTATGTATCAAAAGTCTGTATGTAGATATTCTAACTACTGCAAGTAGTGTGATGATGAAGGGAAGCTACAGGTTTCAATTTAAGAAAAAAAAGTATCTTCACGCCCATATCCCCGAAGATCTAGGCAGAGGCAGAACCCCACGACTAGTCTACGACTAGTCGAAGACACTAAGTTCCACAATGTGATAGGTGGCAAGCCTATCGCCAACTGGACACATATCCTATCCCAGGCTACGTTACTTTCATTAGAAATTTGAAAACATGCATTTTCTAGTTTTTTCAGTTTCAATCCCGAGCAAATTTTTTTTATAAGAAAATTGCAGGTGGTTCCTAAATCAGATCAGCGAAATGCCATAAGAATTTTGGATTATCATCCGATTGCGTAAATCGTAAAGTTTTCAGATCAATCGGTTACCGGAAAGTGGATCAAATTCAACTTGCAAGTTTCTACCAGGACAAACACACATACTTACCAAGTTAATTAAAAGCTTGTAATAATATTTTCAAGTTTACATACACATCTTCACGCTAAGTCCCTTGCGTGTAGTCAAAGAGTTCAAAAGAGCTTCCTCCGTATTCATTACTCTTTTTATACAAACACGCCGATTTCGGAGTCACTTGACACCACTCTCAGATACTATGCGTGCGGTTTGATCGTGGAATGTCCCCTAAGTCTAGGACCTAAGTAGTGGCTACATCTATCCACATTCGTGGCTATACTTATCTCCTTTGTCAATTTTTCATTTGTCAGTCTTTTCATATAATCAAACCAGTGGAGCATGCCCTTTCGCATTTTAACACGAATATTTTCTTTCAAATTCACGCTTTAAAGTATAAGTTTAAAATACTTTTAAATATGTAATTTTCTTCGAATATAACAATACTGGCCTACTTAAACTTTTGAAACTTGGAATTTAAACATCAAAAGATGTTTGAAATATCTTTGAAACTTGACGAAACTGTCCCGCCCTTGTTTGGAAAAGGGCCACTTCAGTTTCTACGGTTAAGAATTATTGTGCCGAAAGCTTTTTAACCGACTCAAAAAAGGAGAAAGTTGTCAATGCGACTGCATATTTTTCTTTTGAATGTTTGTTACACGATTACTCGGCTAATAGTCAACTGATTTTGGTGGTTCTTTTTTAGAAGGATATATCATGATTGCTAGGTGGTCTCGTATTAGTTTTTATCATAGAGACAGAGAGACATAAGATAAAAATATGCGTTTTTTGAGTTTAAGGCGATTATCACACTACACCGCTCACTGCCGCAACGGGCAGAAGCGACAAAGCGTATTTCATAGAGGTTCTCCGCGCGGTAACGCGGTTTACGCGCCTGTTCGCGCGGATGGATTTAACGCGGTTGTGACCAATTTGATCAAGGTCACTGGCAACTAGCAAATATGGATGGCTGAATAGAAGTCATAGCAACAATCTGGCTCTTATGGGATAGAAAGAAAAACATTAAAAGATATCGTGTTCATTCATTTCTACAAAGCAGAACTCAAAATGAGACATTCATGGTATCTTATAAAATATCTGCACCTACAACGATCTGCGCGGTTATGCTGTACCCTGTGTGTTATGCAACGCCTTTCCGCGCGGACAACAGCGCGGCGATGCGGTTGCGACGAGAGCACCGCTCGACCGCGCTGTCGCGCGGAGTTCTTGTGTTAGGTATCTACGGATTTATAAGAGGCCAATGCAAATTATGATCCGCTTCACCACCTACCGCTGCGGTGTGCGGTGCCATGTGTTAATCGCCTAACTCAATGATTACAAGTAAGATGCTGATAAAATTTATATGGCACTATTTCCGAGTAATTTGTTTTCGAAAAAATAATTATCGAATCCCGACGTCGCCCCAACGAAATAGTTGGAGTCAGTTTTAGTAGTTTTAGTGCGCTTAAATATTTCTATACTAATTAATGGTACAGACACAAGTTGGTTTCGGCTCGGCACAATGGTATCCTCGATTAGAAACGTGCTATCGATATATATATATATATATAAATGAGAAAGTAACTCTGTACGTCTGTCTGTCTGTTACGTTTTCACGCCTAAACTAGTAAACCGATTTTGATGAAATTTGGTACAGAAATAGAATAGACCCTGAGGAACAACATAAGCTACTTTTTATTGCAAAAAAATAGGGGAGAATGGGTAAAAAGAGGGGATGAATGTTCATATGGAAATTCGTCATTTTTAAAGCTGTAACAGTGAACATTTGTATTTGGACACCCTTATGATAAACGAAAGAACATAGGCTAATTTTTATCGCAAAAAATGGGGGAGAATGGGTAAAAAGAGGAGATGACTGTTCATATGTGAATTCGTCATTTTTAAAGCTGTAACAGTGAAACTTTGTATTTAGACACTTTATTAGGAACGAAAGAACGTAGGCTACTTTTTATAGCGATAATTTAATCAAAAGTATACTTATCAACCTTATTATAAAAGAATATAAACACGGAAACGTGCAAAACCACGTCAACGCTAAATGTGTTTAGTATAGACAAAAATAATTTTCCAGATTTGTTTCTTAATAAAATGAGCCGAAACTCGCCTTTTATGACTAAGTTGGTATGAAAGCAGTTCGTCTATATTTTTTTGTAAGAGCTCGGAGCCAAAATCTATACTATCTATACTAATATTAAAAAGCTGAAGAGTTTGTTTGTTTGTAAATGCTTGAACTTTTAGTGTTAGAAAGTCCATTTATTGAAGAAGGCTATAAGCTATACACCATCACGCTAAGATCAACAGGAGCGTAGCACTAATGATAAATGTTTTAAAATCGGGGGATTTTCTCCTATTGAGAGCGTGGGCTGCGTTAATGGTGAAAGTTTCGTAAAAATCATGTATGAAAGAATTGTTCCCCTTTAAACGTCTTAAAAAAAAGTCCGCGACAGCATGGTTCTGTCTTTTAAGGTTAGCTCACTATAACCTTTTTTTATGCTAAACAAATTTGTTTCAAAATAATGCATTATTTGCGAAGGTTATATAACACAATGTTAATCCTTATCCAAAAAAATACGTCATTCATCACAAGTATTTAAATTAAAACAAAATTGCATTTCACATCACTCGATTTGAATGAATATCTAAGGAGATATCACAGTTTTAAAATAACACTATCAAATAGAATATAATCAATACGTTAACACTATAGTTTAAAGACCGCGCTACACAGACGCGTGGTATGCGCGTGGTTGACTCCTTATAGAACGGTTGTGCTCAGTGCACTACTTTCTAAATTTATTCTTTCTAGAACATCATCGTGTAATACTTTTTAGATTATATTTAAATAAAAATAGATTAAAGTTTGAAGAAGGACGTGGGCCGTTTTTCATCTTAAAATTTTAACGGGTAGCGTTGGAGAGTTAAATATTAAATAAATAGAGTACGCGGGCGAAGCCGCGGGTAGCAGCTAGTATATAATATATAAAATAAAGACGGGTTTTTTACAACACTTATAACTCGAGATCTGCTAGACCAATTTTCATGGTTTTTGATTCGTTGGATTTGTCTCCGCCCCGAATAGCGGAATAAATCTTAAAAACAATGAAAACAGCACAATATGTGAAGTTACTATCATTACTAGTTCAGTATCATTTGGTTAGTTTCCCCTTGTTGGTTAGGGCTCCTTTGTAAAATAGACCATCTGCCTTCCTTGCCAGGCAGCTCGTAAAAGGCGACCATAGGGTTACCATCACTAGCACCGTGACATCCGACTAGGTGGTAGAGTTTGGCAGCGACTCGCTCGGATTGGTACCACCGCCTTACCTATTCCTGCCGCCATAACGTCATGACGTGTTCCTGTTCTGTTTGTTTGCCTACCTATAACATAAAAAAAACTCGACGAATACATAATTACAAAAGATGAATCATCTCCCTATTTAAACAAAAGAAAGTCGTGTTAGTTAAACCGATTGGGCTGAACATTGATGGGGAGGTAGCTTAGAACTGGGAGAAGGAGATAGGGTTAATTTTATCCTGTACAATAGACAGGAAACTAGGAAAAACATTCTAATTTTTTCTCATACATGTTGAACCGGCGGAATGAAGTTCCCCGAAACAGCTAGTTTCCCAATAAAAAATAATGCTCAGGATATGATGTGTCCGGCTGGCGATAAGCTTGCCACCTATCACATTATGTGGCTTAGTTTCTTCGTCTATTTGTGCCTGCTCCGTTTGTACCTCTGCCTTCCTCTTTGGGATATGGGTGTGAAGATACCCACTTACTTACCAAATAGGTAAATAGATAATGTAAAATTCACAAGCAAAGCCGCTATATCTTGCGAAGTACTAATAGATATCACAGGAAACGTTCTGCGGAAAAGTATGAAATTCAGTCACGCTCTTATATTCAACATAATGTGCTACGAAAATGCACTGAATATATTTTTCCGCATCTAGAATGTTCTATTCATAAACTAAATCTGTCTTCATAAAATTATGGTATACGGAGATGACCCACAAGCCTGAAGTTTGCATTATTTATTATGCAAGCTCATTATGTATTAAAGAAGCTTCAGCGCTACAAGGTGCTCAAATATTCAAACGCTGTTCCCAGAGCCGGACTAACCTTAAAGCAGAGTAGGCAACTGCCTAGGGGCCTAAGCTCGACAAGGGCCCACTGCAGTCCTCAAAAAAAAATATGGATCGAAAACGATAACAAACAATACTATTTTTTATGATAATAGAAGGCAAACAAGCAGACGGATTTCCTAATGGTAAGAAATTGACTCTGCCTAGAGACACCTAAGATGGTAATGGTGCGTTGCCAACCTGAGGCCGGGATGTTAGGCCTCGAGCTAAAGTAAGGTTACTGGCTACCTTACCCTCCAAACCGGAACACGTCAACGGCAAGCATTGGACGTTATAGCGACAGGAATAAGTAGGGCGGTGGTACCAATGCTGCAAAACTATACCACCTAGTCACGGTGTTGATGACGGTAAGCCTATGCTCGCATTTTACGAGCTTCCTGGCAGGAAGGCAGATGGTCTATTCTGCAAAAGAGCCCGGACCAACACGGGGAAAATTACCGCCCTTAGGACGTCATTCATTACTATATCGGGTATTGTATTCAAGAATGTGGGTAAAATGCAAAAAAATACATCACATGATTTAATCCGTCAAAATAGGTAAAGAAAAGAGCCCCGAAAATTGCCTGCAGCCTCAGCTTAGTCCGGATCTGGCTGTTCCGGCAAATAATCTGAAGGTAAAAATTGTAGGTGTGTGGAAGTTAAAGTAACGAAATTTTCAACCGACTTCTTAATTCAACTGTGTTTTTATGTGACTAGCTATTGGTTTGTGGTTCTCCTGTGGGGAATTTTGTGAAGTATTCTGATAAAAAATAGCATATGTCTATTTTATTTCTTTCGCTTCATCTTTCTTTCTGTTTATGTTTATAGACACCAAATACATATATTACTAGTTATTTACCTGCAAATTCGTCAGCGTAAAATAGATTTTCATAAAAATATTCACTCCTCCTCGATCAGTCTTTTGGGGGTTGATTTTTGTTTAAAATAATGATAATTGAACCTAGGTCTCTTACTATATGCAAAGTTATGTGGTAAGAGATAACTAGAAAACCTAGGCCTATAGACACCAGAAATTCATATAAATTTTCATCAGTGTATGTGTAATTATAACTTGTAAACGGAAGGATTGATTTCGATGCTGATTTCTTATTTCAAAGGTGACGTGTTTGAGGTGGTATTTATATGTAGATTTCGTTGGGGTTATTGTAATTTTTTTAAACATTTGTGTTATTCTTTTCCTAGGTTGGCTCTCTGTCTGCCTGGTTTTGCTTTTACTCGTAAGGGATCCTTAGTAACACAGCCTTGGTCTTTTGTTCTTCTGACACCTATTGTTTCTCAGTTAATAAGCAGACATAATGCGAACCTATCTACTCGGATGTGCATAATAGTCTTACCTTTATCATCAGCCCGGAATTCAGCTTCTAGCTCAGCTTTCGTCGGCTCCGGTTCTGGTTGGGCAGGTTTGCTTGCTTTCATACTTATTGACTTCCTCGTCTGGTGGCCTCTGAACACCGCCTGGATCTTAGTCGCTGCCTGCTCTTCTGACGCCTTATCCTCTTGCTGAGTTTCTTTTGCCCTCTCCTCTGCAAAAAAGTTTTGTATTCATTAATAAGCTGTGTTTCTTGTATACAAGATGTAATTGTATATATTCACGCCCAGTTTTGAGGGGTGGAACAAGTGTTGGCGATCATGAATGTATTGAGTGTATTATTTTTTTATGATATTGGAAAGCAAACAAGCACACGGATTTCCTGATGGTAAGAAATTAACGCCGTCTAGAGACGACAAAGTTGGTAATAGTGCGTTGCCAACCTGAGGCCGGGATGTTAGGCCTCGAGCAAAAGTAAATTTACCGGCTACCTTACCCTCCAAACCGGAACACGTCATGACGTTATGGCGGCAGGAATAGGTAAGGCGGTGATACCAATCCGGGTGAATCGCTGGGAAACTCTACCACCAATTACTTATTATATTAAATTATATCGTGTAGTCTTAGTTGTATATCGGTTTGTAATTATTAATTACGTGTGTAATTAATCAAGTAGTTTTTGCATTAAGTAATCGCAGCCACTGGTATTGTTAACATTATCGGAATATCCGCTTGAATGTTATGTTGACTTGTTGACCGGTAAAAGAAGTTTCGATGTTGACTGATAAGACGTATATAAATGTTACATTTTGGCGGTAGTCCGTAGTGTTTGTTCAATTTTGAAGCAGTAAATATATTTGGTTACAAGAACAAGGTTTGTTTTATTGAAGGAATCTAACACCAGAGAAGCCTAGCCCGGTGAAGTTGTAAAAACCTCGGGGTTAGCAACAAATTTGCCATTAAAAAAAAGGACCATAGAGTATCGAACGCCAAATACCATGTTTTTTACAGACTTGCTTAGCCTCTTGACTCTTCTACACTTATTAATATTTTCTTAAAAACACGCCGCTTTGAAAGACTTTTGACACGCTTTCATACGCCGGATGTAATATATTAACACTTTGGTCATGAAATGTCAACCTATGTCTCCTCGAAAACTGGGATAAAGGATCAAATCATTAAATAACTTTTATGAATTTCTACACTGCTTCTAATGCGGACTTTACACGATGCTGGCAATAATGTACAATAAACAAACGGATTATCTGATCCCCGTACAATACTTGTAAAGTACTGTAAGGGGGTCAGATATTACGTATTGGAAACCCCCCCAAATGAGCCTTGGGGCAAGTCTCGTCCACGACCTTACAGACACGTCATTGGTATTTTTAAATGCTGGCTGTTGTTGCAGTTTTGCCCGTATCTTACAGTTAGTTTGTCCATGGGAGTTGGATGAGAATAGTATTTCTGGAGTTTGCTGCGGTTTCGATGAGTTCGTTGAGAGAATAGAAGAGAAAGTTATCGTTTATCTTCAATTTCTTACTTATAATAAGATTCGGTACTGTCTGTTCAGCAATTTGGATTATTTTTATTTACAAACATATCTCCATGCCAAGTCCTTTACAGAGTAGGCAGAGAGTATCGAGTATCAAACCTCACGAATCTGACAAACTTTTCTGGCTTCCTTCACGTTCATTACCTTTTCATACAAACACGCCGGTATTATTAGTATTTATATTGTCATTTTTTGCTCTGATGCGTTTGAATATGCATTATTCTAAATACTGTGGTGTTTACTACTTTACTAAACACTGTAAGTATGTTGGTGTATATGGTCATTCATTGTTCGTAATATATATAATACGTGATGCCAAAACTTTGGACCTCTTTTTACGAAAATTGCGCGGACGCAGGAGCATACAATTTGGCACACTTATAGTTGATGTGTAGGAGAAGTGCAGAACGCTAATATTTTTCAATAATACTGCTTATAAACTACATTAAATCAATAAATAAAACATTACCCACACTACCATGCATTTGACACACACAAACAAATATATTGATGATAACGATAAAAGATCACAGATGGCGCACAACAAAGTTTGGAAACAAAGTAGTTGGTCTTGAGAAATGAAGATGGCATTCTTATCAACAAAATATTAAAATTTATTATGGTCGAATTTGGACCAATGGGCGACCACTAGTATGTATTATTCTAAATACTGCGGTGTAAAGTACATTGGTGTCTGTGGTCATTTATACTTTTTAATCATCCATAAAATCGCAGACCGTGTGAAGCGCTTATAATAAATAAATCAGTTTGAGGTTGATATCTAATTATACTAAGCGATTGAAATCTAATTAACTAAATTACTGTAGTTGATTATGAAATCATTAATTACATGATTGTGGGTTTGATTCAGGTTAGGTAATATAGGTCGTAATTCTGGTAGTGATATTGCGCTTTGTTTTCTTTTTTATGATATTAAAAGGCAAACAAGCAGGCGGATT
>NJDC01002228.1:91083-105597 GCA_002245475.1 Calephelis virginiensis | reverse complement strand
AATATTAAAATGTATTATGGTCGAATTTCGACCAATGGGTGACCACTAGTATGTATTATTCTAAATACTGCGGTGTAAAGTACATTAGTGTCTGTGGTCATTTATACTTTTTAATCATCCATAAAATTGCAGACCGTGTGAAGCGCGTATAATAAATAAATCAGTTTGAGGTTGATATCTAATTATACTAAACGATTGAAATCTAATTAACTAAATTATCGTAGTTGATTATGAAATCATTAATTACATAATTGTGGGTTTGATTCAGGTTAGGTAATATATGTCGTAATTCTGGTAGTGATATTGCGCTTTGTTTTCTTTTTTATGATATTAAAAGGCAAACAAGCAGGCGGATTTTCTAGTGCTAAGAAGCTTACGCTAGTTTACTCTAGGGGTCTCTACACCAAAAGTGGTAATGGTGCGTTGCCAACCTGAGTCCGGGATATTAGGCCTCAAGCAAAAGCAAGTTTACCGGCTGCCTTATCCTCTGAACCGGAACACGTGAACGACAAGCACGGACGCTATGGCGGCCGGAATAGGTAAGGCGGTAGTAGCAATCCGTGCGAGTCGCTGCGAAGGTCTACCACCTAGTCAAATGTCACGATGTGTGTGACGGTAAGTCTATGCTCGCATTTTACGAGCTGTCTGGCAGGAAGGCAGATGGTATATTCTGCAAAGAAGCCTGGACCAATACAGGGAAAATACTAACACAAACGGGGGAAACATTAACTGAACTTTTTTTCAATTTATAGCTATAATGTTTAATGGTAGTAATAGAAAGAGACAAAACGCATTTAGTGCTATCAGATTTTCCTTTGTACGCAACGTTTCTATAGAGGTTATATCTATAACTTATTCTCATAATAAGTCGAAAAAAAGCAGTTATTTTTTATCCCCTAACTAATTTGAAACGTCCAAAATGTTATATCACTGTTGTTTTTATTTTTTGGAAAATGATAGCGTATCTTAAATAATTTAAAGAAAATTGTTAGGTGATTTATTTTATTTATTTAGATGTCAAAGACATGCATGCGGCTCCCCTGATGGTAAGAATTAGTCTCCATAGATGTAGGTGTGTTGCTGTCCACCCTACCCACCGGACTGGAACATGGTTTTGTCATAATGGTGGCAGGAATAGGTAAGAACAAAAAATGTTAATCATAAAACCTTTTTCAACGGATGATAAGATATTAGCCGTCTTATTTATAAACGTGAACTAAGGTTGGCGTAAAATTAGGTTGATATTGTAGTCTGTATCACATTGTAAAAAAGACTACAATACCAGGTTCAACCTTAGAGTATTTTACTCCATGTTTATTAATAAGGCGGAAGAAGTTTTCAATTGTACATTGTATTTATCGACCGCCTCGTTGGTCGAGTGGCTAACGTACACGCCTAACTACATCGTCCAATCGTGAGGCTCGGGTTCGATTCCCGATGGGGGCAGGCATTTGTGTGTTGAACATTTAGATGTCTACATTTCCGGGTCTGGGTGTTTATTAAATTTATTCTGTTATCTAATTCAATATTTCTATGTATTAGTATCGTTGACTAACACCTATAACACAAGCATATAATTTGCTTACTTTGGGGTTAGATTCAATTTGTGCAGCTTGTCCTACGATATTTATTTAGTATCTATTTTTTTATGTTAGAAAATGCGTAAATTTTTACAGATGAGTTCGGTTTTGATTATTCTATTTATCTATATGTATCCTACTAATATCATAATTGCGAAAGATTTTATGTATGTATAGATGTTTGTTACTCTTTCACGCACGAATGGCTAAACGGATTTGTCTGAAATTTGTAACAAAGATAGATTGTGACCTGGATTAACATTAGGCTACTTTCAATCCCGATTACATAATAGATTCCTGTGAAAACGCGGGCGAAGCCGCAGGCAAAATCTAGAGAAAAAGAAAGTCGTGTTAGTTTTATAACTCAAAAACGGCTGACCCGATTTGACTGAAAATTGATAAGGATTTAGCTTAGAACCAGGAAACGGACATAGTATACTTTTTATCCCATCCGACTGTGAGGAAACTGGGAAAAACACTATTTTTCCCTACAAACGGGTGGAATGAAGTACGCCTGAGCAGCTATTGTTTGACAAAGCATAAGTTCGAAATCATTTTTAATTACTTAATAATACACATCTTATAGTTTATTATTCAATAAATTCAATTCCAATGGCCTATCTCTAGTTAGATTCGCTGGTAAATATTATCTTATCAATATTATATAGTTATTGAAAAATAACAGTAGTTGTCTGGTGACAGATCTTTATTAGTCCTATATTTTATCTTAGATTGGATATTAAAAATGGGTTTCAGGCGACATAACACTGAAATTACAGTCAATTTTTTGCAGTTTTATTACGTTTCCATTGCATAAAAGTCTGGTGTAGTTCATTTGACATACTTTGAATATCAGCTTTTGGCTTCAAAAGGCTTTTGCTTCTCGCATTAAGAATTCCAGCGCAAACAGAAGGCTTCGCCTTGTAAAAGCGCTTTTGTGAATCAATATACTCATTTCTCAACATGCACTCAGCATAATTGATGTTAAAACTCTAGTGTTTTGAGCCAAATTCCACTAGAATTCCCGCCTTTTGCGTATAACTTTATATCATTGGTTTAGTAGATTAATGTTTGTGTTTGTACTTTGAAGCATTGGTGATTTCTCTTAAGTGTATAATAAGTTATTTGTTATTCATTCTCTATACATACACTAGTAGCCCGCCCCGGCTTTGCACGGCTATTAAATATACATATAAACCTTCCTCTTCAATCACTTTATCTGTTCAAATAACCGTATCAAAATCTGTTGCGTAGTTTTAAAGATTTAAGCATACAAAAGGACATAGGAACAGAGGAAGCGACTGTTTTATATTAAGTAGTGATAATACGTATCATCAGGCCAAGTCCCTAACGGCTAGGCAGAGAGTATCGGCTATTATTTATCTTATGTATGAAAATAACCTCTGTGGTTTAACGGTGTTGAAATTAAGGTCTGGGGTTCGATTCTCAGGTCGGGAAACAAAAAGTATCTTTTTAAATTTTCTATTAAAAACAACATTACCCGGCCCACCCACCTGCTTTGAACCTTTAATGTATTTGGCTACTTGTGGGTGCCCTGGTTATACCCGTATTCCACATTCCATTACAAATAAGCGAAACCCCCGATCTTCTTATAACCACACACTTTGTTTTTTTTTTGTTTAACGCGGTTTATATATACTAATATTATAAACTGGAAATGTTTGATTTTTTGTTTGTTTGTTTGAAATGAATAGGCTGCGAAACTACTGGACCGATTTAAAAAATTTTCACTTTTAGAATGCTACATTATTCCTAAATGAAATAGGCTTTGTTTCATCAGAATCGGTGCAGTAAAAGCCAAGTTACGCATGCGAAGCTGAGTGAAACTGCTAGTGAAAAAATAAAATTCACAAGAAAAAGAAATACTTTGCGAGAAATAATAAAGTTAATATTTCTAGAGCCACTCTAATAAAAACACTGTCTGAAGCTTCTGGTTAGAAAAGTCTGAGCTACTAAGTAAACAGCCATACAAACGTGATACCACAGTGAACATGATCTTCATTATTTTTAAACAAGAGAATTAGAGTCGGTTCTGCCTTTCGTATCTTATTTTTAAACAAATTTGGTTTTTAAACCTCAAGTAACAGCTACGTAAATGTATGGTGTAACGCTGACCACATTCGTAACAGTGAGATCCGCGAAAGAGTGGGATTTAAAAAAGCGTTTTGGTAAAAGATTTGTAAATCAGATATACAATGGGAATTTAGAAGAATGTAGGTACCCGGGGAAACCTAGGTTGTCATTCCACGATCAAATTGCTCGGGTGTTATCCGGTGTTACTGTTATGCCGGGCTCCTACCCGGTAAAAGCACTCGGTAACCATCCTTTGTGCATATCGGGTGACTGCGGGGTCTTTGAAGAACGCATCGCTGTCACCCTCACACCTGTCCGCAGGCTCATCCGCTCATAAGACCCGGTCTTCTGATACCAGCATTTTGACGAGAGCAGCATGGGATCACACCATGTTAAGCTGCCTCAAGTCCAGTGCCGTTTTTAATCCTTAACCCCCTTTTAGTCGCCTCTTATGACAGGCAAAGGCAACCGTAGCCCTATTTCTAGTCCGGTACTACAGAGCCCACCCGGGGAGATCTAGATTGATCAAATTGCTCGGATGTTATCCAAGGGTGGTGTCAAGAGTCTCCAAAACCGGCGTGTTTGTTTGTGTAAAACTCTGATAATAGTAATAATAATAATAAATCATCTTTATTTCACATAAATCTACAAGAGGCACTTATGACGGGTCTATACATATAATAATAAATCTACCACCGAATCGGAACGCGGCCGCACACTAAGAAGATCCGGTATGAAACTCAGCGGGCTTGTCTTTTTTTTTCTTATTTTAAAATATATTTACAATAATTATTGTAATGATTCATTATATATTATTAGAGATTGGCATGAGGAGCAATTAATTCCAAGCAGTTTTATCTGCTAATTAATATTCAGCAATATTATAATATCTCTTTTGATTTAATTTACATTTAACACATTTTTAAATTTATTAATTGGAAGTTCTTTCATATAATTGGGAAGTTTATTGTAGAACTGTATACATAGGGCTTTGAAAGAATGGCTTACTCTGTGTAGACGAGACACATGCACAGCAAGATTATTTTTATTGCATGTATACACACAGTGTATATCACAATTTATTTTAAATGAACTTGAATTTCTGTGAACATACATTAAATTTTCAAAGATATACTAGGATGCTTCATTTAGAATCTTGATTTCTTTGAATTTTTCCGTCAGGGAAACTCTCGGGCCTAGGTTATAAATTGCCCTTATGGCTCTCTTTTGTAAAATAAATTTAGTATTGACTTCGTCAGAACTCTCCCAGAGAAGAATTCCATACGACATGATGCTGTGAAAATAATTAAAATAAACCATCCGAGCGGTTTCAACATCAGTTGATTGTCTCATTTTTTTAACAGCATAAGCTGCTGAGCTTAACTTAATTGCAAGTTTATCAATGTGCGGGCCCCATTGCAATTTTTTATCAATAGTTATTCCTAAAAACTTAGTAGGTCTAGGTCCAACTAATTCCCATTAAGTTGTAAGTTGGTATATACTTGCCTCACATTTGGCATTGAAAATTTAATACAATTAGTTTTTTTTATATTCAAAAAAAGATTGTTTTCATTGAACCAGTGTACAACTTTCGTTTCGTCATACTTACCCAGTTGTCTTTTCACTTTAAATATAAGTGAAGTGTCATCCGCGAACAATACAATTTCGTGTTTGTCTCTTATGTCGTAAGGTAAGTCATTAATGTATAGAAGGAACAAAAGTGGACCAAGAATAGGGCCCTAGGGGACACCCATCGTAACAGCAGCACCAGTCGATTTTTTACCATTAATATCAACCTTCTGAATTCTTCCATTCAAATATGAAATCAGAAGATCGAGTGCCTTATTTCTAATTCCATAATGGCGCAGTTTCCTGATCAACGTATCGTGGCTTACGCAATCGAATGCTTTGGACAAATCACAAAACACCAAGATTGCATCCTGAGAATCCTCCCAACATTTATAAATTTTCTTCAATAGTTTTTTCTTCTAAACCACTAGACCAGAGGTTCCCAAACTTATTTCATGTAACGCCCACTTTGAAAATCAGTTGTTTTGTAGCGCCCCCCCCCCCTCGTTTTTTTCTTGTCAATAACCTCAATAACATATTTGTTGCGCCTAGTTTAAAAAAAAAAACATTTTTTCAAGATTTATACCGCCCCCCTCTAGGCTTCCAGCGCCCACAAGGGGGCGTTATCGCCCACTTTGGGAAAGGCTGCACTAGACGGATAATGATAACATTTATTTGAGACCACCTCGTAATCAAAATCGTAATTGGCCGAGTTATCACGTAACAAATATGCAAAAAAAACATACAGTCCAGTTAAGAACGTCGTCTTTTCAGGAGCCAGTTAAAACGAAGAATTATGAAATCGTGACCTGGTTATAAAATTGGAGGTTTTTGTAGTTTTACTTTTATTACAAAAGTTTTGTCACGTTTAAAACAGTCGGGATTTATTTTACGTACTTATAAAAT
This sequence comes from Calephelis virginiensis, assembly GCA_002245475.1. Taxonomy (NCBI): domain Eukaryota; kingdom Metazoa; phylum Arthropoda; class Insecta; order Lepidoptera; family Riodinidae; genus Calephelis; species Calephelis virginiensis. The sequence continues at coordinate 99,448 of NJDC01002228.1, read as the reverse complement.
CTTGAGAATAATAAAAGTAGGGTAAAAGAAAAAGAAAATGCCGTATTATTATAGTTGGTATCGAAGCTTTCTTGGAAGCTTACAATAAAGAGAAATTCACGAGGTCACATGTGTAAATATATTATGGCGACAATGGTTTTTGAACTATATACATAGATATCTTATAGATATATCTTAAAAATATTCGGGAATAGATTTTTTTTTGTATTTATTTATTTTATGATATTGGAAGGCAAACAAGCAGACAGATTTCCTGATGGTAAGAAATTCACGCCGCCTAGACACCAAAGGTGGTAATGCTGCGTTGCCAACCTGAGGATGCCTTTACCCTCCAAACCGGAATAGGTCATGATGTTATGGCGGCAGGAATAGGTAAGGCGGTGGTACCAATCTGGATAAGTCGCTGCGAAACTCTACCACTTCGTCAGATGTCAGTGTTAGTGACGGTAAACCTATGCTTGCATTTTACGAGCTGCCTAACAAATGGTCTATTCTGCAAAGGAGTCTAATACAATATTTTTTAGCCCCCGACGAAAAAAAGGGGTGTTATCAATCTGTGTCTGGTGTCTGTCTATGCTGTCGTAACTTATGATGATGTGATAACGACGGCTCGTAACTACGTTACTTAAACGTTATAACATCCCAACCTTAAGTTGCCAACACACCATTACCACCTTTGGTATATCTGCGGCGTGAATTTCTTACCATCAGGAAATCCGTCTGCATGTTTGCCTTCCATTATTATAGTAAAAAAAAGTTGAGAGGGGTCAAGGGACACCCGGATGGAACGAAGTCCTCTCTCTCTCAATCTCTATCAATCTCTAGTAATCTCTATCTCTGTCAGACAGACATAGAAACATTAAATAAAAAAAAATAAAAAAAATAAAAACAAAATAAAAAAATAAAAATGGTAATAAAAAAATAGAAAATGAAAACTAAAAAAATATTTAAAAAAAATTGTCCGACCCGGGATTCGAACCCAGGACCTCATGCAGTCAAGTCCAACTACTGAACCGCAAGACCACAGAGCAAAAAGTGTCGTGACAACATTTTCGTAAGATTTTTTCCGTCTAGTCCCTATTCACAACGCACAATAAGGAACTTCGTTCCAAAAACTTTATTTTAATACACATATATTACGATTTATTAATTTATGTAGATAAATATAACGTGTACATTACAGATTATTAGAATATGTGATGTGAACAAATCTGGTATATCTGCGGCGTGAATTTCTTACCATCAGGAAATCCGTCTGCATGTTTGCCTTCCATTATTATAGTAAAAAAAAGTTGAGAGGGGTCAAGGGACACCCGGATGGAACGAAGTCCTCTCTCTCTCAATCTCTATCAATCTCTAGTCAGACAGACATAGAAACATTAAATAAAAAAAAATAAAAAAAATAAAAACAAAATAAAAAAATAAAAATGGTATAAATTTTTTTTACTAATTTTACTAAAAGTTCTTGGACAGAACTATTTTCATTACACAAAGGCTAGGCAAAGGAAAAAGAAAATTTTGTATTATTATAGCCGGTGTCGAAGCTCCTTTGAAAGCTTACAATAAAGAAGAATCCACAAGCTCACGTCGGAAAATATATTGAGGCGATAATAATCTTTGAACTATATTTTATCGGAAAAATGTTTGGAAAAAGTATACCTTTGTAGTTGTTACTAATTTATTTTTACAAAGGCAAATAGGCAAGTGGTTCCCGAATGTGACGATCGCCTTGAACATCTGCAACACCAAAGTATCATGCGTTGCCAATTAATTATTCAAGAACATTCAAAATATAAAAAAAAAATGGAACGACCTATCTGGATAATTTTGGTTTTAAATTATTTTCTTTCAGACCAGAGATATATTTATATTTTATAAGATAAAAAAGGAAAACTGCGAGAAAACTAGGAAGAACAACATTTTAGGTTTTCCCACACAAACCGAATGGGGGAACGAAGTTCGCCGGTGCAACAAGTTGTAAATAAATACCGACTAGTAGAGGAGACCGTGGGAGATCGTCCTTCACCGATCTGATAACCAGGTGAGACATATTTTTATCGAATATAATTTATAAACAAATATGCCTATAATTACTTGCCTATCTGAAAGTGCTCATGGCTATTTTTAATTAAATTAACTTTAATCGATTTTTTTTCGTCACTTTCATTCTTTTGATAACGAAATAAATTTTATGTCACTGTTAGTTTTTAACACTCAGAATATGCCTATACTTGCCTGCAAAAACTTATGCTTAGAGCATAGATAATTTCATTGAAAATACCCCATGAGCACTTTCAGGTAGGCAAGTAATTATAGGCATATTTGTTTACAAATTATATTTGATAAAAAATATGTCTCATCTGGTTATCAGATCGGTAAAGGTCGATCTCCCACCGGCTCTTAGACCAGACCAAGTAAACGGCTCTCCTGATGCTGAGAGAACTATCGCCATGGATGTTAGTTTACGCCACTATCGTAAGTCCGTGACCTTGAACTTGGAAATTTACCGACCCTATCCTCTCGCATCAAACAAGGCAATGACGAGAACTGACGCTATTTCAACTGGAATAGGTAAAGCAGTGGTATAAGTTTAGTCGAACTGCTACAAAGCGATCTATTACTCACTTATGAGTGACCATTCTGGTGAAATAATCCCGTAACCACCAGCGCCAGCGGGTGATGGGGTCAAATTACAACTTTGAAAAAATCTGGCGAAACACGTGACAAAAAAGTACGGTTGCAAAGAAATAACAGTTTAAAAAATAACAGTAGCAGATATCAAAATAAAATTCTGCTCACAATTAATGAAAAATAATGAACAATTTTGATTGACTGCCGAAAATGTTACATCAAAAGAACCGCAATCACCGCATCGCGCCAGCCCGTTTCAGCTATCTTACCTTAGATATTAAATTAGTATAGAGTGGAATCAAATATTACTTACTTACTTACTAGAAGTCGCCACTGTGGTCTAGCGATCAGACTGACGGTTCTTGAAGTCTCGTATTATATTCCCGGGTCGGGCAATACCCTCCACCTCCCATGGCTCTACCAACCATCATGGTTATACGAGCCGAAATGCGGGCGGTGCACGGGATCTGCTCTATGGTTCTCTTTCTTGACACCCGACTCGGGCAAAAAAAATTAGAATATGTATATTTTCAACTTTCGAATAAAAATAATGTTGCCCGGGATTGAATGTGTGCCCGGTTGTCGATAGCTTGCCACCTATCACATTGTGGGACTTAATGTCTTCGGCTAAACGTGAGTGCCCTAGTTGTTCCTCTACCTAGTCCTTCAGAGATATGGGCGTGAAATTGCTAAAACATGTAAATAAGGTTTGAGAGTATTTGTGTATTGTATATTTGTGTATTATAGAAAGGCAAACAAGCAGACTCATGTACTACTGACATAAAATACATGTCGTTAAAGACACCAATGATGTTAATGATACATTGACAACATTTGACCAATGTCTTTGACTCTTGTAGGTAAAGAAATTTGCTTTCCTCTCCTTGAAAATGGAACGTAACATTAGCACGTACTGTTATTATTTTTTAAGTGATAAAACAGTGAAAAAGGAGTCGGATTTTCAGATGGTAAAAGACAACCGTGGCTTATAGACACCACAGATGATACAGGTGTGTTGCTGTCCTGTGGACGTCATTATAGTTTTATAATATGGAATTCTACCTGCTACTCTGAGCTCTAGACCGAAATATGATTCAAGTTAGGAAAGTTTATTTAAGAAACGGAAGTTATTTAGAAAAATGCAGGAAAAAATAATGGAAAATTTGATAGCGAACTGAAAATGCTACATCAAAAGAACCACAATAACCGCAACATAACAGCCCGTTTCGGTTCAACTACCTTAGATTTTACTTTAGTATAGAGCAAAATGATAAAATGTAAATAAATAAATAGTTACATATATTTAAATGTCATAATAACACATTTATATAAAGCACATAAGATGTAATTTAAATAATAAAATCATTAAATTAAAAAAATTAAAACCCCAGACAAACCTATTTCGTAATGTAGCTAAGAACCATCTCGATTATGTCAGCTTTAAACAAAAATCCGCAATGAAATCGGTCTATCCTTTAGATGTTATTGGACCAAAGACGCACCTACACACACCTATACATATATACACAGAGTGAGAGAAACGTTAAACATATTACAACCCTCTAATTCCAACTGCGATTTAAAAGAGAATTAACTAATCAATTTTTATCTATCTTCTAGTTGGAGCAAATAAATAATTTTAAACGAGTCACGAATTGACGACTTGCAGTTCACGACTCATTACGACATGGCAGATAGCCAATGTCAGGAAAAATAACCTGAGAACATTTATTTTACAAAATGTAATGAGTATGGACGAGGTTAGGTTTAGAAATAGTCTTTTGAAATCGTGATTGGCACTCGATACTCTCTATCTACCGCACAAAATATGTGCAGTGCAGCATTATTTATATATTTTAGAAGAAAAAACTTTTCGTTTTAAAGAACGTTGCAACTTTTAAACCAGCTTTGAACGAAAGGAAAAAATAATTACGTGTGGTTTACTTACTCGTGCACAAAATCTAAGTACAGTATAAACATATACGGTCTATATAAAATTTACTCTAAGACTTCTAACAATTTGCCGGTTTATTAATGTTTAATATCCGGGTTTGCTGAAAACTTTTCGGCCTTATCAGCGAGGTAAATGGTTTTACCCGCATTATACTCTTGTCAGTTGGTGATAAATGAAGTGTTCCGACACTAGCTTGGAATTGGAATGATTTAACCTATACTATCCAGAAGTTGGGTTTTCATTAAAATTGGTTTAGTTAAGTTGTTTTTTTTTTAAAAAAAACTTAACAAAACCGGCAAACGAGCAAGTGGGTCACCTGATGGAAAGTGATCACTTCCGCCCACAGACATCCGCACCACCAGGAGTATTACAGATGCGTTGCCGACCTTTAAGGAATGAGTATGCTCTTTTCTTGAAGGTTCCTAAGTCATAATCGTTTGGGAATATCGCCCTCGGTAACTGATTCCACAAAGGTGTTATACGGGGTAAAAAATGTCTTCGGAATCGCACAGTTGTAGACCGCCACGCATCGAGATGATGGGCATGATACCTTAAGCTCTGACGCGATGTCCAAAGGTGGAAATCAGCGGCTGGAATTAAACCAAACAACTCCTCAGAGCATTCCCCATGATAGATGCGGTAGAGAACACTAAAACAAACAAAGTATAAGGCTTCCCCAGTAGTGTCATCTGCATAGCAATGAGTGCGCCTAATTTGCAACATGTCATTGATATGCTGAAGAAACAAAGTAGGAGAAATCACACAGCCTTGGGGAACACCAGCATTGACATGTTTGGATTCCGAGCCCACACCGTCGACAACGACCTTGATGCTACGGCCCGTCAAAAAACTAGTGATCCATGTTAATAATTTCTCAGGAAGACCGTAAGAAGGAAGCTTCGATAGAAGCGCCTTGTGCCACAACCAATCGAAGGCTTTGGCTATGTCCAAACTGACAGCCAATGCTTCTCCCTTGCTTTCGACTGCTTGCGCCCATCAGTGTGTTAAGTAAACTAAAAGATCATCAGCTGAACGACCACGACGGAAACCGTACTGATGATCATTTAACAGCTGGTGTTCCTCTCGGTACCTTAAGAGCTGGCAGTTTGTCAGAGTCAGTTTTGGATTCCATAACTTTGGAAAACAAGGAAGTTATAGCTATAGGTTGGTAAATGGACGGATCCAAACGGTTACCTTTTTTAGGGTTTGGATGTACTGAAGCGGTCTTCCATGATTTCGGTACAATGCCTGATGAATAGGAGAGCCGGAAGAGTCGCGTTAAAACCAGTGCCTGTTTAAGAGCACACACTTTGAGAACAATCGGAGGGATACCATCGGGTCCACTCGACTTGTTGACGTCCAATGAAATAAGTGTTCTACGCACTGAACTCTGCAGAAACTTTATTTCTGGCATAGACACTTCACACCGCGGGATGGTCGGCGGCGTGTTTCGTTTAAAAGTTAAGTCTTTTTCTGTTGTTTAATACCCTAATCCAATCCAAAACACCACATTGTTGCACTTGCACCACCACCGCCGTACAGCCGTACCACCGTACCGTATAGTGTGTCATCGTTGGTACGGCACGGTCAAATTCCTGAGGATGCCTCGGTGTAGAGGCGAAACGTACGTCGAGTGCGATTTGGTGTTCTCTGTGGTGAGTGCTTGGACAAAGTTGGCGAAGGACGTGACAAGTGGTTTTGTTTCCCGTGTTCGGACTCTATTTGTGATCTGGTCGCGGAGGTGGGCGGTGGGATCTTTAGGTAGGGTATTCCAACACACACACACACACACACACACACACACATACACACGCACGCACACGCACACGCACACCTTTAAGGAATGAGTACACTCTTTTCTTGAAGGTTCCTAAGTCGTAATCGTTCGGGAATACCGCTCTCGGTAACTGATTCCACAAAGTGTTATAGGTAAAGGGTAAAGGGGGTAAGATTATATGATATATGAAGATAAAACGAAATATTTACGTGGCTTAAGATCATATAACGCTAAGTATCATGAAAAGCCTCCACATAAAATCACAGTCAATTACCAACCTCCACCTCGGTTTTAGTGATGTAAACAAATCGATAAACAGAATAACGACCGTTAATGAGTGTGCCTATTGCAAGCATTGGCGTCGGTAATAAATCAATAAAGTGCTTCACTATTTATCAACGCATGTGATCTGACAGTAATTTATTAGCAGTCGTTGTTATTTTGTAATGTTTTTCCTACTAGTAATGGTGGTTATAACCAAAAAGTTGAATAAATCGATAATCAAAGAAACAGTTTTCTTATGTGAAACGTCAGCTAATAAGCACACGGATCTCCTGATGGTAATAGACAACAGCTAGACACCATAGATGTTACAGGTGCGTCGTAATCCCGCGGCCGGTATCTTACATTTCTTGTACAAGACTACCGGCTACGTTACCCTCTTGACTGGAATATGATGGAGTCATAATGGCGGTAGGAATAGGTCAGGCAGTGGATCCCCATCCCAGGCAAGCTGCTGTACAGCACTCTACTGCCAGTGTTGGTACTGACTAGCTCACCTATTACGAGCTGCCTAGCAAATAAGCAAATGGTCTTTTCTCTATGGACTCAAACAACACGTGGAAAATTTGTACTTTATAGCTTAGTACTCTAACATCTACGATCCCTTCAGCACTCTCCATCTGGTAGGCCAAGGTTCAATGTACTAAGTTATCAAAAAAAAATAGGTAATTCAAAAAAGAGAAATAAAGAATAGAGGATCTATTTAGTATTATTAGTACAAAATCTTTAAATGTGATGACCTTACCTAACAAAAAAAAACAGTCAATTAGATTGTTGAAATTTTTCAACTACTGTAGCAACTCAGAATTCCAAATTGGTAAATTTATTTAGGGTTGGCAATACTTCATAAGCATTTCTATAGGTGACTTATGTTTCTTTCTTTATTTTTCAATGACAATAATTTTGTAATCTTTGATTTTACATGGCCAAGCTCGCCTCGTATAAATTGTCTAGTAGTAGGCAGTTAGCATATACTCTTCAAATTATAAGCCTATTATCTACAGGTCGGGAAGCCAGAATTTATTTTTTTATTTATCAATGTGTTTTTCCTAAAAAAAACTGGCCACAGATTTAATTTTCACAACCCTAAAACTTTCAGTCTAAATAGTAAATTCCGATCAGGTACATATAAAACTTTTATTTTTCAATCCACTTAAGTTAATTGTAATTTACTTCGAGAGAGGCTGTATTCTTGTTGAATAAATGGTTTTAAATATGTAGAAGCTCTGAATCATTATAATTATACATGATTATACTCCTTTATAGAATAGACCATCTGCCTCCCTTGTCAGGCAGCGCGTAAAAGGCGAGTATAGGCTTACCGCCACTAGCACCATGACGTCTGATTAGGTGTTAGAGTTTAGCAGCGACTCGTACGGATTGGTACCACCGCCTTACCTATTCCTGCCGCCATAACGTCATGACATGTTCCGGTTCGGAGGGTAAGGTAGCCGGTAAAGCAACTTTTGCTCGAGGCCTAATATCCCGGCCTCAGGTTGGCAACGCACCATTACCACCTTTAGTGTCTCTAGGCGGCGTGAATTTCTTAACATCAGGCAATCCGTCTGCTTGTTTGCCTTCCAATATCATAAAAAAAATGTTCTTCGAATGAGCCCAGCATCAATGGTTCAGGAAGGCGGAATGCTATTTTAATTTTTTTTGTGTTTATCCTAAAACCACTGTTAACTAATTTAATTTTTAAACGAGTTTAAAAAAACCAG
>NJDC01002228.1:71952-85647 GCA_002245475.1 Calephelis virginiensis | reverse complement strand
AAATACTGAAGGGCTGAAGCGGTACGACTTACATATGTTTGTCTCTTTCTACGTAACGCTTCAACTTTTCGTGTTACACTTGATTTTACTCCTCAAAATTTCCGTACCGGGACTTATAACTCAAATCGTTTCTTAAGGAGTAAACTCCAAAAATCAGTTGTCGTATATCTGGCTGTTAAAGTATACTGGTCATATAAGCACATAACACGAAATGTCAATTATGACACCTCGTTAGAAGCTAATCATTAAAAAGACATCATAGTTGATTACCACCACTTTACCACTTCGTATTGTAAACAAATCGAAAGAACAGTAATGACTAAGTATGATCGTAATAGCAGTATCAGATACAAATCAATAGAGCTTATGGATTTTATAATGCAGATGTTCTGATCTAACAACGGATCATTAGCAACATTTTTACCGGACTTTCAAAATTAATACGGCCCGTTTAAATGCGCACATACTAGATTATCAAATTATCTAAGGCAAGGTATTCTTATTTTAGCACTTGCCCTGTGCTTGAGTTACATTTCTAGAAATTTTAAAGTAAGGGAAAATATCGCCCCAGACAAGATTAAGGCATTTTATCTAAGGCAATTAGGTAAAATTCTGTAATTTTGCATTAATTTATAGTTTAAAAATATTAACAAAAGGAACTTCATTTAAAACATTTGAGGAATTTATTACCTACGACTACGGCTACGACATAAGTACCTCAAAAAAAGGGAGCGTACTCATCCCCTTGAAAGTTGAAGACGCATCTGTGATGCTCCTGGATTTGCGGACGTCCAAAAGGAGTGGTTTCTTGCTATATGGTGACCCATTTGCACATCTGCCTCATCTTTTGTAAAAAAATAATAAATATTCCTAGACAATTTACATAAATTGAATCTAATCCAAAAGTAAGAAATTATACAATATGTTATGGCTTTTAGTTAACGATTCTAGTACATACTTAAGTAGATACCATAAATAAATTTAATAAGCACCCAGACCCAGAAATATAGTCATCTAAATGTTCATGACACAAATACCTGTCCTCGTTGGAACTCGAATCCGAGCCTCGCGGTTGGTTAATGTAGTTAAACGTGTCGCTAGCCACTGGATCAACGAGGCGGTCAAAAAGAAAAGAAATAGAAACAGGCTATCTTTATCTGCTTGATAGCCCGTAACAGACGAGCATAGGCTAAATAGATCATTACCTACAATACCGCTACTAATAGAACGATGTGAGGCAAATGTCTATGTGGGGATCCATGGCCTTAACTATTTCTACCGTCATAATGACAGTAACATATTTCGTTCCGGATGTTAGGATAGCCGGTTAAATTATATAATGGGGCTAAAACCCTCGGGCTATGGGGCAGTCATGGGTTTTAATATATGTGGTGTCTGTAGTCCACGGAGATAACGGGTGTATAGAATAGCCGTGTATAAAAAAAATATCTTCCACATCCACAATAATCCACAATTAGCCGAAGACACTAAGTCCCACAATGTGATAGGTGGCAAGCCTAACGCTAGCATATCCATTCCCGGGCAGCATTATTTTTATCAGAAAATTGAAAATAAGCAATTTCAGATTTTTTTGTTGCTTGAACCCGGGACTTTAAGAAGTCAAGTCCGACGCCGGACCGCTAGACTATAGAGGAAAAATTATAAGACAAGAAAATCTTAGGTGCCTTTAATCATTAAAAGTTTCGTGTGTGTCTATTTTCTGTACATACCTCATTTTCTGTACAAAAAAATCAGTCGAAACCCAAAAAGCATTACGAACAATTAACAAAATATTCAAGTTCTTAGTGTTCTATACAACCTTATTATGATCTTTAAAAGTAGTTATAATTTAATTCAAATCTAGAATACAAATTAGAATGCATCGCTACGCTAATTCAAATTGTGGTAACTATAGGTTTGCTTCATTAAGCTGAATAAAAATAATCTTAAGTACCTTCAAGAAGGGAACACAGTTAATCATCAAAGGTTTCGTGTATGTCTGAAGACAGCAGTGAAGACTTTCTCACAACATGATTTTTTATACAAAAATCATTAAAAATATTACAAACAATTATCAAAAGATTCAAGTTTTCAGTGTTCTATACAATAATAATATCTTTATTGTACACAAAACGTTATCACAAACATGAACATAAAGATAATACAGTACAATGGGCGAGCTTATCTCCAGCAACAGAGATTTCTACCAGCTGACCCGTAAAAAGGAAAAACAGAAACAAACATAAGCGTAGACAAGTGAATTATGTAGCGGAACCCTAAGAAGAACGATGACGAAGCCGCTACAATGTTAGTTGCAGCTAACGTAATTAGTGTAGATACACGATTTGTTGATTATGAAATACTTAACCAAATAATAATAAATATATATAAACAAATATGTAAATATATACATAAACATTTACACGATATACATGAACATAAACCTACGTAAATAGTGTACACATATATAAGCATACATAATTATATACATAACTAGAAATACAAAGAAAAAACAGACGACGATTAAAAAAAACAAATTTGTGAGAGATAGTGCTCTTTCAGTAGTTAGTTAGTTACAAGTTTATCATGATCTTTAAAAGTAGTTTTGGCAAATCTAATTCAACTCTGATGTAGAACACTCATTAGAATGCACCACCAGGCTAATTCAAATTGCGGTAACTATAAATCTGCTTCATAATGCTGAATTAGGTCATGTGTATCAAGCATATGTGCTAATAAACGAAATTCGCCGAGTAGTTTTGATGCATGCATAAGTTACATTTGAAGTAATTAAACATAGCTAGCACGTGGTTTGGTCACATTATACTTCATGATCATACTCGCAAACTTTGTTGAATGTCTCTCTTTCACTTTATAGGTTGAATATTTTTTGAAACTGTAAATGTGTTTTAAATTATATATTCAGTGAAAATACGAATTCCTAGAAGATTGAAATTGAGGAAGTGGTATGTTCAGCGTCTTTATTTTTTACGATAAGTATTTTACTCGATTATGCATCAGTTGCAAACCTATTTTAAATATTTTTTTTTTATTTTAAAGAATGTCCTTCCATGATACTTTGCCGTCAATTATAGATTTCCAAAGAAATGGAAGAAAATACTATTTTTTGTATATTTATACGACGTAATACTGAAACAGGTTTTTAGGAGTTTTAATGCAAACTTTATGCATTCTTACAGACCTTTACAATGGTACCAATTTTGACTTACATTTTCTTAGCTTACTTAGATGTCTTATTAGTAAAAAAAAAACTAAAATAAAAAAAGATAACGGATATATGAGATGTTTCAAACTAATTATGTTACAGGTTATATTGCTTTCAATTAACCGTGTCATAGATTAAAAGTTTATAGAAACATCACGTACAAACTACGTTAAGTAGTTTAGTAAACACTCAACGTGTTTCAAGTTGTTTTTTTTAATTTTTGGTGAAAGATAATGACGATAATTTAAAATAAGTTTTCTTAGTTCACAGCATATCACTAACATTACAGACCAAATACTTCAAAAATATAATATTCATACAACAAAAAATATTTAAATATTATATTAACAAAGTAATACTTTATTTACTTTTATGAGATTGACAATTATAATCCTAAAACAAAAGCCTGTAATAGCAAATATTTACGTTAGAGCAGTAAAAATAGGCTACGCGGTGAATACTTATAAGGGCAAGTCTTTGTAGAAATTCGCCACCCTAATATAACAGTAAATCCTTTCGACTACAATGATATTAATAGCAAAAATAATACAAGCTAATTAAATAAGGGACGAATGAAAATGAGCAAAATAGTGAAAATAAATCTAAATATAAATATGGGTTCGGTGTATCAGTTCTGTTTTATGAATGAAACATTTTTAAAATTAAATTTGATGTTTCAAAACATAAATATCTAACTTGGACGTAAAACGTAATTGAAATACATCATCAGGTCAATTTAGTACATTGCAGTGGTGTTATTTTACTTCTTAGAAAGTATAAATATAATATTAGCTTTAAAGTAAGACTACGTATGGAAATTAGCAAACCAATGGGAATAAATTTATTTCTACGATATCAAGAACTAGCCGCCATAAACCAATCCTGCAAAAGTTGTTTAAATTAAATGAGGTTATTCAAATTGTAATTAGTAACAATCAAGGCTTTGAACCGGTACGAAAAGTACAGGTTCTGTACCGATCCGATACCGGAATCTAACAAGTACCGGTACTAATACCGATAAAAACCGGTATCCAATTAAGATACCCGTTAAATACAATTGCTTCAAGGTCATTTTAACCGGTTCCTAAAAATACCGACATTTAAAGACCTGGCTATGACTGCACTTATTGAACTGAATTTATTCTAGTGCATACATAATATGTGATCTCATAAATAAAGCTAGTATTGAAGCAATACTACAAATAAAATGAGGAAACAATGCAAATAAATCTGCTATGTTAAAATCGAGCTGGATCAAGGAGCTGTTCGTTGCCAAGAAAATTTGAAATAAGCGACAATGTAATATATTTTTATAAGTAATAAATAAGACCATAAGTGTCTTTCACAACACTGAGCAACATATTCACAACCTGTTAAAAGGCCGTGTATATTTGAAGATAACTAAGGTATGAGGAAAATAAATTTTCTTCATATATTTGAAAAGATTTACATGAACACGCAATACTTTTAGAAATTGGGGTAATTTAAATTGCAATGATATTATAGTGATAATATGATACGTCTTCTGCACAATACTCAATTTAAATGTATTTAACTTTGAAACAAGAAAATGGCAAAGTAGTAAAAATGAAAGTGTATGAATTATAATAAATAAAAGGTGAATAGTGCTTAAAACGAAATACACCCAAATACTAATTTAAGTTTAATTGATAATAATTTAAATGATAAATCTACTTCATAACAGTAAATCTAAACGTAACTAGCATAAAAAGAAGATACGAATAAAACTGCCAAAGCACTAGAAATAAATCTTTTTATAAATCTGAAGATAAAATTACTTTATTAAGAGCTGGCGCAAATAAATGAATTTTGCTTTGGAGCCAAATAAATTTGTATGCACGACAAGTCTAATTCAAATTGCGGGGATAGTAAATTTGCTATAAAATACTTAACTACGTAATATTATAAAGCTCCGTTCACACTTTGACATTATACAAGGTGTACTCAGTAAACTTTCTCACTATCCATACTAATATTTTTTTTGTAATATTGGAAGGTAAATAAGCAGAAGGAATTTCTGATGGTTAGAAAGTTTTGCCGCTTAGAGATACCAAAGGTATATTATGTTGCGTTGCCAATATGAAGCCGGGATAGCTAAACTCTAAATCTAGTCAGATTTCACCGTGTTAGTTACGGTAAGCCTATGCTCGTCTTTTACGAGCTGCCTAACAAGAAGTCAGATGGTCTACACTGCAAAGGAGCCCGGACTAAAATTCTAATATACAACGACAAAATCTGTAGGAATGTACCGTACATCTACTTATTTCTGGTATAAAGCCCTTAAGAACATCATTTAATACAGCATAATAATATATGAAATCAGATGACTACGAATGACCAACACGGGGAAAACACTTATTCACTTATGTCCTAGTCCTATGTCTGGCGTCGGACTTGACTTCTTGAGGTCCCGGGTTCGATCCTCGGGTTGGGCAACTAAAAATATTAGAAAATGTATATTTTGAATTTTCTAATAAACTTAACGTTGCCCGGGATTGGATATGTGCCCGGTTGGCGTTAGGCTTGCCACCACATTGTCGGACTTAGTGTCTTCGGCTAGTCATGGGTGCCCTGGTTGTGCTCTGCCTACCTCCTCGCTGATATGAGCGTGAAGATACTTTTTTTCACTTATATGTTCTCTTAAGCCAACAGTCCTTGATATTCCATCTCAGAAAAGTTTATGGCTAAGTTGTCCATAGTCACGCAATGTCGCGTGTTCATTCGTCACTAGACACAATTTATTCTGGCTCATCTTTATAATCTGCTCTGTCTATAGTACGATTTGGGAATGCATGTTCTTGTATTTTGTGTGTAATATTCCGGTTAGTAGGGAAGGGTAGCCGGTAGAATCGTATTTTAGGCCTTTCAACCCGCTGCCCTGTCACTCCTTTCAGCGACGAACCCAAGCCTAAGAACTCACGTAACGGTTTTTAATCTCGTCCCAGTGGTTGCGGATCCACAGGTTCTGTAGAATGTAGATTTATATGCAAAAAGTAAGGGCACATTTCACGACGCGTTTTATAACCGCAGCGCCCGCAGGTGTTTGCGGTTCTTGCGCCAGCGGTCGCCCAGCCGTAGAATCGTACAAGTTTGGGACCAATGACTTCAACCGCGATGGCTATGTGACCGCACAAATTACCGGTCTCGTGAGTTTTGAAATAAAACCACAGTTTCGCGACCGCCGCGGGCGCGGGTAAAAACCGCTCCTTCAATTCTTAGACTGAGACATCTGATGTCTATACAATATCTCTTACCATTAGAAGAATAGTGTAATCGGTTACTGTATTATCTATATGTCGGAGAGATATCACACAAACGCGGGCCTAACAGGAACCACGGGACTAGTAGGCCGAGAGGTCACAACTTGAGGGTATTTAGTGAATAATTCAGAAATATCAAAACAAAGCCGAAACACCTGATCTTGTCGTACAACCACATCGTAAACCTCATCATAATTATAAACAATAGAGTAGCTATGTAATTACACACTACACTGATTGCAAACATAACCACAACCACGCACAAATAACTATAGCGTACACCCATTTGTTACTAAACAAACCATCAAACATTGGAGTAAGCCTGCTACTATGACAACACTACGTAAACACGTCACGATGTTCGTGCTTACGCAAACGCCAAACTCCCGAAGGGGAAAGGGAGCCTCCACCCTGCCCCTCTTGCGTGAGTGCCGACCGAATAATGCACCCCCCGGACGACCCACATCCTGGGCCCCAAAATCCTAATCGAATTAACAATTTCGACCTAGAAATGTCTCTTTGTCAACCTATGACAGGGAGAGACTATTACCAGTGGCGACCTCCGTACTAGACAGTGGTCCAAACACTGAGAGACGTGCACAAAGCATGTCTGCCGTAATATGGCAGCGCTACTGTTTATATATACGTGGCAACGATGAACGGACCAATAAGAAACGATTTACTTGCTAATGCGCCACCTGTTGTGCTAATGAGACAACTTTATCCATGATTTCCCGGCAACGGACCAATAAGAAACGAGTTACTTGCTAATGCGCCACCTGTTGTACTAATGAGACAACTTATCCATGACTTCCCGACAACGAACCAATAACAAACAAGCTTCGAGAATTCCGATGCACCTATGGCGCCAAATGTACTAATGACCACAATATTACAACTGTACTTTGTTCATGACTATCCGACGTTACAAGCGGATGCGCCACACGTTGCACCGACGACACTCATGACCACAGATATTAGAAAAAAGGTACACTAGCTCATGACCTTCCGACATATATATATAATTAAGTCGGGTTTTCCTTCCTGACGCTATAACTCCAGACGATAAACCGATTTCTACGGCTTTGCATTCGTTGGAAAGATCTCCGTGAGGATTATAGCAAACAAAATTCAGGAAAAAATTCAATAGAAAAGCAGGAAAACAGAGAAAATCATTTTTCACACACAACGTCATCTCTGATACATAGCAAGTACTACAAACCAATATGGTTTTGCACGGTGGTGGAACAGACAGCGCCAGTACGTGGTGTGTGAGTATAATTAATGACAAAACGGAGTTCTCCGGGTCGGCAAGTCACGTAATAATTAAGCACAGTAGAACTGAAAAAATTACACCATCTATTTCAATAGCACGTTGTGATTCGATAATTATTTTTCCTAAAGATAACAAATGATACTGAGATGATTCCAGATAAATTTTATTATGATCCGACAAGTGGTTTTTTAATTATCATTTTTATAATTTCAAACACCTCGTTGAGGTCCCTCAAAAAGAAAGAAAGATAAGTCATGATTCCGAAAATTGGTTGGCTATTGGCCGAGAAATCGAGAAACAAGCATACAAAAAAAGTTGGTTAAAAATACATTATCGTGGCAGAAACTTTAAATCATATAATGGCACAAGGCAACGTTATCGATAAGTACCTCAGAAGATAATCAGAAGAATCTACAAAGATTAGACACGGATTACATGCTTTAAGTATGTAAGGTAAAAAACCAGTTTATTTCTTTATATTTTTTATTTTTATGGTATTGGAAGGAAAACAAGCAGATGGATTTCCTGATGGTAAGAAATTCGCCCGCTTAAAGACACCAAATGTGATAATGGTGCGTTGACAACCTCAGGCCGAGATGTTAGGCCCCGAGCAAAAGTAAGTTTACCGCCTATCTTATCCTCCAAATCGGAACACGACAGTGGCAAGTCCTGACGTTATGGCGGCAGGAATTGGTAAGGCGGTGGTACCAATCTTGTCCAGTCACTGCGAAACTTGACCACCTAGTCAGATGTCACGGTGTTAGTGTTGGTAAGCCTATTCTGGCCTTTTATGAGCTGCCTAGCAGAAAGGCAGATTGTCTATTCTGCAAAGAAAAAACCAACCAAGTGACCTATTTTTAAAATTAGCTCGATAAGTTGACACCAAGGCAAATTTAACAAAATAACCTAAATTTAGATCAAACACTTACTAAAGTTTAAACTTCACTAAAACACGTTAAACATAATATAAATATTTAATCAGTGAAACTGTTTCAGGAAACTTGATAGTCTACGTTTTGATTGTCAACCTTATATTAAACGGATTAAGAGCTGAATATTGTTAGAACGTGAAATCAATAGGAGCTAGCGTGAGAAGCCTTAGTAAGTTAAAAGCTGAAATAAATTTCGGCAATCACCTCATGGATTACTTTATAGATTTACTTTTATTGTTAAGGTTTTGAAACTATATGAAGATACTTGTTGATTTATTTCGCAACTGTGAGATCAGAGAGAGGGTGTGATTGAAAGAAAGCGTTGGTGTAAAAATGTGAGAAGGTATAACAAGTGGGTTCGGTCATATGGAAAAAATAGCATTTAGATTTGCATGTCGGATATGCAATGCGAATGTTGACGACTGTACCCGAGGAGACCTTGGTTGATATAAGACAATAAAATCGCTCAGTTTTAGAAGTTTCGTGGTTTTGAAATCATCCTGTTTGTGTAAAAAAACAATGAATGTGGAGAAAACTAGGCAGGTCTGCAAGGACCTTGACATTTGCCACTTAAGCATCATTCAGACGGTTGTAATGCCCTTCCACAAAGGTGACATAAGTGGAAATTTTGTTTGAAAGTGGAAATTTTGTTTGAAATCAATCAAAACTTTTATCAAATCTACGTTCTACATGGATGCAAACCAATGTTTACAACCAATGTTTTAATCCGTGTGGAACCCCTATTACTCTTCTATGCCCCGCAAAGGATTTCGCATGAAGATATCTAATTCCGATGCGTTTTTATTTGATCGAGATGGTTCTTAATTACATTAAAAGTTACTTGTACGAGGTTTTGTTGTGGGTTTTTGAAAATTTTAGCGTTAACTAGCGGCCCGCCCCGGCTTCGCACGGGTATAAAATATGCACGTAACCCTTCCTCTCCAATTACTCTATCTATTAAAAAAACCGCATAAAAATCCGTTGCGTAATTTATAAGATTAAATTAAATTAACATACAAAGGGTCATAGGGACAGAGGAAGCGATTTTGTTTTATACTATGTAGTGATGATATGTATTTGGATAGTTAAGGACTAGTAGGAACAGAGATAGATACCTTTGACTGAAGAAACAACACTAAAGTTATAAATTTTCGGTTTCCAAAAATACCGACAATTCTAGTCATAAACGTTTTGGTTGTAATATAAAAACCTATTAATAAAATTGTATATCCTCTATAAATACGATTTCCCAAACAAAGGTCCCACAATCCTTATCAAACTGACGTGAGGACAGCATTAAAAGGGTTCTTTATTGCCAGATTTATCCCAACCATATCCTTAGGGATTAGAATAAACATTTATATTATGATTCGGTACTTTGTTTACAGAATAATTGTTTTTAACCTCTAAAGTGAAACGAGACGTATTCATCCACATATCGTAATAAGTTATGTACTCGTATATGTCACGGTTAAATTCCGAAGTTCGGTTACATCTAGATTTAGCCGGTTTAAAACAAAACCCGTAACCTGTAACCGAATTTCGAAGTTTAGCTGTAACACTCTGATGTAATATACAGTATTCTATCCTTATACAAATGGGTGCAAACACGTTTATACATAAGCGTGAAGAGATTGGTAGACGCTAGGTATGTAATTATTTGCGGTTGCGTCGCAGTGTCAAAAACAGGTTTATTTTTTTTTAATTTTGAACTAGTAGGTGAGCGTACGATTTGTGAATATTTTTTAATAAGTCCAAATACAAGTGTAGACAAAAACTGAGCTGTTTTTGAGCTTCGCTTGAGTGGTTACGGATGTTTTTTTTATAAATTTTGTAAACAAATACACCACATGCTCTTTTTTAACACTTTTTATACATTAAAAAAAATATTATTATTTGTTTTCAAAAAATGCAATGCAAAAATAGAGAAAAACGAAATTTAATAAGGCAGATGCAGTTTTATTTTACTGAAGGCGCGTAGCCCTATCGCATGTTAAGGCACCGCACGGCTGTAGGTATTTATTTAAAAACTGAGCTGGGTTACCATGGCTGTAGCATATGCATATTATATTTATATTCGTACAAAAGTAAATTTAACTTGTTTTAATTTAATTTTGGTATTTCACACTATCATAGTCGTTTTCTAACAACTTACGTATTGCAAAAACAGCCAAATGACAAATTTAAACACCTGAAGATTGGCAAGATGTTGTATTGTGCTGTATGAATATTAAATTAAGTAGGAACATGGCATGATCCTTCAAACAAGTGCAAGGATAGCAGTGTCAAGTACAACATTTAAAACTAAAACAAAACATAGCGACTTTTGAACCAACAATAGCGATATGTATATCTAATAGCGTGATATCTGGTAATTCCATCCTTCAGTCGGACTAAGTTATTTTATGAAACAGGATATATTTAGTGCATGATGGTCACTCACACACTATG
This sequence comes from Calephelis virginiensis, assembly GCA_002245475.1. Taxonomy (NCBI): domain Eukaryota; kingdom Metazoa; phylum Arthropoda; class Insecta; order Lepidoptera; family Riodinidae; genus Calephelis; species Calephelis virginiensis. The sequence goes on along the minus strand of NJDC01002228.1, from coordinate 74,481 downwards.
AAATTTGGATCATTTTGATTTACAAGTTGCCAGGTTGAAACACTCGGAAATGACTAATTGCTAAGATGTCTTTTAATACTATCTCAATTATCTTGTGGTCTAGCAGTTCGGCGTCAGACTTGACTTTCTAGGGTCCCTGGATCGATCCCAGGGTCGGGCAACAAAAAAATTAGAAAGTGTATGTTTTCAATTTTCTAATCACATTAACGTTGCCCGGGATCGAATATGTGCCCGGTTGGCGATAGACTTGCCACCTATCACATTGTGGGACATATTGTGTTCGGCTAGTCGTGTGTTGTTGCCCTAGTAGCGCCCCTGCTTATCTCTTCGGGGATATGTCCGTGAAGATAAAAGAATAAGCCTTGAAATAGCTGGAGTCGGTTGTTGTAGTTTTACTGCGCTTAAATACGAGTATGTTTTCAGTGGCACGATTTCAATAAAATATTATGAGTGCTGTACATTTATTATCACAACTTTAATATAGTATGGAAGACCATTTCACAACTGAAAAATACACACAATATTATGTTTTTATTCGTACTTTAATGGAATGCATGTCTAGATATTATATTGTTTCTATACTTCTTATCGTCTGTGCTTGGTGGAATTCCATTCTTGATATAATTTATTTAGAAACACTTGCACTTTCCACAATATATTTTATTATTTTTTATTTTTATGGTTTAGCCAACCGGTTTCGCTATAGAAGCATCATCAGGGTTATATAACCAAGGGTTGTTATATACATGTATATTATTTATTATACACAAAATTTATATTTATTAATACACATAGGTAATATTGTATTTTTATACATGCCATAATAGTATTATTGTCTAGATATATTTAAGATCCTGATATAATGTAGTTGTAAACAACATGTTTATCAGGGAGCACGGGAGTATCCCCGCCAAGACGAGCAAACCGAAGCTACATTCAGATTCTGTTTTACCTTTAGACATTGACTTATCATTAAATAGATAAAGCAGAAGCGTCCTTTGATAAAAAAGACGGGTTGCACTCCGGGAGTGCCGGCAGAAGTGAAAACTTGAATAGTAACGTTGTGCATTTTTAATATTTTGGAATGGTTAGGGAATAATTTTGCACGAATTGCTTTAATCATACGTATGAAAGTACAATCATTTATACATAAATATTATTTTCATATCAATAACCTGCGTTTGGCTTGACAAAAACTCCCTAAAGTAAAACCACGTGACGACTAGGTGCGTCGTCATATTATCTGTACATCGAACATTGCTCGTCTCCACATAAAGCTTATTTTCCAGATGGAACGAATAGAGCAATATCTGTTGATATTATACGTATCTGCTATCTGTGAGCATGTAATGGTAATATTGCGGCGTATTATCCATTGCGCATCCTATACTCTTCGGAAATATCTAAGCAATACAAAAACAGCAATGAATCTACGTTTTATTTTAGATCTCGCGCCGTCTTATTGGCGCATGCGCAGTGCGCCGTCTTACGTTCTGAAGATCTGACGCGAATTAAGAAGTTTTTACCCATTCCAAAAAAAGTGCGCAACGCCGCTTAAGAAGTTTTCATTTCAATAAATTACAAAAAGTAATTATTTTTCTGTAGACTTGATCACCTTTGTCTTGCGCTGGCCGTTCTCTGCCATACGAACTACTATGCTTAAATATAATTAGTTTTTTCTATCTTACTGTTACGTAGTTACTTACATTCTATAGTTATACAATTTCTAAATAAAAAAAACAAGCATATCCTATGCTTATGGTATGCAAGCATATCTAATGATTACAGAAAATTATCCTTTTGTTATTTAAAAACATTAACGTAATATTTATGTGGAAAGTAATTATGTAATCTATTTAAATAAAGGAAAGTCGTAATAGATAAATTAATTAAATTAAACTATTTCAAACTTAAGAATGCCTTAACCGATTTGGCTGAAAATTTATGGAGAGGTAACTTAAAACTAGGAGACGGGCATAGGATACTTTTATCCTATTCCACTGCGAGGAAAGTAGGAAATTCAACATTTTAATTTTTCCCATTCAAACTGTGTTGGTAGATCGTAGTTCGCCGAAACAGCAAATATTTATATCAAATGTATATGAAAATGGAACCTACTAGAATAACACTAAAATAATGGAAAAAATAAAAAAGTTATAAAAAGTTATGAGTTCTGAACCTTATCTGAACTTTAGTGTACTAAAGGGATCTCTTTATAGATTACCGTTTTAAATAGTTTTTTTTTATGTTAAAGGTCAGCGAAACACAGGGTTCTCCTAATGGCAAGAGACCGGGGCCATATATACCATAGAAGTTATAGATGCTTCGCTGTCCTGTGGCCGGGATGTTAGGCCTATGTTGCAAGTCTACTGACTGCCTTAATCTTCGGATCAGATCGTGACAGAGTCATTATGGCAGCAGGAATAGGTAAGTCGTTAAATTCTTACCCGGAGAAGCTACCGCAAAGCACTCTACCACGTCCAGTGGTCTTGCTAGTAATGAATTAACTAACTTTTTTTTGTGATAATG
>NJDC01002228.1:52697-64760 GCA_002245475.1 Calephelis virginiensis | reverse complement strand
AAATAGAAATTGTTACTACGAATAGATTTAGTTGGCGGTAAACTATTTTTAAAATTTTATGTCATACTGAGTTTAAGTTATTGCTACACTGAAGCCAATCAGTTTTATTTGTTAAACCAGAATCTGTGGCCTAGGGTATATAAATATGAAATTGTTATTTATTGTGATTTGTGGAAATATTTTTTGTGTCAGTGTTTTTTAACCCAACTTTTTGATAAGGTTATGTTTTTTGGGACTTTAATGTAAGATACGAGTATAGTACTACTATTTAAATTATGCACTTCGGCTTAACACTTTTTGCTCTTTTTACACTTTATACTTTTATTTTTAAATTGGTTGACCTAATCTATATAAATTTAAGTGAAATGATTAATTATGTGTAATAACAACACTATATAGATCTTTAAAATTCACTCGGATTTCCGAAGCTTGACGACTTGTAGGTACATAGAAATTATTCATTAATTTAGATCATAGGAATATAAACTAATGGTTCTTGTGATAATTTCATCAAAACGCACTTAGTAGTTTATGGTTTGTACAGAATTTCAAAGGTTTCAAAATATACTTACTTTTTAATAAATTTATTTTCTTATGAAAAAAGAAATATCTTTACGCCCATAACCCTAAAACTACCTACCTCGTAGAAGCACAACCAGGGTACCTACGACTAGCTGAAGATAAATTCCAGAATGTGATAGGTGGTTATTCCGTAGCCAACCGGTCACATATTCAAATATTTTGCAAGAAGCTTATGTAATAAAAAGCGTCATAAAAATTGTTACTAAAAATTTCATAAAATATTCCAAGTAACTATAAGTCCCTAACTCTAAACTAGGTATTTTATTGAATCAGGCGTTACTTTGCGGAAATCCATTATAACAGATGTAAAATGCCTTTATTTTGCTAATTCCGCATAAGCAGTGTAACTGTTGTGGCAAATAATCCTCCAAGTTATTCGCGCAAGTGCCCTGCATCGTCTTACGAATTTTCGATCAGGTCACGTGTACTGGCGCGAATTTTGCAGTTTTTACCCATTCCAAAAAAAATTGCGCAATACCGTTAAAGAAGTTTCGCTTCAGTAAAGTGATGCTAGAGGAAGGTTTATACTTGGGATGGGCTAACTTTTGACCACGGGTCGGTAAATTAAAAAAATCTAGTGGCGAGCCACTAAATTAAAATAGGTCTTGAGGCGGGCCGGTTAGTTAAAAACACCTAAAAGACGTGTTAATATAACGATTATAAAACGTTGTATAAAGGTAATAAGGCATTTTTTGTTATTTTTATAAACTTTTATTAAAATAAAATCGATTTATGAAGTTTTAACATATGAAATACGCTTTAGGTATATATGTTTGAAATGTCAGTGTCTCAATTGTTCAAATTTCATTAGCCTTTTAACTTTTTGACCATCATTTTTTTAGGGAGGTTCATATTTTTTCTGAAAAAAAATGCACGTAGGGCCGGATTCAAACCTCAAACGGTCCTACCACTGGTTTATTCTAGGTATGTATAACATAGAAGTTTATACGACCGTGTGAAGCTGGGACGAGCTGCTAGTATTACACAAAATGCTCCTAAAATTTAATAGAATTTAAAGATAAATTTCAAAGTAGGTAATCACTTAGACAATCATAATTATGTTTTTTAAATTATTTCTCAGTATCTGTGTATCGCCTCTGTGGTCTAGCGGTCCGGGTGTTGGACTTGACTGCATGAGGTCCCGGGTTCGAATCCCGGGTCGACCAACAAAAAGAAAATTGGATTTTTCCAATTTTCTAATAAAAAAATGTTGGTCGGGATTGGAAATGTGACCGGTTGGCGATAGGCTTGCCACCTATCACATTGTGGGACTTAGTCTCTTCGGCTAGTCGTGGGTGCCTTGGTTGTACCTCTGCCTACTTCTTCGGGGATATGGGCGTGAAGATACTTTTCTCAGTATCTGTACAAAACCAAGACTAAAAACTACGTTAAACTTAAACTAAAATCATTAAAAAACTTTAGGCATAACTGAATATGAGATTTCTCGAAAGTAATTATAAAACGCTTAAAATGCTTTAAAGTCTAAATAGACAAATATTTCAAAAGCTCGAGCATAAAGAAAAGTTTGACATTTTTGTTTTTGCTGTTGAATTGACAAAACTATGTGACACACCAAAATTAAATTAACAAAAACCTTTTATTAACTTAATTTTTACACAGGCAATAGCTGAGGAGCCTAATAAGGGATTTGGGCAGTTCTCAAGTGCATGAGATTATGGTATGGAAGACACCTTGTACCATGTTTACGCGCCTCAATCTGTACATACAAAAGAAAATTGTGTTAGTTACACTATTTGTAACTACAGAACGGCTAAGCCGATTCCGCTAAAAAATTATAAGAATGTAAGTTAAAACCAGAGGACGAATGTAGGATACTTTTATCCCGTTTGACTAACGGCCAATGTTAATAATGTATCTCAATCTAATGGATTTCAAGCAATCTAGATAGCTGCGTATCCGGCGGCCTATCCCATACCTAATTGCCATATTTATCCTGTCCACAGATATGTTATTGGCAAGCGATAACATAAAAATGGATTAAAATATCAATCTTGGACAGCAAGTTTTGGATTAGGATTGATTATTAATATTGGCCGTTAAGGATTAACTAGGAAAACCAACATTTTAATTTTTCCCATACAAATAAAACGGGTGGAACGAAGTTAGCCAGAGCAGCTAGTAATGTATAAAATCTCTATGTAGAGGTGGAGTGTAGGGTAGTGCCTTTTTTTAAATGTACTCGGTCATAGCAGGTAAAAAGAATGATGGGTTTATTGCATTCCAATAAGTTAACAAAAATAAAAACAAAGTTTGAACACGACGAACAACAGCCGAAGGATCAGAATCTTTCAAAACATTCGTCATTTAGTTTCATTAGCCAATACCAGTCTGATTTCAACAAGCAGGCAGATTTTCCGATAGCAAGAAATAACGCAGCCTAGAGACACCAAAGGTGGTATAGTGCGTTGCCAATCTGGGGCCGGGTTGTTAGGCTTTGAGCAAAAGTAAGTTCACCGGCTACTTTACACTTGGAACCGGAACACGTAAACGACAAGCACTGACGCTATGGTGATAGGAATAAGTAAGGCGGTGATACCGATCCGGGCGAGTCGCTACAAACCTCTACCACCTGGCCCTGTACCAACGCCTTCACCAACAACCTGCGCCTCAGCAACACGCGCGCCCATTCCTATAAGGCTGCACCCAACGGACTCGATGGCAAGTAAGGCGACAGCTCACTTTGAGATGCCGGTGCTACTGTCTTTTATTACCACCGCCACCAACGTCCAACTACGCTCAAGTTAAATCCACAAGTTTGGTCAAATTAGTAGCAAAGACTACCAACCCTACGCCACTACCACCACCTTTAAAATTCTCCTCTGCTGGCGATTTCAAGGCTGATCTAACTCAAATAACCGAGCTCGCAAACGCGATCGACCTGGATGAAGTGTCGGACTTCACCCGGGAACTCAGGGTGATGCCACCGGAGCGTCACATCTTTCTTAAGACAGAGTGCCGCCTTGATGAAATTTTTGGGAACTACATAACTTTAAGAGGCAAGTAAAAGACTAATAATTATCCCACAAAATCAACAGAAGCACGTAATCAAAAAATATATAAAATGCGAAGTAAACAGATGTAGGTACCTGGTGAAACGCGGTGATTTGTGATCTGGTCGCGGAGGTGGGAGTTGGGAACTTTAGGTAGGGTTGTCACATGTAAAGAACGTGACAATTTATATTGTTTCCCGAGCTCTTCCTATATTCGTGTTCTGGTCGCGGATGTGAGTGGTGGGAACGTCAGTTAGGCTTGTCACAGTCTGTGTCCTTTGGAGGATTATTTGCCACAACGGTTACACTGCTTACGCGGAATTAGCAAAATAAAGGCTTATTTTACATCTTTATAATGGATTTCCGCAAAGTAACGCCTGATTCAATAAAATACCTGATGAAACGTCAAGTCTCTGAAACCGAATTTGGAGGAAGTTAGGCAAGTGGCACTTTGCACTCGAATCTCTCTGTCCTCACCGCAAGGGGCTTGGCGTGAAGATAGGTGAATGTGTAAGCACATATTTTTAGGAAAATACTACACATTTAAGGAACGACGACATTTCAGTTATTCAGATAAAGGTATGGCCAAACTGATAATAAAATATAATGAACTGATAACAAAATTTAATGGTACGATATTTACTTTTAGTTAAAATATTTGCTGTATTCTATTATGTTCATGAGGAAAATGGTAGTGCTAGAGTTAATTAAATTTAGCAAAAGATGACCAAGGCAAATCAAGGATCAAAACATCCACAATAAATATTTTGAATGAAAAAGTTTATACACATATTGCGTCTGTTGTCTAGCGGTCCAAGTATTGGACTTGACTTCATGAGGTCCTCACTCAAATCCCGGGTCTAGCAACAAAAAGAAAATGTGGTATTTCAATTGAATATGTGCCCGGTTGGCAATAGGTTTGCCACCTATTTGTGAGACTTAGTGTCTTCGGCTAGTCGGGGGCGCCCTAATTGTGCCTCTGCCTATTCCTTCGGAGATATGGGCGTGAAGATACTTATTTTTTACTTTACTATAAAAAACAATACTCGTGAGCAATGTGCAGATTCTTTTGACATATTTTTTATGTAAGAGATCAGTGAACAAGCACACAGCTCTCCGGATGATGATAGCCTTGCCCTATAGACACCATAGATGCTACAGGTGCGTCGCTGTCTTATGGACAGGATGTTAGGCATAATGAGAAATTCTACCGGCAACCCTAAACTCAGGACCCGAACATAATAGAGCCATTATGTGGCAGAAATTGGCAAGGAGGTGGATCCCTACCCGGGCAAGTTGCTTCACACTTCACAGTACTCCACTACCAGTGGTATTGTTGGTAATAACCTACGTTTACACCTAAGCTTCCCTTTTTCGATCTGCCTGGTAGAAAGGCAGATGGTCAATTTTACTCAAAAAAACTAACAGGGGGAAAATTTGTGTAAAAAATGTAATAACATTTAAGCATTTTTTTCTAACTAATTATAAAATATGTTAATTTAATAAAATATAGAAAATATTGTTACAGAAATGTTGTGACTTAGTCGATAAATGCCTAACTCTTAAAATGCCTAGCGTGCTGAAAATGCTAAATCGTACTTCACTTTAAATATTTATATTTCGAAGTTCGAAGTGTCTCTTTAAAATTTCAGCGCTATAAATAATTCTTCACGAACTCAAGTGCATGCATCGTCAGAGGTTGCAGGTCAGCCTATGGTGAAACTTTTATTCATAAAAAATGCGAAAGTGGTTAAAGTAATACGCCTCCGCTTGTAAAACCGCTACCCGCCTCGATCTCACTGCTTCCATTCCAATTCTTGCAGTCGACGGTTGCCTCAAATATTTGGATTATTTACTTTATGGCCGATTCAAACTAATCCTCGTATTGAGGTCGGAATTTCCCGTCCATTGACAAAATTTATAATCCTATTCGTTCTAATACAAGTAAACATGTTTATGGTTAATTTCCTTGGTTATATAAGATGTGGGATAACGTATTAGATCGTCACTTTAATAAAATACTAGGTTTCTGGGGACAAAATAAGGTATTTTTGTAATCGATAATACTTTATGACGTTAGCAATTGGTGAAATTCTAAATTAGATATTAATAAAAAATAAAGATGTTAATGAAATAAGGATAAAATTAAATTATTAGCTCAAAACATAAGTCTTCAACGCGTGAATCTGTCCTGATAAAATCTATCACGAGAGCACTCATGAATAAGAACAATTATCCACACTATATTCATTTAATACAACATGTACTGAATATTCCTTCAACAAAACTTCCGAAGCTTTCTGCTAAATTGCTATAACTAATGACTGTCCCCAATAACTGTTACAATTAATCACTATTACAACACAATGCGCTATATCCTATTGAGTGGTAATTTTGCGTTTCAATTTTGATGACTTGTCGTCACGCTATCTAATGACGGTCGGGTAACTTGGATATTAACTTATATTTAGATATAACTATTCGTAACTAAATTCGTTAGAGCATTCGTCGGCTTGAGACGAAAGGTTATAGGTTCAAATCATGCCTGGGCCGAAATTTGCTTCTGATGATTTATTTATACCAAACTTGCCTTAACATATTGTCGCTTTATATCTTATAATCCCACCCTTTATAAACTAGATCCTTAAATCTTTTTGCTGGATCGCAGTCACTGATCACTTTCCCTTTTATCTGTTATTAATCACAGTTCCAAATCACACGTTCTCTTAATATATTGAGTGGCAATTTTACCACTTAATTTCGATAACTTTTAGTCACGCAACCTTTTAACAGGATCGCGTATTCTAACTTGATTTTCTATCACCGTACCCATATCTAAGGTATTTATACCTAACTATTAGTTGGTACCCACATCGTTAAATTGTTAACCTTATAACTTTAAATTTAAAAACAGAATTACTGTATGTAGGTACCATTTGAATTTGTTCTTAATCTAGCAACCTATTTGTATAGGTTGCTACATATTATTACTTAATTAAATTGATTATAATTATTATTATACTAAATGGAATTGATTTTCATTAATTGTTTTTACTGGAAATATCTTCAACGTATATAGTATAGTAAGTATGATATAAGATGCACAGAATTTTTACAGTTGTGTGATATGTAGCAATAGGCTATGATTAAGTGAACCTTTTCACATTCTTAATACCGAAACAGCGCTAACATGTTTCAGCTGAACGCTTTGAAATAAAATTTAGTTATTTGCTAAGCAATTGTGTCAGAAATTTTCAGAAAATATGTATTTATACCAATATATACATTATGGTGTGCAAATATTTTTTTTAAATTTAAGCAAATTTCTAATTTACATTTATATTAGATATACTACATTTTACTAATTGAACAACTTTTAAAATTAGATTTAGTAATTGGGATTTTGAAAATAAAAAAAAATATTGATTTTGTTATGTATTTTAAAACTTCGTTATTAATTATATCGATGTGTCATGCGGAAAACTGAAAAAAATTTTTTATTCATTTAATTATACGCAATTAAAAGTTGATAAAATTTAATTAAAAATCACGTGACTATGAACGCGACACGAATATTGTAACGTCATAATGTTATTTAGATTGTTATGTTAGAATAGTATAGCGTTTACGGCAATTACAAGCGACTTGACAATAATATCGAAAATTTATTGCTAAAAAATTTGTTACTTAATTCCGTCTGCCTATGTGTGACAAAGGATTTATAAGGGCAAAGTCTGATAATATTCCTGATGTTGATATATTTTCGATAACAATCTTTTGACAAATGATGTTTGGTTCGAATCTGCTGAAGTTTGAGGTGCCAAGGCATCAAGGAAAGTCTGTTAAAAAAATAATGTCAATAGAAATATTTAAATATTTATTTTTCATGTATGTTCAATATAAACATTTATTTCATAAATTGTAGAGTATCGTGTGCGAGTTACGGCGACAAAGCTATAGGTTATGTTAAACTTTGTCGTAAAAATAATATATGTATCCTGAAAGGACGAGTTTGTCCAGAACATCGAATTCGAAGCAAAGTTTATTCAGTTATTTTAATTATTAATGAAAAGTCAAGAAAATTTCAAGATGTTCAATGCCATGACTGTGCAGCTTTAACAGGTAATTTATACTCCTATTCAATTGTATTTTTTTATGTTCTAAGCAATAATCACCTTTTCTATTGTGTGAACAGGTGGTTGTAAACATGCATTAGCATTACACGCAGAAATGAAGATCTAACACCAACGGAAGTCTGAAGTAGCTTGCTATCTTATAATCGTTGTACCGCCTTGTTTTTTACGATTAAGTTGACAATGAAACTTGTGTGGTATCACTTCAATTTTAATCTTTGCTTTACCTCCTATTATTGTATAATAAATATAATTTTCCATATCATCTTTTAACTAGAAAAAAACATAAACCATAATAAATGTGTGCGTGTACTAGCGTACACTCGTAAGAAGTGAAACTTCTTTATGACGTTATTTTTCAAAAAATAATTTACTATATGCAACTTTACAGAAATTGGTTAAATAAAGTTAAATTAGATAAAGTTTTTGCCAATCCCTACTCCGCTGGAGAAAGTATACTTCGAATCACGCGTGGTAGGGATAAGAAAAAGATGGCTCTTCAATAATTATTTGAATATCATTATAACGACAGAAAAATCATTATAATATGAAATTCATTCATTTTAATCTAGTCCAATACATAACCTATATTTTTATCAAATTATTTAAATTTTCAATTTAAATATTACTTAAACATCTATCTAATTAAACTAACTACTAAACTAACATTATGACGTCACATTCACTTGGGTGTCTTCGGTACTGGATTCAAAAACTTATTTTTATTTTGATATAACTTTTGAATTACTGCAAATTTTATTTTTTAAAAAGTAGTTTTGTTATGAAACTTATATACGATCTTTCTATTTATGGAAAAAAAAATTCAAAAACCCTATTGTAACACTAACTATTTTAAGCCGCCATCGTTGTCAAAGATCGGGTTTGGTCAGAAGATGAAAAGAAAAACAAAATCCTCGGCCACCGAAACATACTTACAGTGACATTTATACATGTTAGGAAAAAGTATGAATTAAACCTTTCTACGAAACACCATTAATACTCAAGTAAGCTTTATCCAACAACAAGCAAATGGCTTCTTTTGAAATCTTTTTACGACTATAAGAAATTTTGTTATTTATTTGAAATGACAAATAACATACATTATTGAAACGAATTTTCTTACGGCAGGCTTGGAGGAGATAGAGATTTTGCTGCGCGACCGTACTGAAAAAATCGTAATAGTAAAAACCTTAAGATAAATTCCGTGAAATAAAACCGTTAAATGAGACGTGCGCAGGCGCGACAGCCGTAGCCGTAGCCGTAGACGACACAAGCGAGCAGTGTATAATAAATACCTTTCTCTTTCTCACTCACTTCACCCCGCCAGTACATAGTATGTACTTAAGTATTGTGTCGATTCTACATTAGCCGAAGGAACTTCGTTTCTACCTGTTGTCCCACGAGACCACATTTATATTTTTATGCTAGATTCAGTTTTTAGATGCAATTGCACATGCAATTTCTCACTATTCCTAAAATGTGAAATTTCTAAAATGTAAGCATTTGTTTCGTACGAATTTTCCCTAGACAACTTACACCAATTTAATTTAACCCCAACCTAGGCAAATTATAGTATAGTATCTTCACGCCCATATCCCCGAAGAGGTAGGCAGAGGTACAACCAAGGCACCCACGACGAGCCGAAGATACTAAGTCCCACAATGTGATAGGTGGCAAGCCTATCGCCAACCGGGCACAATTCCAATCCCGACCAACATTTTTTTTATTAGAAAATTGGAAAAATCCAATTTTCTTTTTGTTGGCCGACCCGGGATTCGAACCCGGCACCTCATGCAGTCAAGTCCAACACCCGGACCGCTAGACCACAGAGGCGACAAATATATGCATAAAAATTATATGCTTGTGTTATTGGTGTTAGTCAACGATACTAACACATAGAAATACTTAAATAGATACCAGAATAAATTTAATAAACACCCAGACCCGGAAACGCAGACATCTAAATGTCATTACACAAATGCCTGCCTCCGTCGGGAATCGAACCCGAGCCTCACGGTAAATTAACTACATTGACTTACCGTGAGGCTTGGGTTCGCTAACCACTCGACCAACGAGGCGGTCACTACTAGGTACTAGTATAATGAAAGCATTATTAGGTGGAAGGTTAAACTAACTGTGGTTTTACTGCACTTACCATTCTACATTATAATATTTTTTATTAGGTATTAAAATATAAAAATTAATAAAATACTCTTTTCAATCAGAGACATAAAAATAATGATAATTTGTAATAGTATACTTAACACTTTCTTAAAAATGTTACTATAAAATTTATATTATTATCCGTCACGCTATTTAATAACAACTTATTTACATACATATCTTTACGCCAAGCTCCTAATAGCAACGTACATATAATGTTGCAGTATATCATCTACCCGCTAACACTAAACAATAAAGAATTGGCTCATTTAATTTTTTACCAAAATGGCCTTCATATGTTGCCGCATAATACCTTACGCCCGAACGCTAATAAGGGCTTACGCACAATCTCAATTAGCGAGGTTCCTAAAGCTTTTTATTAAATCGCTGTTACTAATCACAGTCCCTAACATCTGTTATTAATCGCTGTTACAAATCACGCGTTCGCGTAACACCCTATCGAAAGGTGACTTTTTCATTCATGTTTTAGTAATTACCAGTGACTACTCAAACAAATGACAAGACCGAATAATCATTTTTATGTGTATAGACAATGACCGAGCACAAAACCTATGGTTGTCATTATTAGTACTTAGTATGTTTTATTAATGTTTAAAGAAATCGCTACTACTATTACCATTACTACATACTATATATTACTACATACAATATACTATTACTATACTACTTTTACTATTACTACGATTACTACTATTGTACATAAGTTACTCGTAAATATAAAATATGTCTTAGCTTAAATTTATTCTAAACTAGCTGCCTGCCCTCGCTTAGCTTCGGTTATTCAAGAATAAAAATCCTACTAGTATTATAAATACGAAAGTTTGTGAGTATGTCCGGGGGAAGGTGAAGGAATGCAGTGTTTCCCCCCGATCATAGAAGACCTCGCCACGTGTTATCGGATCCCCCGGACCCAATAACCGCGGCAAACGCTATTCTCCCAACTGTAAACCGAAACACGACAAACTCACACCACCCTAACACAACACTGCACCGTCGCCGCAGGTCTCGGCGACGAAGACCTCTTTTGCGCCCGGCGCCTAACGCCGAGCGACGAGCCACAAATACTCCTCCACCAAGTCCACCCAGTAACCAGAACGCAGCACCAAGTCGAGGTACGGTCTCCCGGGAGACAGCCCTTGGTGCTGGCGTTGTAGGAAACAGCCCAATCCATCTAAATAATGATGTCTCGGGCTGAGCACTCTGCTCGGCCCACAAAGTTCGGTGAAGTTGTAAAAATCGCAAGATTAGCAACAAGTTAGTCATTCAAAAAAAAAAAAAAATAGGAATGCAGTAAGCGCGCATCTCTTTGCTACGCTTCAACGATATTTAATTTTGCGCCTGAAGATTTTAACTTTTTGTGTTGATTTAAACATTAGTTGTTAATTTTTTTTAAAAGGCAATTTTGATCTAAATTACACGCATAACGTATCTAACAGATTTATTTGATTAAGGGTTAATACTGTATTGTTAAAAATATGTTCTAAAGTAACCCTTCATTTTACTGTTTTAAGTAAACGCAAAAGAAGGTTATTGTGGGTTATTCTTTATAGACAGACATATACCACCTATTACTTTTTTTGAGATCTATCGAAGAGGAAAAATTCTACCATACATTGTTTTGTTAAAACTCAAAAGGTTTTGGCAGCGTTTTCGAGGAAAGCTCCCGATCGGCTTATTTTTTGGCGACATATTGAACTAAGACAGACGCCGCGGGGGACTTGGTTTTATAATATGTATTTATGATGATGATACATATATATCTTCACGCCAAGTCACTTACGTGGTAGGCAGAGAGTATCGAGTGCCAGACCTCACGATCCTGACAAACCTGTCTAGTTTCCTTCACATTAATTACCCTTTTCATACAAACACGCCGGTTTCGGACACTCTTGACACGACCCTCGGATAATATCCGATTGATCTGATCGTGGAATGTCAACCTAGGTCTCCCCGGGTACCTACATCCATCCACATTCGCATTAAATTTATTCTGGCATCTATTTTTTTTTTTTTAACTGGCTCTTCTGATAGTAAGAGACTATCTTGACCAATAAAGGCATACCACAGATATTATAGGTGCGCACCATAAGAGTCCATCGATAACAAATAAATCTTTCCATATTACAGAAACTTAACATGTACAACAAGGATTC
>NJDC01002228.1:35729-52103 GCA_002245475.1 Calephelis virginiensis | reverse complement strand
AGTCACTTACCTGGTAGGCAGAGAGTATCGAGTGCCAGACCTCGCGATCCTGACAAACCTGTCTAGTTTCCTTCACATTCATTACCCTTTTCATGCAAACACGCCGGTTTCGGACACTCTTGACACCACCCTCGGATAATATCCGATTGATCTGATCGTGGAATGTCAACCTAGGTCTCCCCGGGTACCTACATCCATCCACATTCGCATTCAATTTATTCTGGCATCTATTTATTTTTATTTTTTTTAACTGGCTCTACTGATAGTAAGAGACTATCTTGACCAATAAAGGCATACCACAGATATAGGTGTGCACCATAAGAGTCCATTGATAATAAATAAATCTTTCCATATTACAGAAACTTAACATGTACAACAAGGATTCTCTTTAACAAGCGATGTATAATGTACTAGCGGCCCGGTACGTGCTTCACTACGTATATGACCTCATGAATGTCATAACGCAACAAAACAAAAAAAAAGAAAAAAAAAACAATTAAAAAAATAGTTTCAATATGACAGCACAATGTTCATCTGAAAGTAGTTACAATTAGACTGAAAATTGCCATTAACATAATGATCCGCTATTTATTGAATCCATTTGTTACAAAAAATATTATAAATTAAGAACCGCTGGACCGATTTTGTGCAAACTTCACATAAATCATCTACTAATTGTCCAAACAAAGCCTGAACATTTGGTTTGAATAGGTGAGCCCGTTCTTGAGTTATAAAATTATAACGAAAAATGGCATTATTTATTTATAAATGGCATTATTTATATATATATTTATTTCCACTTTGGAGTATATATATATATAGAAATGCTTTGCACAAAATATTCAGGTGGGCTACTAATAAAATATTACTATGACGGCCTCACCGAATATCACATGAATAATATACGTGTAACCTATTTCTATGCTCAGTGTTTGAAATAAGGCATAATTACGATCGTAGAGGAGCATTTCATTTAGATATATTTGATATACTTGTGTTGGCCCAAGTCCCTTGTGTACAAAACATCAGGCAGTTCGTAATAGGCAAGCATAGGTTACATAGGTCGTTGCTGAAATGACCACTGGTAGTTTATCACTGCGAAGCAACTTTTTTTATGATAATGGAAGGCAAACAAGCAGACAGATTTCCTGATGGTAAGAATTTCACGCCGCCTAGAGACACCAAAGGTGGTAATGGTGCGTTGCCAACCTGAGACCGAGATGTTAGGCCTCGAGCAAAAGTAAGTTTACCGGCTACACCCTCCGAACCTATTTTATAGCAAATTTTTTTACATTATTACATTATTAAACATTTAGTAGCGATCCCTATTTTTTTCTTATTATTATTATAAATATAGCCCATGCCCATCAGGGATAATGTGAGTGAACAAAAAGTAACAGTGAAATAATGTTTTTAATCAATCCAGTAGTTTTCAAGCCTATTCAATAGAAACAAACAATCAAATCTTTCCTCTTTATTAATAGTACTACCACCGTTGCCAAACTTAGCCATAGAGGATAAAAAACAATCAAATTAATTGTCTTATTACAACTAGTGGTTGTCCATTTGTCGAAATTCGACCATAATAAATTTTAATATCCTGTTGATAAGAATGCCATCTTCATTTCTAAAAACCAACTACTTTGTTTTCAAATTTTTTAATGCGCCATCTGTGATCTTTTATCGTTATCATCAATATATTTGTTTGTGTACGTCAAATGCATGGTAGTATGGGTAATGTTTTATTTATTGATTTAATTTACTTTATAAGCATTATCATTAAAAAGTATTAGCGCTTTGCACTTCTCCTACACATAAATTATAAGTTTGCCAAATTTCATACTCCTACGTCAACCTAATTTTCGTAAAAAGGAGTCCAAAGCTTTTGCTTCACGTCTTAATATATAGATTATATTAGTTTTTAAAACTTTCCCCGGAACATAGAATACCTACTTAACCAAATTTCGTCATGATCGGTTCTGAAGAAAATATTATAACATAAAAGGCACGTACAATGAAAGCATTTAGTTTTCAACTGTTTTAAAAGCTTTCCTTTTATGACATAGTATGAATGGGTGACATATATCTTTTGTCTCGTACTACGAGTTAAATTGAGCTATTGTGTACTTAGCTTAAGAGTTGATTGAGTGATTCTTTAATGTATTACAGCAAACAATATAATTATAATATCTCAATACCGCGTTTTCTTGAATGCGTTCATAATATTCCTTTTTTTTTATTTCATGGGAAGGGAAACAAGCAGAAGGATTTCCTGATGATAAGAACTTCACGCCGCCTAGAGACACCAAAGGTAGTAATGGTGCGTTGCCAACCTGAAGTCGGGATGTTAGGCCTCGAGCAAAAGTAAGTTTACCGGCTACCTTAACCTCCGAACTGGAACATGTCAACGGCAAGCGCTGACACTATGGCGGCAGGAATAGGTAAGGCGGTGGTACCAATCCGTGCGAATCGCTGCGAGACTATACCACCCAGTCAGATGTCACAGTGTTAGTGACAGTAATCCTATGCTCGCCTTTTACGAGCTGCCTGGCAGGAAGGCAGAGGGTCTATTCTGCAAAGGAGCCCGGACTAACAGATGGAAAAGTCGACACGCGGAATATGATCTGATCTTGTAAAAATAATAAAAAATCTATAAATAAAATAAAATCCCCATACTGGCAGTTCACAGTGTTAGTCCGAGTCCACTGAGTAGCATCGATTATCTGCCAATATGCATAGCTCATCACTAACAATGTTTCTGCCATAATTACTCGGTCATGTTCTGGTTTTACGTTAACCTGTGCCCGCCTTTCACGAGCTGTCTGGCAGAGGCAGATGGTCTATCCTACTCAACGGGCCGGACCAACACGTGGAAAATAAATAAATAAAATATTCGTAATAAAAGCGAACACGCAAACGGTTTGCCGTTATAGCTCCCAGGTGTTTTAAAGTGAAATCAAATGGGAAAACTCTCATGACAGCATAAACAAAAGGCATTCAGATTTATTCGGTGCTAACAACGACTGACATATTTCTTTTGTTCTATTTCATCGACGTTCGGACGAGTTACATTGAGCCATTGTGGCCCGAGCTTAATGATTTATGCAGTTACGATTCTATTTTTGTATGTTCTGTAGTTTCCATTGACGGCACTTAGTAAAATTCATTTTTTGACTATTTTTTAACCCACGACGGGAAAAGAGTTATGTTATTAGTTCGACGTGTGTGTGTATCTGCCTCAGATAACACTACTTATGAACGGATGGACCTATTTCTATGCAACTTTTTTGTTTGAAAGCTAACGTGTTTGATAATAATATGGTTCTTACCTACATGACGTGTATGTTTTGTAGGGGCTATCACTATTGTTGTACAACAATTTGTAATGTGGCATTAACCCAGAAAGAAAACCTAATTTGTAACGTTACCTACTGAAAACTTTATTACTTTAATCGTGAGGCGGGATTTGACAACTCCATCACTTGCCTGTGTAATATATGATCTCATCCGGTGGTAGTTTTTAGAATTACATAGATACGTGATATAAATAAAATATATTGGAATTTAAATTTAATTAATCTAGTCAGACTGGGTGATATAATCCAAGAACGATTAGACTAAATTTATATTAAAACATTTACTTTTCTTTTAACGTCATTGCTTGTCACTGATTGTATTGGTGCTAAAACTTCAAAAATAAAAATCTATATATTTATTACCATGTTGCAATTTGGTCATTCCTTTTTCAAAAGCCATAACACAAGCATATAATTTGATTACTTTGGGGTTAGATTCAATTTGTGTAATTTGTCCAGGGATTTATTTTGTTACGTCGACGAATTCATCGACGATGACGTCGTCAAGGTACATAAAAACATTCACATGCTTAATTAAAACTTACAAACTACTAGTTTGGTCTTGATAGGATTTATTAGGGCCCACCTTGTAATCCTAATGTCCTAACTTAAAAATAAAACATCAAAAATCTATAATTATTTAAGTAATCAACATACAAAAAAAAACACAGTCGAACTAATAAACCACTCCTTTGTGAAGTAGGTTAAAATACAGGCGTCATCGCGGGAAACAGCTACAATATTTAAACAACGTAGCTCAAAATATATTCAGGTTTCAGTGTTAACAACGAGTGACATATTTCTTTTGTCATCGTATTTCATTGACGCTCCGTTAAATTGACCTATTGTGTACCGAGCTTAATGGTTTACTGCACGATATTATTTGAGTTTATACGATCCGCATTTTTATTATCTAACTAACCTACCCGCGAACTCGTATCACTAAATCTTTAAAACTACGCAACGGATTTTAATTCGGTTTTTTCAACACATAAAGTAATTGAAGAGAAATGTTCATACGTAGTTCATAACCGTGCGAAGCCGGGGCGGGCCGCTAGTTTTCATATAAACCATTAACTTATAACTGACACAACAAAAAATAATTACCAAAATTGATCCTTTTGTTCCCGCGTAATGCGATGACCAAGGGAAATTCCTTTTTATATGTAAAAATGATATCTATGTCTCAAATACAATGATTTGATCGTCTTCCTTTTTAACCAGTTATATACGTACACATAAAATCAATGAGTTTTTTAATTTGGTTGTTTTTTTACATTTATGTACAAAATATTATCTCCTCAACAAAAACAAATACTGAGCTTTTCTTTGGTGGGCTCATATTACCACACTCTGTCTATATCTGTCTGTCTATATGTCTATATCTCGCTATCACTTTTTTGTACGTTATTTATGTTCCTTTTATTTAGAGTTAGATAAGATTTCTAGTTATTTTTTTTATTAGTTATATGTGGTAAGTTTTAGTCTGTTAATAAATGTTTTTCTTTCTTTCTTTCACTTAACCATTTTAGACACAATAGTGACAACATAATTGATTTATGACACACTCATGGTCTATTTCCAAATACTGTAGTTGATACATTTTTAATAATAATTGTTACAATAATAGGGTGACACTGTTTTATGTAACGAAGGACTATAATTTGTGACATCGACTTAGGTTTAATATTTTTTGTTATACCTACTTCCTTAGACGCGTCATGAAAAAATATAAGAGTGAAATTTTAAGATGCGTGCACATCTGTAACATAACATCGTGAAGCTACCTGCTGTAGAAACATGTTTCTACATTCATACACGTATTTTAGTTTCATACTAGTTCGTTTTTTTTGTTGACAATGCCATAATTAAGATTAAATCCTCACGCGCGTAAATATGAACACTCACCAATTTTTTTTTATAAAAAATGGTAATGTTTAGTGATTATGGTTCTTGTTTATATAATTGTTTCGAAGTTTTCCTAGCCAATTGAAAATACCGTATTTGTATCTGTGCTTATGGCCGCATAAGCACAGAATAAATTTAATAAACACTCAGACCCGGAAATGCAGATATCTAAATGTTCATCACACAAATGCCTGCCCACGTCGGGAATCGAACCCGAGCCTCGCGGTTGGTCAATGTGGTTAGGCGTGTACGCATGCCACTTGACTAACAAGGCGATCAAATGCGCAAAGTCCTGTTAGAAGTAGGTTAAAAATTATTTGAGATCTGCAAAATCATTAAAATACTAATCCTATCACATCCCATTGCAATTTAGTAGGATTTATCAATCTGTGTTGCCAGCATTAAAATCAAATCTTTACAAAAAATATAATCCCTTTGGTGGAATAGGTACGTGAAATGAATCCGAATCATTATTTCTTCAAACAGAGATTTGTAAAAAATATTAATATTCAGAAAGCGTAAAAATTTTACAACAACCGTGGATTTGTGTTTAAAGCTTTTATTTGTGTTAGAGTTAGATATCGCCTCTGTGGTCGAGCGGTCCAAGTGTTCGATTCCCGGGTCGAGCAACAAAAAGAATATGTGGTTTCTCCAACTTTCTAAAAAAACGTTGCTCGGGATTGGTTGTGCGCCCGGTAGGTGATAGGCTTGCACATATCACATTGTGAGACTAAGTGTCTTCGCCTAGTCGTAGGTGCCCTGGTTATGCCTCTACCTACCTCACCAAAGATATGTATTTGAAGATACTAACTTATTTGTTAGATATTCCCTGAGGTTCTACTCCTTCAAACTTTGTGCTTTTGTAGGGATGTGAAAAAAATAATCGATTACTTAAAATGGTAGGTAAAATAACAACTAACTTCCTTGAGATTTGTTTTTATAGTGTAATTTTCTCATTACTTCTCAGGAGTAATATCACAAATAACCTTTTCCTTTGTTTAAAAGTTAAAACTGTATTATAAAAAAATGCCAGCTATAGACATAACCAGCCAGACACGCTAAGAATGGGTTAGATTAAGGGTATGCATCCAAGAGGAAGCTACGTTTGCATTTAAATGGACTGATCCTTCTGAAAATGTGCGTAAACATCCTCTTGTTGGACGCTAATAATAGGACGCTAAAGTAGTAAAGAGGTAAAAACAAATTGGGTCAGTAAAATTATTGAGGGAAAATGGAATAACTTAAGGCTGACATTTCACGATCAGATCAATCGGATATTATCCGAGGGTGGTGTCAAGAGTCTCCGAAACCGGCGTGTTTGTATGTAAAGGGTTATGAATGTGAAGGAAGCAAGACAGGTTTGTCAGGATCGTGAGGTCTGGCACTCGATACTCTCTGCCTAACCCATAAGGGACTTGGCGTGAAGATATGTGTATGTGTGTGTGTGTGTGTGTGGAATAACTTACTGTAAGTTATGTTAAATTCAAAATTTATTTTTTTTGCACTTGATTAAAAATGGCTCTCTGATCACACATATTAACATTTGGATACTTTAGAAAGATGCTGCAAAAACACGGAATTGCAGTATAGGCAAAAAATAAAATTAGTTGGAAAACCTCAGAAACAACGCTCTGATAAATCTACTTAAATTTTATAACATAAACTAAACATGAGAACCCATGCATCCCATAACTGTTTTATTATGACATGAGATAGCAAACAAAAACACATCTGGAAATCTTCCAGATGGTAAGAGATGACATTTTGTATAGGTATTCTATGGCCGGTGTTAATATATTGTGCAGGTCTATCAACTGCCCTATCCTTTCGGATAAAACACAGTAATTTCGGCAGCAGAAATAGTTAAGGCGGTAGATCCCTCTCTGGTCACTCTGGTCAGTACTCTACCACCAGATACATACATACATACATATCTTCACGCCAAGTCCCTTACTGGGTAGGCAGAGAGTATCGAGTGCCAGACCTCACGATCCTGACAAACCTGTCTTGCTTCCTTCACATTCATAACCCTTTTCATACAAACACGCCGGTTTCGGAGACTCTTGACACCACCCTCGGATAATATCCGATTGATCTGATCGTGAAATGTCAGCCTTGGTCTCCCCGGGTACCTACATCCATCCACATTCGCATTGTATATCTGCTTTGTCAATCAATCAATCTACCACCAGATCTTGTTGAAAATGGGTCATTTATATGCTCCCTTATTAGGAGTTGCCAATAATGGAGATTGGGATGGAGGGGATTACTTTAAGATTTAATTAAAGCTAAAATTAACAAAAGCTAGCAGTTACCTCAAGGTTTGTAAGTAAAATTGTTAAATATACAGAGTTAATCAAACTTTGGCTCTGCAAACTCGTAAGAAAGGAGTTTGAAAAGCTTCGATTGCTTTAGTAAGCTCAACCTTATTGGAAAACAAGTTACAGCTTTCCCGAAGCTCAATTTGTATGGACTTCATTATTTCTTACTACACATTCAAAGATAGCACCTGGATAAGCGAAGTTTGTTCCATTTTTTTTATAAAATGAAATATTTCCCGAATTGGTCCGGGTAGCTTTGCATAATAGATCATTTGCCATCCTGCCAGGTAGCTTGTAAAAGTCGAGCATAAGCTTACCGTCACTAACACAGTGACATCTGTCTAAGTGGTCAAGTTTTGCAGCGGATTTGTCTGGATTGGTACAACCTATTCCTGCCGCCATAACGTCAGTGCTTAGTTATAAGGTATTACTTATAAGGTAGCCTGTAAGCTAGAAGCCTACAACCCGATATCAGGTTGGCAACGCACTGTTACCACCTTTGGTGTCTCCAGGCGGCGTGAATTTTTTATAATCAGAAAATCCATCTGATTGTTTGCCTTCCTATATCATAAAAATAAAAATATAAACAAATTTTATAACTGAAACGTAGGTAGATCGATTTATCGTAATATAATCATAAAAGCCGTTGTAGGCTTTTCCCAGATTTAAAATGTATACAATAATTGTTTGTTTAATAGTAATAGATAAAAAAATAATTATTTTACTACATGTAGTTATAAAATTTTAATCTTTTATTATATTTGATAGCTTTTGTGTAATAAATTGCTCAATTTTAATAATAACTATAAATAAACATCCCTGGACAAGTTACACAAATTGAATCTAACCCCAAAGTAAGCAGATTATAATATGCTTGTGTTATGGGTGTTAGTCAACGGTTCTAATACATAGAAATACTTAAATAGATACTAGAATAAATTTAATAAACACCCTGACTCGGAAATGCAGACATCTAAATGTTCATCACACAAATGACTAACCCCGTCGGGAATCGAACCCGAGCCTCGCGGTTTGTCTGTATAGTTAGGCGTGTACGATAGCCACTCGATCAACGAGGTGGTCTTTAATTTTATTTTCCTTTCTTGGATTTTTTCCACAGACATTTATTTCAATCAGCCAAATCCGTAACTTTACTGTAAAAAAGGGTTTACTTAACACATTTTCACTAAAATATGATTTGCACGAACTAAAGAAATTTTAATAACTGACGCATGAATTTACATAAACGAGCTTTGAAATGAAATAAAAAATTACTTTCATTTCTCGGAACCGCTTGAATGGGGTTGAAAAGGCAGGTGGAGCCAGTGATAAAGCATTGGGCGAAATGTTCCAAATGAATCCTTTATATTTTATGAGCCTCTGTATTTTTTTGTATAGGATCTTTGAAATTTGTGTTACTTGTTTAGTATAATTTTTTGTTAAATAGCAAAATGATTTTAACAAACTAGAAACATTAAGTAATTAAGAAATAGTGAAAACAACAAGTGTTATTGTGGTATCTATATCCATGCTAATATTAAAGTATCTTCACGCCCACATCCTCGAAGACCTGAGAGAGGCACGACCAGGGTATCCACGACTAGCCGAAGATACTAGTCCCATAATGTGACAGGTGGTAGGCCTATCGCCAACTGGGCACATGTCCAATCCCGAGCAACATTTTTTGAAATGGAAAATTGAAAAAAAAATGAAAATTGGAAAACCACATTTTCTTTTGGTTGTCCGACCCGGGAATCAAAACCGGGACCTTCATGAAGTCAAGTCCAATACCTAGACTACTAGATCACACCATTTTCTCTTTCACGGCTAAACTACTGAACTGATTTTGTTGAAATTTGCTAACCATATAGCTACAGATTGGGGTACCAATATAGGATATTTTTTTCAAAACCAACCCCCAAATGAAAATATTAGGGGGTGAAAAATCTACACTAATAAAGGCGCGAGGAAATAGCTAGTGACATATTCATACATATAAATGTTACTCGTACGTCTACCTTATCCTTCCACGCGAAACAGGACAAGGGCGATTACTAAAGTTAGGGCGCAAGCATTTTACCATGTAGTTAAGGATTTAGTTGATTGAAAATGACAAATTAATAAATATGTATTTCTGAACAAGTGACATTAATTTGCTTTAACCTAAATTAAGCGAATGCTTATGGTAAAGGTCATATATAATATTAACACATATAAAGATATCGAAATCAAATTTAATGACCACTCAGAAATAAACTGTAAACATACAATCTAATATTTAATTCAATTTGGAAGAGGAGGTAGAGTTTTGCAGCGACTTGCCATTATTGTTACCACCGCCTTACCTATTCCTACCACCACAACGTCAATGCTTGTAACTGACGTGTTCCGGTTCGGAGGAAAAGATAGTCGGTAAACTTACTTTTGTTTTATTTTTACTTTTACTTTAGTTTGAGGCCTAACATTCCGGCCTCAGGTTAGCAACTCACCACTATAACATTTGCTGTTGCTAGGCCGTATGAATTTCTTGCCATAAAGGAATCCGTTTCCTTGTTTGTCTTCCAATATTATAAAAAAATGTAAGGTTTTTATCGCCTCTGTGGTCTAGCGGTCCGGGTGTTGGACTTGACTGCCCGAGGTCCCGGGTTCGAATCCCGGGTCGGCCAACAAAAAGAAAATTGGATTTTTCCAATTTTCTAATAAAAAAAATGTTGGTCGGGATTGGAAATGTGCCCGGTTGGGGATAGGCTTGCCACCTATCACATTGTTGGACTTAGTGTCTTCGGCTAGTCGTGGGTGCCCTGGTTGTGCCTCTGCCTACGTCTTCGGGGATATGGGCGTAAAGATCCTTTTTTTTGTGGTTTTTTCTTACTATCAGAAGAGAAATGTGCATATTCATTTTCTCTTGTTATCATTTGTTAATACAATCACTAAGATATTAATTTTCTCTTGTTTTACCTCAGAATATTGTAACTCTCATTCTGTCACATCAAAAAATAATGATTAATTAGGTATTATAATAATGTGCTCAAAGACAGAAAACATTTGACATCTAATACATGAGTTGGCTGTTAATCTTAAATTGAATCTAACAGGAGTGCCAGGATATAAAATCATTTAGGTCATGCTAATGCTCTAGAGTAAATATGCTCTAGGCAAAATCCTTTGACATCTAATACGTGGGTACTTTATAAATCTTTTAGTGCTTCTATTCCCAGAACCAGGGTATAAGAAATTATGTCGCATTAACGCTCTATACTAAATGTAATCTAAGGTTTTTGACGTCTAATACGTGGGTAGGTTATAAATTTGTTAATACACCTCGAGAGTCGGGATAATAAGATATTTATAACAACCTTTTGCTGGCATTGGTCCCAAGCCTCTTTGACGAATATAGGCCAACTTCTTACCTGCAAACTCATGGGAGGCATGAGGTAGTTTTAACCGACTATATAAAGGAAGAGTCTAACAATCTAATGGTATATTTTTTTGTTTGTTTATTACTCAGCCAAAAGTATAATGATTTTCATGGTTCATTTTGAATAAATAGATCATGATTCGTCGGAGAAATTTTAAGAAGATCAGATTATTAGTTTGTGAATGGAACTAATTATTTCAATATTCATGTATTCGGAATCTTTCAAAAACGAATTATGAAATTGCGACTTGGTATTACATGGTAAAATGTTAGTTTTACCAAATGGTTGGTCGAGGGGCTAGAGTACACTCAACAGACTAACCGTAAATAAGTTTTTTTTGGAATGACTAATTTGTTGCTAACCTCGCGGTTTTTACAACTTCACCGGGCTTTGTGGGCCGAGCAGAGTGCTCAGCCCGAAAAATTATTATTTAGATAGATTGGACTATTCCTTACAACGTCAGCAACGAGGGCTGTCTCCCGGAAGACGTACCTCGACTTGGTGCTGCGTTCTGGTTACTGGGTGGACTGGATGGAGGAATACTGGCGGCTCGACGCTCGGCGTTAGGGCCAAACCACAACACTGCGTTGCGACGTCGCATCGCAAAAACGACGTCGCACAGTAATGCGATGCGATATCGCAACTCAAAAATTTCATCGGATACGATATCGTACGATAAGACGGTAACCAACGGTTCAGTTTCTAGAGAGACATGGACTGCACTGCGCGTGTTCTACTAATGCTTGCGTTAAGATACATACATACATACATACATACATATCTTCACGCCAAGTCCCTTACGGGGTAGGCATAGAGTTTCGAGTGCCAGACCTCATGATCCTGAGAAACCTGTCTTGCTTCCTTCACATTCATTACCCTTTTCATACAAACACGCCGGTTTCGGAGACTCTTGACACCACCCTTGGATAATATCCGATTGATCTGATCGTGAAATATTAAGGTATATTAAGAAAAAAAAAAACGGAAAAGAAAATACTGGGTCCACCAATTACTGACAATTATGAATACAGATGAAAAATTGTATTGAGTCGAGATGGCGCACTAACATTTGAAGAAATGTTTGTTGACGATTCTTTATAAATTTTACACAAAACACCAAACAAATGTGGAACAGGAGCTAACATAATCAGAAACGAAATTTGTTATTATTTTAATAGTGACATCGGAGGTCTTAGTTGACAGTTAACAAACAATTTAAATGTTTATATGTATTTACCGAGTTTTGCTTTTTCAATACTATTTAACTCCTCAACATTTTAAATATAAACTTGTACCCACTTCCCCTTTATACTTCTGTTTTTAAAATTTCGTCTTCGAGTTGTAATATATAAAGTATGAATACCGCGACTAAACGGCAGCGCGTTGTCGTATCGCAGATTTGTACGTTGCGGCGGCCCATCGGAAATTTCCGCGATGCTTTGTGCAGCGTCGTAGATTTTTGCGATGCGACCCCGCAACTCAGTATTGTGGCCTGGCCCTTAAGCGCCGGGTGCAAGAGAGGTGTTCGTCGTGTAGTGTAGTGTCCTGTGAGTTAGTGTTGTTTGGATTGGGAGGGAGGCTTGCGTTAGCCGCGGTTATTGGATCCGGAGGATCCGATAGGACGTGAACGGAGTCTCCTAAGTTTGGTGGGCACGTTATCGTCCGGTGTGTACCACCATAAGTAAGCTGTTTTTGCCTGAAGAAGTAACAAACAAACAAACTTGCAAACTTTCGCAATTATGGTATTAGTAGGATAATATAAGTGATATTGCCCAATTGTGTATTTTATATAGTTTTGTAATTTCGCGTTCCCGCCAAATTTTACTTGATGAGTTTAGGTAATGATACCAATATTATACCTAAGACTCCAACATGACTGATTGTGACAACTTATGACTGTTGAACGGACTACGTAAACAGGAGTTTTGATTCTTTATCTACGTTTCCTGTTATGTGTTAAAAACGGAGGACTTCTTGTTTTTTATGTATGTTAATCGAATCCTTTGTTATTTCTGAACCGATTTAAAAGATTTTTTTTTTATTTGAAAGAGCGTATTACCAAAATGGTTTCATTGTGAGAAAAGTCTGGTTCTGATTATATAATAAAAGGAAACTAAAGAAAAGGTTCAACTTTTGAAATCCAAGTGGGTTTTTTTGCAGTTCTTTTCTTTCTTTGTTTAGGTTTTGGCCTTTACGTTAGTATTTTGTCATTAGCCAAGTACAAATTTGCATCAAATTTACCAAAATCTGGATTCAATTATAATTTGTCATAAGGTCGGCAACGCATCTGTGATACTCCTGGTGTTGCGGATGTCGGTGGACGGCAGTTATCACTTTCAATCAGGTGACCCTCTTGCTCGTTTGCCTCCTCTTGTATAAAAAAGTCATAAATCGTCAACAATAAGTAATGTCAGAGTCTTGCGTAAAGCGGTGGCCTCAGTACTCAAGCTCATGTAATGAGATTTGGAGGCAACGAGGAAATACACTATAGGTACGCTAATTTCTTCATGATGACTTAATTTGTGCACTTTTACTGAACAAAATTGTACAAAATGCCAACAAAATTGACTAATTTCATTCAATACAAACACGAAATTCAATAATTATGGACAAACTTCGACCATCTTTTCTCTCGATGGCGCCAAAACTCCTTTTTTGCAGTTTTACTGAGCTAACATTATCCTATTAATATTATAAATGCGAAAGTTTGTAAGTATGGATGTATGGATGTTTGTTACTCTTTCACGCTCGAATGGCTGAACGGATTTGTCTGAAATTTGGAAGACAGATAGATTGTGACCTGGATTAAGATAAAGGCTATTTTTAATCCCGATCGCACACCGGGTTTCTGTGAAAACGCGGGCGAAGCCGCAGGTAGCAGCTAGTTATTTGAATAATTTAAGGCAAATGCTTATTCTCATGCCAAAAACAAAAAATACACGATCTTACGACGCAATGCGCAAATCTGAATCCAATTTATAACCAAGTTATAAACTTTAATCAATCTAATCAAAATCTTTTGACTAGGTGGTAGAGTTTCGCAGCGACTCACCCGGATTGGTACCACCGCCTTATCTGTTCCTGCCGCCATTACGTCATGACGTGTTCCGGTTTGGAGGGTAAGGTAGCCGGTAAACTTACTTTTGCTCGAGGTCCAACATCCCGACCTCAGGTGGCAACGCACCATTACCACCTTTGGTGTCTCTAGGCGGCGAGAATTTCTTACCATCGGGCAATCCGTCTGCTTGTTTGCCTTCCAATATCATAAAAAAAACTGTAAATAGAGTTTTATAATTCAATCCACTTCACAGTGGATTTATTAAGTTTCATTTATTATTTTTCTCGTTCATTTATTAAATCATAAAAACTTTCATCTTATAAGAATGGTTAGGTACTAAAACATTCCACTTCGTCTTTTACGTACACCAATTTCTAAAATGAAGCCCAGTAAAACTGTAAAATCTGTCTCCAAATATTTCATGTACCACTTCGCGATTTGATTTTTTTAAGGTAACTTTCCCCGTATTTAGCTTACCAAGTGTTAGTCCGGGCTCCTTTGCAGAATAGACCATCAGCCTTCCTGCCAGGCAACTCGTAAAAGGCGAGCATAGGCTTACCGTCACTAACACCGTGACATCCTACTAGGTGGTCGAGTTTTGTAGCGACTCGTCTAGATTGGTACCACCGCCTTACCTATTCCTAACGCCATAACGTCATGACGTGTTCCGGTTCGGAGGGTAAGGTAGCCGGTAAACTTACTTTTGCTCGAGGTCTATCATCCCAGCCTCAGGTTTGCAACTCACCATTACCACCTTTGGTGTCTCTAGACGGCGTGAATTTCTTACCATTTGGAAATCCGTCTACCTTCCAATATCATTAAAAAAAAACGATTACGCACTATTTGATCAAGATAAAACTAATATGGGCTCACCTCGGAATCATTAAAGTAAATAATACTAGCTGTACCGGCGAACTTCGTTCAGTTTGTATGGGAAAAATAAAAAAAATATTTTTCTCTACAATTTTCCCGTCTATTTTCTTCATGAGAACCTTATCCTGACAACAACTAACAAAAAACAAAAAGAATAAGCGAAATCGGTCCAGTCGGTCGGTGGTTTTTAAATTATGCGCTTAGCAACACATTTATCGATCCAAAGAAAAAAAAAGTATCTTCACGCTCATATCCCCGAAGAGGTAGGCAGAGGTACAACAAAGGCACCCACGACTAGCCGAAGACACTAAGTCCCACAATGTGATATTTTTATATTATAGATTATAATAATGAAATATTATGTATGTTCTGGTTCGGAGGGTAAGGTAGGCGGTAAGCTTACTTTTGCTCGAGGCCAAACAACCCGGCCTCAGGTTGGCAACGCACCATTGGCACCTTTGGTGTCTGTAGGCGATTTCTTTCCACCAGGAGTCCACAAACAGTCTACGGTTCGGTAAATCGATTGACTAATGGCGGTGTAATCGCGTCGCTACTAACACCGTGACATCTGACTAGGTGGTAGAGTTTTGCAGCAAAACGCTTGGATGGGTCCCGGTGATACCTTATGAATTCCTGTCGCCATAAAACGTTTGTGCTTTCCGTTGACGAGTTCTGGTTGGAAGGATAAGATAGCCGGTATACTTACTTTTGCTCGAGCCCTAATATCCCGGCCTCAGTTTGGAACCACTTTATTACAATACGATTCGAATTTTTTTCGAAACAAACCTTTGTTACAAAATCCTGAATATATATGACGGGCCTAAACGTACTCTTTTACTTTTTAATATAACTCTTTTTTTCTTCATAACCTAATTAGTAAGTACTAAAAGCTTTTATTTCTAACAACAACAGCATTATAATATGTATACAGTTTTATAGAAATATGTATGTATTATAAATGCGAAAGTGTTTGGTTGGTTGTCCTCTCATTTTGTAACGCGAAATTACATACATAATATACGCGATATAAAAACGTATCTCTTTATGCCCATATCCCTGAAGATGTCGGCAGAGACACAACCAGAGCACCCACGACTAGCCGAAGACACTAAGTCCCATAGTGTGATAGGTGGCAGGCCTATCGCCAACCAGGCACATATCCAATCCCGAGAAACATTTTTTTATAATAAAATTGAAAAACCCAACTTTTCTTTTTGTTGCCCGTTCCGGGTTTCGAACCCGGGACCTCATGCAGACAAGTCTGACAACTGAACCGCTAGACAACATTGTCCTTTTAGTATGTGGACATATTTACGATAATAGAGACTGACATAGGCTACTTTTTATCCTTATATCTAAACGGATTCTTGTCGGAGAGTTAATTTTAACTTTAATACGCGAACAGAGCTACGGGCAACAAATTATCAGTAATATAAGTA
>NJDC01002226.1:848377-886785 GCA_002245475.1 Calephelis virginiensis | reverse complement strand
GGATCGCCTGGTAGGCAAGGAGATAGGGGCTTACCTGGACCTATGGGCCCACCTGGGAAAGACGGCGATGCTGGTTCACGAGGTTAATATTTCGGATACATATTTTGAAATTGATTAATTTTGTTATTATTCACGCCCTGGATTCTTTTAAACGCAGTTAAAATATGTTACTTCACCATAACTTTCATTTGTAGCTTGTACATCAACATACAATCTAAATCTATGTCCAAATCTTCAATAGTACTTGCGGTATGCTGATGTGCTGCTTAATTCCAATAAAATTGTATATTCGACTGCAGGACCTCCCGGTCGTGACGGAAGTCCAGGACAACAAGGTCCTATCGGTCCTATGGGTGGGCGAGGTCCTCCAGGGGAACCTGGACGTCATGGACCTCCTGGACCTTCAGGACCACCCGGACCTCCGGGGCCCGCTGGAGAAGCTCTTGCATATGATGCTGCAGCCATTGCAGCAATGTTACAGCAAGGTGAGTTAATTTTAAGGTGGTTTAAGTTTAAGGTTAAGTGGTTTAGCGGTCCAAGTGTTGGACTTGACTTCATAAGATCACAGGTTCGAATCCCGGGTCGGGAAATAAAAAGAAAATGTGGTGTTTCCTATTTTCTAATAAAAAAAATGTTGCTCAGGATTGCAATAGGCTTTAGCCGTTTTACCGCGTATTAAATGCCTATTTAACTAAACAATGTCTAAAATTGACATCTAGTTAGTAACATGCTACACGTGGGTGATTTAGCATGTTGTCAGTGGAGAATCCAAATACAGTGTTTAGTAACACGTGTGTTCAACGACTGTTTATTTCTTTGTGGTAAAAAAGTAAAAATTTACAGGTAAGGTGTTATTGCCAGATTGGACTTTATAATTGCCTTATAAATAGTAGAATTAAGCACACCTTACTTTAGGAACACTAAATCACTTTTTTTTGGAAAGACTAATGTGTTGCTAATCTCGCGGTTTTTACAACTTCACCGGATTTTGTGGGCCGAGCAGAGTGCTCAGCCCGAGACATCATTATTTAGTCTCCCGGGAGACCGTAGCTCGACTTGGTGCTGTGTTCTGGTTGCTGGGTGGACTTGATGGAGGAATAGTGGCGGCTCGTCGCTCGGCGAAAAGCAATTTATTCTAAAACTTCTGCCTAGTAAAAACACTACCGTCATTCTCATTATCCTTACGTGAGTTAGAAGTAGTAACTTTAGTTACCACCACTAACGCATTACCACAATACCTACTAACTACGTTATATACTACCCCATTAGTTTAAAAGCATTAGTGTAAAAGCAGAAATAAGAAATCTACTAACGTGAACGTGAATTTAATACATTATTTTCCTCCCTAGGGCAGTACAGCAGATTTTCCTTTATACTTCCAGAAAAATGTATGTTATTTTTTCCGCTTTTCGCAGTTTCTTTTTCCGCCTGAAAGGCAAAAATTGATATTTGTATCAAATTTTAATATTTTTTATTTTGGCGATTCACTCTCCGTATTCGACAATTTAGCATTAATTTGATTTCAGGTTCCGTTAAAGGCCCTGATCTGTTAGGTGATGACCCTAATATGATGCCTCCCCGGTTTTTCAAAGAAGATATGTCAGCGGCAGAGAGGAAAGAAATAGTATTAAAAGCTTACGAACGCCTCAAGATTTCTCTCGACAAGTTCCTTCGACCTGATGGTTCGAAAGAAGCTCCTGCGAAGACTTGTGGAGACATCAAATACCATCATCCCGATTTTACTAGTGGTTCGTAATCATACTTTAATCCTAAAAAATAAATTATATTGTTACCTAACTATGAGCCAGCGTTTGCAAAGTATGACAAGATAGATTATTATAGTTGATTAGCATTCTACTACTATTCCAAAGGTGGTAATAGTGCGTTGCCAATCTGAGGTCGGGATATAAGGCCTTGAGCAAAAGTAAGTTTACTGGGTAACGTACCCTCCTAACCGGAACACGTCAATGGCAAGCACTGATGTTATGTCGGCAGGAATAGGTGAGGCGGTGGTAACAATTCGAGCAAGTCGCTGCGAAACTCTACCACCTAGTAGGATGTCACGGTGTTAGTGATATCAGCCTATGCTCGCCTTTTACGAGCTGCCTGGCAAGAAGCCAGATGGTCTATTCTACAAATGATCCCGGAGTGACACGGGGAAAAAATCAATATCTTTCCTACCAAAGAGCGTTTTAAAGATCAGAGTCTTTTGATAAATTTTGCAACAACTAGTACCTACCCTACCTACCTCCTCATCTGTCCATGCAATTATATCTACTGTGAATGTTTGCCACTGTCACATTTTAGTTTAAAGTAGTTGGTAATTTTACTAACTCCAGAGGCACAACATCCCATTTTCATGACGACAACTATTATTATTATTGCCCTCAGAAAATGCGTCTACTTATTTGCCATCCAATCTCACAAAGTCAGTATTGCTATTTTTATGGTTACTAGTGGTCGCCCATTGATCGAAATTCGACCATAATAAACTTTAATATCTTGTTGATAAGAACGCCATCTTCTCAAGACCAACTACTTTGTATCCAAACTTTTTAATAGGCCGTCGGTGATCTTTTATCGTTATCATCAATGTATTTGTTTGGGTGTGTCAAATGCATGGTAGTTTGGGTAATGTTTTATTTTTTTATTTAATGTAATTTATAAGCATTATTATTGAAAAATATTAGCGTTCTGCACGTCTCCCACACATAAACTATAAGTGTGCCAAATTTTACGCTCCTGTGCAATTTTCGTAAAAAGGGGTCCAAAGTTTTGGCATCACATATAAATATATAGAGACAGCGGCTCTTCTAATAGTAAGAGGCAACTGCGCTCATAGACAGCAATGATTATAGGTGTGACGCTGTCTTGTGGCAGTAGACCCAGTGTTTGGCCTAATGTCCAAGTCTACAGGCTGCCCTACCTTCCGGATCGGAACATGATAATGTTATTGAGGCGGTGGGAAAGTGCAATAGATCCCTAAATGACCAAGTTATTGCTCAGCGATCTACCACCAGTGGGTTGGTAATACTGACCCATTTGACCACTTGCCTCTTACGAGCTGGCAGGTAGAGAGGTAAAAGTCTATTCTAAAAAGGGAAATTCTATTTCAACCAGGTCAGTATTGGATTGACCCCAACGGTGGTGACTCTAGCGACTCCATAATAGTACACTGCGACATGTCCACTGGCGCGAGTTGTGTGTACCCGAAGCCGATGCAGTCTCAAGATATGCAGCTCACAGACAATTACGCAGACACTTGGCTCAGCGAAATGGAGAATGGATTCTCTGTGCGTATTTTCTTTACTGTTTCACTGTCAAATGTCACTAGATTTAATCCTTAAACTGGAAACATCGCGGTTGTAAGCCACGTCCACAAATATATACCCTCCGCGAATGCTTTTGGTTGACATAAGCGTCCAGAGCTTTAGATATCATTCGGACGTCAGAAGTCCGAACGCTAAAGATCACATCTACTACTGAAGACCAATAGTTTACAAGGCTCAGTGTAGTCTAGATATCCTGTAAGTCGCGGCTGTCAGTCGCTTGCGTCAGCCGCGTCCGATAATTTGTTTCAGCTTTAAGCCTTTGTCTTTTTTTTATCCAGTAATAAAAATCGCCTCTGTGGTCTAGCGGTTCTGTTGTTGGACTTGACTGCATGAGGTCCCGGGTTCGAATCCCGGGTCGGGCAACAAGAAGAAAATTGGATTTTTCCACTTTTCTAATAAAAAAAAATGTTGCTCGGGATAGGATATGTGTCCGGTTGGCGATAGGCTTGCCACCTATCACATAATGGGACTTAGTATCTTCGGCTAGTCGTGGGTGCCCTGGTTGTGCCTCTGCCTACCTCTTCGGGGATATGGGCGTGAAGATACCTTTTATTATCGTGAACATAAAATGATATGAAAGACAAATATTTTCCACGGCGAAAGTCGTTAAACTTTTTTTTTTTTTTCAGTAATAAAACACTGTATTAACTCAAATTACATATACTTTCTTTAACTTCTGCGATGGTCAAAGTATTTATAGTCATGGATTTTTACTCCGTAGTTTATTAAGATATATATTTAGACAATACTTTAAACTGTGATATATATAAACAACGTCTATAGACATATAGGCTTTTAACGACGGATCACCAATCTGGAAGTGAAATTTTAAGCCTCTTGCGTAATAAGTGTACTAGCTATATTTCTCCTTAAACCGAGACGGCATAGCTGCAAGTTTCTTCTTCATTTCAAAAATAGACGGTGTCAAACACTGGCGATATTTAAAAAAAATGTAGCACTAATCTGATCCTGACATCTGACTACTGGAACAATATAACAATCTAAATTACTAGATACTCCATTGTCAAGCAATGGGGTCGTTACACACCCACATCAGATTAATTCCATGTCAAATATAATTTATCCTCAGATATCATACAAAGCAGATCACAGCCAGCTGACGTATCTGCAGCTGCTGTCAATATCCGCAGTCCAGAACGTAACCCTCCACTGTCAGAACACTATCGGTTATTACGACCCACTCACCAGGAACCACAAGCATGGCCTCAAGTTGCTCGCTTTCAACGACGCTGAAATACTTCCAAAGGCGAATAACAGACTACGATACAAGGCTATAGTAGATGAATGTCAGGTAAGTTTAAGATAAAAGCCTTTTATAAAGACTAATATAAATAAAAGCTTTTTGATGTACCAGGACATATAAATGTTCATTTGCACAACGAATTGCAAGGTTACATTACAAAAATGTTTTGGGGTTTGGAGATAGCAACGAAATTATTTATATACGTTTTTATATGTAGTGTTCTAATTTTTTTAGGGTTCTGTATCCGAATGGCAAATAAGAAAGAAAGAAAACACCCACATTCACTACACACATAACAATGAAAAAAATGTAGATAAAAATACTATGCAAGAAACATTAATCAACAAAAATTAAACATATATAAGAATATTATAAACTCAGTATGCAGTGTTGTGTTGCTAATGGGAGAAACACTCAGTATATATTGTTAAAGCATTTTGCTTTAACACTGATTTTCAGGTCCCCCTTCAGTCTTAACAGATATCAGATTTTTTTCAATAACAGAAAAGAAAAACAAATTCCTTACAAATTTAGTTAATAACGATACTATGAAGACTATGCAGTTAAACTTGATTAGATAGATGTATAATAATTATGTGGGCCGCTTTATGATTTTTATACAAAGTTATAAAATAAAACGAACTTGGAACTGAAAGAAAAAAAAATCAAACCTATACAAACGGGATAACTTAATTAGAATAGATAATATATAATATGTAATTATATGGAACGCTTTACGATTTTTATACAAAACTAAAAAAATATACTTTTTATCAAACCTATACATGTGTGGTCGTTTAGGGATCTATTGCAATTTCCCACCGCCTCAATAAAATTATCATGTTCCGATCCGGAAGGGTAGCCTGTAGACTTGGACATTAGGCCAAACACTGGATCCACTGCCACAGGACAGCGTCACACCTATAATCAATGCTGTCTATGAGCCACAGTTGCCTCTTGCTATTAGAAGAGCCGCTGTCTTATCTATATGTTAATACGTGATGCCAAAACTTTGGACCCCTTTTTACGAAAATTGCGCAGACGCAAGAGCATACAATTTGGCACACTTATAGTTTATGTGTATGAAAAGTGCAGAACGCTAATATTTTTCAATAATAATGCTTATAAATTACATTGAGGTTATAGTAGTATTGAAATATTTGATTGTAAACCTAAGTATTCAAAAATTATGTTAAGTTTCCTAAAACTATTTCTTCTAAGTCAGTAGTGTAAACGACAGACACAAGTACAACAAAGTGGTAAAATTTCAGTACCTATCTCTAACTTTTAAAGTAAGATAACGAAAAATCTAAATGTGTTATTTAGGGCAAAGTGAAAACCACAAATTATAAAGAAAGAAAAAATTTCGCCCCAGACAGTATTTGAACCTTTCGTCTCAAGCCGACGAATGCGAAATTTTCTGGTTCGAATTTTTTTTTTAATTTGTAGAAATTAAAGCCACACAATTAAATTATATGGAAAGTTCTAAAATAAAAATAACTTAAGTGAAAACTTTTTACGAAAATAGGTTTGAACGAGAAACAGTTAGTAGTTTTATAAATAAGCACATTTTCATAAAACTGGAAATGTAATGTGGTATTTACACAATTACGGACTACCACAAAAACACAATTATGAATTTATGTTACCCTCTGGAGAGCCGTGTGTTTTTTCGCTCTCTTTTCGCAAAAGACCTTCCTGGACAAATTATATAAAGTGAATTAAACCCCAAAGTGGGCAAATAATGTGCTTGTTAAAAAAGGAGAGCATGTTTTTTGTTAGTGAAACCTTTTTTAACTTGCAGTTAAATATTATTTGCTACTCTCAATATACATTGAGATATCGCCTCGTTGCTTGAGTGGCTAGCGTACACGCCTTACTACACCGACCAACCGCGAGGCTCGGGTTTGATTCCCGACAGGAGCAGGCGTTTGTGTGATGAGCATTTAGATGTCTGCATTTCCAGGTCTGGGTGTTTATTATACATATTCTGGTATCTATTTAAGTATTTCTATGTATTAGAATCTTCGACTAACACCCATAACATAAGCATATAATTTGCTTAGATTGGGGTTAGATTCAATTTGTGTAAATTATACAAGGATTTTTATTAAAAAAAAGTATCTTCACGTCTATATCCCCGAAGAAGTAGACAGAGGCACAACCAGAGAACCCACGACTAGCCGAAGGCACTAAGTCCTACAATGTGATAGGTGGCAAGCCTATCGCCAACTGGGCACATATCTTATCCCGAGCAACATTTTTTTATTGAGAAATTGGAAAAACCTAATTTTCTTTTAATTGCCCGACCAGGGATTTCAACCCGGGTCCTCGTAAAGTTAAGTCCAACATCTGAACCGCTAGACCACAAAGGCGATGTTTATTATTGTTTGTTATTATTTATTGTTTTTATTATATCCCTGTTCTGTCCTTGCTGCTACGGAATCCTTCGTGAGCGAGTCTGACTCACACTTGACCAATTCATTTTCAATTGTATCTAACTTACAGGTATCAGTTAGTAAAAGAGTATTTTTTTTCAGTACAAGAGTACAGACTGGGCGAAAACCATTATACAGTATGAAACGGACAAACCCAACAGACTTCCACTCATGGACGTGGCGGTACGAGATCTCAGAAGACAGAATCAAGTATTCCGAATTGAACTTGGTCTAGCTTGCTTCACATGAGGTAGCGTTTCAAAATTATCATTTGAACATGAAGATTAGTCTAATTCAGTAGCTTACGTGTGTTAATAGTTTAAATTGGTGTGCGAACACTTGTCCTGTTTCACAATTCATAGCTCAATATTTTTTTTACAGACTCGAAAGTTTTTCATTTTCAATCGCATTTTTGGCAAATCAAAAATTTATTTAATATTATTTTAGTAAAAATGTAGACGTTATTTTTGTTTACTACCAAGTAATTTCGATGTCATTTACATATTATTCATGAATATCTGGATGGCCGGTTTTTTTTTTAATGAGCTAGAATATATATATACAAGAATTGCTCATTCAAAGGTATAAAATACATATTCGAAAAAACTGTTTGTCAATTTAATTTTGAAAATTTCAGAGACAAACTTCACAATCTTTTTTTACAGACTCAAGAGAGTTTCATTTTAAATCTCATTTTTAGGCAAACCAAAAATTTATTTAATATTATTTTAGCAAAATAGAGACTTTGTTTTTAAATTACTACCAAGTAATTTCGATATCATCGGTCATAAACATTCCTCATTATACAGAATCGAAACAACTCTATTTGTCAATTTAATTTTGACATTTCAAAGACAAAGTGTGAATGTCAAGTTTTATCAATAACTAGCTATTGCCTGCGACATTTTACACATGTTGAAGTGAGTTTTCGTAGTTAGTGAGGGGAATGAAAGATTTTGTCGCATTAAAAGGAATCCTAAATGTTATAACGGATTATATGCCACTACTAGGTCCACAAAATTTGGTAAAAATCCGTTCCGTAGATTTTATGTAAAAGCAAAATACACAAAGGAACAATACGACGAAAATGTTAGCAAGCTTCGTTTGGATCTTAGACCGTTCTTGTATAACGTCGCAATAATTGTTTTTAAAAATATTTCATTTAGGTACAGATTTAGTTTTAGTATTGTTTTATTATCTGTAGCTAGACTTATTTAAATTAACTAGTTGATTACTAGCGGCCCGCTCCGGCTTCGTACATGTATGAATTGTACATAAACCTTCGTCTTTAATCACTTTATCTGTTAAAAAACCGCATCAAAATCCATTGCGTAGTCTTAAAGATTTAAGCATACAAAGGGACATAGAGACATAGGGACAGAGGAAGCGACTTTGTTTTATACTATGTAGTGAAGCACAGTAAAACTGCAAAAAAACGATTTAGTTTTCAATAAGAAAATCATTTTCGTACACAAAAATTAAGTGGCTAATCCCAGTTTAAATTACGAAAATGAACACCTTTTGTAGTAAGTTGATAATAACAGTCTTAATTTTGAAGTAATTGGTTGTGGAAAAGTACAAGCGCCATATCCAAAATACATAAGTACATAATATTTCATCACTCACTATTATATCACTATATAAATAAAAACGGATATACCAGGGGACTTTCACTCAGTTTGAAAATTATTTTTAGAATAAATAAAAACATAGACAATGTTTATATCTTCTAATTTTATTTTAACTTTTAAAAGTAACACATATTATAGAACATGTATAAGTTATACAATGCTGAAATGTCATTATTGAAATAAAAATGTATGCTACTAAATCATATAATTTTATTATAGATATGTAACTAACAAGAATACAATTCTTATACAAACATTATTATAATAAGTACAGTCGATTTACAATTATGTTTAACTAGAAGTATAAAAAGGTATACCATAAACTATTTTACAGTACTTAGTATCGTACTTACAATTAATATATTGTATTGGAACAATATTACCAAATATTAATTAAGTAGCAAGTAGTTTAATAATAACAAATTGCATATCTTAAAAAAATGTGATTAAAATGGGTGTTCTCTATTATTATTAATTTTAAGATATTGTATTAGATTTAATTTAATTATATTAATTAGATTGTAAGTAATTAATGTAAAAACGTCACAACATTTATTTATAATTAATTGTAAAGCAAAAAATCTTAAAAGGCTGTGTATATAATAGTGAATTTATCTTTCTGTTGATAATATTTTAAGTGTTATACTTTTAAGTAACAAAAACTACCTTTTTACATTTTTATATACGTTTTATGTAAACAAAGTTTGACTACAGTATTAGATATATAAAATACTGTAACTTGTATAATAAAATACTTTTTTAAATTTTATTTTAAATGTCTTTACTTTTAACGATGTAAATTAGTCCTACTCGTCCAAAATATGTCATTTATACAATTTACTAGGCAACACACGCTTAGGTAGCGTCCATTAAGTATGTAGGGTCTACAAAAGGGGGGCGGAAGTTAGGCCGAATCTCATTTAATCTTAATTTGGGGAGAGAGGAGGGGGTTGACAGGTATCACTTACTTGTAAATTCTCCGCAACAATCTGTAGGGTTACTCTCCAAGCTGACTGTTATGCGACGTTGGAAATTGGAATCAAAAACAAAAGTACCTTTAAGCCCATATCCCCACAATGTGATAGGTGCCAATCCTATCGCCAACCGGGCACATATCCAATCCCGGGCAACGTTATTTTTTACCATCAGCATTATTTTTTTCAGCCGAATGAGAGTATAATTTGCAAGAGCTGTAAACCGCCAGCATGAAAAAACTGTTTACAAATTATCTTACTAATCTGTCTGTTCAGACTGAACTGATCTCTACTGAACTGGAAACTGATAAATTAGGTCTGCCTGCCATAGATCATCTATGTCGCTCATGAGGACACTTCTTTGAGGGAAGTTTACTCTCGCATTTTTATGAATTTCATTTACGACACCGGCTTTGCTCATGCTAATATTTACATCAATCTTATTTACTTACAAATTTTCAGTAATCAATGTTCTTGTTGAATAAATTTTGTATTACTGTTGCTATTTATTATTTAATTATGCCAGCTTCTTTTAATTCTTCAATTATCGATAAAACTTCATTATCATGATTTGTATTAACATTAATAACTTTAATCTGTCAACCAACTCATTGGGATCATCCTAATACACTAACAGTATTACTTTTACATTTTTTTAATGTTGGTACGTTACCTCCATGTTTAATCTCATAATGTATACAGAGTAATACAGATACAGAGCAAATTAGTTTATCAAGGTGGTAATTATTGCAAGTTTGTTTAGTTTAGTATATACTAATTAGTGCACTTTGCACAAGTGAAATAATTATGAAGAAATTAGTGTATCATGTATTTCCTCGCTGTCGCCAAATCTCACTAAATGGGCTTGAGTAACGAGGCCACCGCTTTACTCAAAACCCTGACATGACTTTGTACATAGTAACTTATGACTGTTAATAAGAATTAATTAATACGGAAGACATGGCAGCATGAAGCTTGAAATTATGCCGTACCAGTTTAAGGAGAAATCTAGATAGTAAACTTATTACGCTTAATATTATGGCTTAATATTTCACTTATAGTTTGGTGATGCGTCGTTAAAAGATATATTCTTTAGATGTCGTGTATCACAGATTACATTAAAACAACACTATATACATTGGTACTATTTAAATTATGCGTTTCGGCTATATTCGTCAAGCTTCGGGAATCAGAATGTAATTTAAAGATATCTATATAGAGTTGTTATTACACATAATTAATCATTTCGCTTAAATTTAGATTAGTTCAGCCAATTTAAAAATAAAAGTATAAAATGTAAAAAGTGTTAAACCGAAATGCATAATTAAAATAGTAGTTCTGTACATATTTTGAAAAATCTCGCATGAGATTTAAGAGACGGTGCAGTTGCGGCAGATGTCATGTTTTAAAAAAGTACTAATAATGCCTCAAATAATTACCGGATGCTCTCTTATTGGAATCTCTTCAGGATTCATGATATCCTTCTACCAGATCTTAGTCATTTTGTAGAAGCTTCTCTCAGCATTTACCTTTCTCGTTTATGCCTTAAGCCCGAGAATGTTGCTATGAAAGAGACATTTATTATTTTAGCAACTATCAAGTAATACATATAATAGAGAAGGTAGAGCTGGAACTATCAAAAGTGTCTGGTTGCCGTATTCCAAACTCCATAAAATCAACGTTTACAAAGCTTGTGAAGTTAATGTGCAATTAAAGTTAATGAAGGTATAAAGGAGTATAGAAAGGATATTCCATGACGTTATAAGGTGTGTTATGAATTAATATTCTACATTATTGCGAAAAATACGCAAAGATCATTTATTTTTCATTACATTTTTTTCACTTCGTAATTTTGCAAAATCATTTAGTTATAAGAAACCATCAAGGTTTGCATCTTATATAATAATGTAAAACTTACATCTTATGTAATTTACGTCGTATGAATAATAACTATTCAAACAATATAGGCTAATTTTTTTACCTTAAGCTATGTCATAAAACTGTGAGACACTCTCACTAGGTAGGTATATGTCGTTTTTGTTTCAGAAATGAGTACACTAGCAGACGGATTTCCTAAATGTAAGAAATACACATCGCCTTGAATTATCCGAGATAATAATATAGCATTGCCAATACGCGAATGTAAACTTAAATCTCTTGTGTAACTATAACATCTACTAACCGCACATACCGAAATGTGACAATGCCAAACACAAACTGAAAAAAATTTTTATTATTGGTTGCACAAAAGTTACTTGCAAATTGAGTGTTACCTATAA
Organism: Calephelis virginiensis; assembly: GCA_002245475.1. Lineage (NCBI taxonomy): Eukaryota > Metazoa > Arthropoda > Insecta > Lepidoptera > Riodinidae > Calephelis > Calephelis virginiensis. The sequence continues at coordinate 874,867 of NJDC01002226.1, read as the reverse complement.
AAAACTATTTTGTTAACTGGAATAAAAGTTCATGACTTATAAAATTAAAAACTTTTTTGACTAACACCAAAAACACTAGCTGACCCAGACAACTTCGTATCGCTTGACCAATATTAACAGCTACTACATTATATTTGATGCCCCGATAGTAGCGCAGTCTGCCGGATCCAATGTAAAACATTCCAAAATTTACAACTACATACTGCTATAATAAATATTGAAAAAACGTTTTCCAGTAGACCTAATTGTGAATCTAAACCATTCTCGAATCCCCTTGAACACACACAAAAAATTTCTTTAAAATCACTCCAGTCGTTTAGTCGTACATACACACGCACACAAAAAATATGTATATATAAAGATATTTACTGCTAACACTAATCATAAGGCTTAGAAAAAATATTATAACAAAGTTGTATTTAGTACAAACTGATACTAAAATATACTACTTTATTTTAGTTATATTAATAAAAAGTCGGTTTTGTTTATTTCCACTGAGTTTTCAATGTGGATGGACCACAGTGAAAATTCAATACCTAATTGATTTTAGTAGGTACTCAGTAGGTAAGAACTATGATACTTATTACCACACCGAAAACAACTAAACTAACTATTGGGCTAACTAAAAACTGACATTCTTCTATTAAAAACAAAATTGAAATCCTCGTAACCGAAGTTTAGTTTTCTAGCGATTCAGTTGTTGGACTTGACTGCATGAGGTCCCGGATTCAAATCCCGGGTCGAGCAACAAAACGATAATTGGGTTTGTCCAATTTTCTAATAAAAAAAATGTTGCTCGGGATAGGATATGTGCCCGGTTGGCGATGGGCTTGCCACCTATCACATTGTGGGACTTAGTTTCTTCGCCTAGTCGTGAGTGCCCTGGTTGAGCCTCTGCTACCTCTTCGGGGATATGGGAGTGAAGATACAAATACAGTTTGGTTAAATTTTTTAAACGTTTTTGTGACAGGTATGACAGTAATACCACCAATGAATAATATCATCGTTGATATCATTGCAGAACTATCATAAAAGAATTTAGCAATTTGTAATACTACATATAGAGATTTTCATCCATTTTCCATTTTATCTTTATCACCAGTTTAGTAATTACACGAATTCTCCCTCGTGCAAGACACAAAAGGTGGTACTTGACAGGAGCACTTGGTACACTTTTCGTCCACAGTCACTTCGTCCCCTACATTAAGGGTCATGTTGCCGAAAGAGCATTGTGATCCAACGTTTCTCAAATTCAACCCACGGATTAATTTGGATGTATTTGACACTGAAAATATTTTTTAAATTATACATTAAAAAATTAGGTACCTTAATAAAATTAAAATCGGTGAAACTATTGATTTGGTACATATCAAATAGGTCCTGTTGAAAAAGACAACGGCCAGTATTCCTATTAATTACCTATCTACAGATTAAAGTGTCTATTTAGATATATCTAGGAGTTATGTTGCTAAGATATTTTTGCGATTCGCCCCAGAGAGGAGATATTTTTGTAAATTATTAAAAAATAAGAGCGGTTATCTAGTAACTGTTTTTTTTTATACAAGAGGAGGCAAAAGAGCAAGTGGGTCACTTGATGGAAAGTGATCACCTCCGCCCACGGACAGCGCAACACCAGGAGTATCACAGTCTGTGATTCACAGATGCGTTGCCGACCTTTAAGGAATGATTACGCTCTTTTCTTGAAGGTCCCTAAGTCATAATCGTTTGGGAATACCGCCCTCGGTAACTGATTCTATAAAGGTTTTGTGCGAGGTAAGAAATGTCTTCGGAATAGCACAGTTGTAGATCGCTACGTATCAAGATTTAAAATAGCATTTTCTTAAGAGACCATATCGGAAATGTTATCCTAATCCCGCTAATAGTTGTTGGTTAGTACTCGTAGTTGTGTAGTAGTGTTTGGTAGTTGTGTGAGTTACACTTAGTGATGCATAAACATGTGAGAAGTTTCTACTTAAAATAACATTGGTTATTTCTTTTTTATGTTATAGGAAGGCAAACCAGCAGGCGGATTTCCTGATGGTAAGAAATTCACGCCGCCTAGAGACACAAAATGTGGTAATGGTGCGTTGCCAACCTAAGGTCAGGATGTTAGGCCTCGAGCAAAAGTAAGCCCACCGGCTACCTTACCCTCCGAACCGGAACACGTCATGACGTTATGGCGGCAGGAAAAGGTAAGGCGGTGGTACCAATCCGGGCGAGTCGCTGCCAAACTCTACCACCTAGTCGGATGTCACGGTGTTAGTGATAGTAAGCCTATGCTCGCCTTTTACGAGCTGCTTGGCAAGGAAGGCAGATGGTCTATTCTACAAAGGAGCCCGGACCAACACTGGGTAACAAAGGAGCCCGAACCAACACAGGGTAAACTACGAGTACTAACTACAACTAGCTGTCCCGGCGAACATCCGTTCAGGAAAAAATAACGTACTGCTCCTTGTATTGCCTCTCTCCTTGCGTATTTTCAGTGCAATATCCTCAATTTTTCTTTCCAAAAATAACCCTCTCCTGACAATAGCTAATATAACAAAAAAGTGTTAATTAAATCGGTCCAGTCGTTCAGAAATTATGCGCTTACCAACATAATTATTTACTTATTCATTTTTATATCTATAATATCGTGATAAGATAAGATAATATGGGACCACCTCAGAATCACCTATCTTTTTAAAAAGGACCATCAAAATTGAGTGGCTATTCACGGAGCAATCGCATAACAAACATACAATTGAATTGAGAACCTTCTCCACTTTACAGTCAGTTAAAGATACTTACGGCACTGAAAATCGATGGGACAACTCTTCATGTTTCCAGAAAACACAGGAGCGCAGTTATCAAATATCTTGTCTTGGTAGTGTATTTCCAGACCACAGTTAATATCCCTACAGGAAGAGGGATCGTCGTAGGAGCCGTTAAATTGTGCTGTACAGATACAGGTCTTCCTGGTATTGACTGGTTCGAATTGCTGCCCCTCTTTATATGTTTGACCATCTACTTCACATGTGGCTAGGCTGGCTATTGCATCTTTCCCTGCAAAGACATAGTTAAATTAAAAAAAATATTTTTTTGCATTTTATTTTATTTTTTGGAAAGAAGAATAGATTGGACGCGTTGCCTTAGCGTGGATGCGTTGCTTTGAGCCTCCAAAAGTTGTAATGGTGTTTTGCTGACTTGAGGCTAGTGTACTGTGTAAAACCTTTTTCGTGGGATAAGTAAGCGCATAAGTCCACAGATCTACTGATGGTAAGAGACAGCCTACAGACACCATAGATGGTATAGGTGTGTTGTTGTCCTGTGGTTCAAGTGTTTGACCTAATGTGCAAGTCTATAGGCTACCATACTATCCAGACTGAAACATGACACTGCCATTATGGTGGCAGTAATGGGAAAGGCGTTCGATCCCTACTCATGGAAGTTGCTGCACAGCATTATACGTTTTTGTTAATAATGACCCGTTGCTTTATTTATTTATTTATTTGTTTATGTATATATGTCTATAGTTGTCTAGTGGTCCAGGTCCAGTGTTAGCGGTGTCCCATGTCGGGCAATTTAAAATGAGTTTTTGCTTTTCTTATAATAGAACATTATACAACTTATACAAGAAAAAGGTTAGGATAAGTGACACGTTGGTGATTTCCTCTGCTAATTGTGGATACACTGGCTGTACTTCTGTCTATTCCTTCTAGGGTATGAGACAAATCTCTTCGTCGCTGATCGAGAAATCGCGTGACAAACATACAAATAATTATGCGCAGGAAAACTGCAAAAATGAACTTCAACTATTACATTGGGTATTACGTCGCGATTTTATGATTCACTTTTCGAAAGATAGCAAATATGTTCCAAAATAGTCCCACATACATTTTATCAACATCCTACTAGTAGTTTCATAGTTACAATAATTAATGATGCAAAATTATTTTACACGTCTTGACGACCTCGTCCTTGATAGGTAAAAAACGTATGCACAATTAAGTATAACTCAAAAACAATTAGGCGGATTATAATAGAACTAATATGAGACCACCTCGGATTCATAGCCTATCTTTCTAAAAAAACCTTAAAATCGGTTGTCTATTGACCGAGTAATCGCATAACGGTATGTATAGTCGATGCGCATACCATACAAAAAAATAAAAAAATCAGTCGAATTGAGAACCTCTCCTTTTTTGGAATCGGTTCAAAAACAAACGTACTACTATTTAAATTATGCACTTCGGCTTTACACTTTTTACTCTTTTTACACTTTACATTTTTATTTTTAAACTGGCCGACCTAATCTAACTTTAAGTGAAATGATTAATTATGTAATAACAACTCTATATAGATATCTTTAAAATACATTCGAATTTCCGAAGCTTGACGTATATAGCCGAAGCACATACTTTAAATAGTACTACTGTACGGACAAATAAATAACACCCTTCTTTTTGCCTGTTAAAAATGAATAACTAGGAAGTTACGAGTATTATGCAGGCCATGTATAATAGAACAATAGATCATTCACATTTTTCCTGTGCCACTGTTTATCATTCCAATGCCATTTGTAGAATGAAATCAAACACTTAGATATCAATAGGTGGTATATTGTAAAAAGCGGCGAAGTGCGCGAGGGACTCGGCCATGTAGGGTTCCGTAGCAACAATTACAATTTAAAGTTCTTTCAGCTAATTTGATTTACTATTATTTATTATTATTATATTTTTATGTTATTTATTATTATTATTATTATATTTTTTCCCGTGTTGGTCCAGATTCCTTTGCAGAATATACCATCTGCCTTCCTGCCAGGCAGCTTGTAAAAGGCGAGCATAGGCTTACCGTCAATAGCTCCGTGACATCTGACTATGTGGTAGAGTTTCGAAGCGACTCACCCGGATTGGTACCACCGCCTTACCTATTCCTGCCGCCATAACGTCATGACGTGTTCCGGTTTGGAGGATAAGGTAGCCGGTAAACTTACTTTTGTCTGACATCCCGGCCTCAGTTTGGCAACGCACCATTACCACCTTTGGTGTCTCTAGGCGGCCTGAATTTCTTACCATCAGGAAATCCGTCTGCTTGTTTGCCTTCCAATACCATAAAAAAAACTATTAATGTAGTCTTTGTTTTCAGTTTTGCAATTGCGCGAAATCATAATATCGAGAAAGAAAATACATTGTATTAAAAGGCCTTTTGACACGGTTTTGCGATTCTAAACTACACAGAGCCAGCTATTTTAAGTGTTGGTTTTAGAATACCAATAAAATAAAGTCAAAGAAAGAAAGAAAGAAAATTATTTATTTGCGGAATATGTGTGTAAATAAGATGTTACAAAAATATTTAAGTATATAAACATATTCTACCATATTTTGCTGTGCAAATATTTTAATATTTATAAAAAAATATTATTTAATTACATATTCTTTAACTATTAAGCCAATTATTTATATTTATAACTAGTATAATCATTTATTACCACAACATTTTAAAACTATAATTAAATTTAACCTTGTCTACCGTAAAATACCACGATTAAAAGGTTTAAAGCCCTACCTTCTGTCTGGCAACACATCTTCCTTCCTATAAAATATAAAATACTTTTTTAAAGGGATGTATACCAGAAAATATATGTGTATTGGTTTTTGATGAAATGAACTACTCAAACCCATTTTCGGTGGGAGTTTACATGATAATGTATGTGAAATATATTTTTTAGTTTCATCGTTCTCTTAGTTTAGATGTGACAGATTTTAGCAGTCCTAGCACCAGTACTGTTAAAATGTACGTCCCCATTTTACCAGTTTGGAAGTATTTCTCGAGCAAACTATTCAGTTTAGAAAATAATGGTAGTGGAAAACTCAATATCATTTTTGAAGACCTATCCATAGATACCCCACACTTATAGATTTAATAAAAATAATTGAGTTTTGTAGTTATAAAACCCAAAAATTTATTGTTATTTAATATGTGAAAATGTTAAAGCTGTTCATATAATACACTTACTTATTAAATTTTAACAGCATAGCACTTACAGTTTCGGAGAAAAAATTCTGTAATATACGGACGGACAGACAGACATAACGAATTTATAAGGAGTCCGTTTTTTGGCCTTTGGAATTTAAAAAGGAATCACATCGTCACTTCTACAAACAAGTTTCGATCGCATCTGTTGTCTAGCAGTTCGGCATCGGACTTCACTTCTTGAGGTCCCGGGTTCGATCTCTGGGTCGAGCTACCAAAAAACTAGGAAATGTGTATTTTGAATTTTATAACACAAAAAATGTTGCCGGAATGGGATATGTGCCCAGTTAGCGATAGGGTTGCCCCTATCACATTGTAGAACTTAGTATCTTTAGCTAATCGTGGGTTGTGCCCTTGTTGTGTCTCTGCCTACTTCTTCAGAGATATGGAGATACTTCTTTTAAGTTTCCTTACTTTTCAAGTTAGATCAATTTATCTACTTAGGCATGTAACTGTTACGTTTTTAATAAACCTGTATTTGTTTTACAATAATTATTTTGATAAAAAAACGGTTTACCGATAAACCAGCCGGTTAAATTACCTATCATATGTACAGTATACAGATAATAAACATGTAAATGGTAGGTAACCTGACAAACAGCATGCATAAAGAGATCATAAGTTGAGTTTTACTAACTCTGGGAACTCTAATGGGTGGTCTGTTTATTCACACCTCCATTACACGATGGTGGTAGTTTGTGACTGCTCATGGTCGATTATTAGTAAACATTGATTAAAGTAAGAGTAAATTTAATTTGATATTGTAGTTTTGTAGTGTTTTTCCCCGTGTTGGTCTGGGCTCCTTTGTAGACCATCTGTCTTCCTGCCAGGCAGCTCGTTAAAGGCGAGCATAGGCTTACCGTCACTAACAGTGACATCGAACTAGGTGGTAGAGTCTCGCTTCGACTCGCCATAATGTCAGCGCTTTCCATTGTCGTTTTTCGGTTCGGAGGATAAGGTAGCCGGTAAACTTATTTTTGCTTCAGACCTAACATCCCGGCCTAAGGTTGGCAAGCACCATTACCATCTTTGGTGCCTGTAGGTGGCGTGAATTTCTGACCATCAGGAAATCCGTCTGCTTCTTTGTTTTCCAGTATCATAAAAAAATGTTAAAAACAGCAGAAAGAAGAAATACAAAGCCAGGTTCAATCATGGAGTACTTTAGTCTATGTTTATTTATAGGACGTTCGGAATCATGGCCTATCTTTCTAACAGAACCATCAAAATCATTGTCTATCAGCCGAATGATGACGTCACAATCTTAGAAAAACATACAGTAGAATAGAGAACCTCCTCCTTTTTTTGAGTCGGCTAAGTAACAATTCTTCGTAAACCTTGACAAAATCTACTCAAGATGTAACTAAAAACCGTCTCGATCAACTTTAGCTTTCGTTTAGGAGTATGATGCGAAAGACGGACACGTACACAAAAACATCAAACTTATAATATTAATATTATGAAATCGCAGCTTTATAACGTTTTTTTTCAACTGCACTCAGTAATGTAACATACTTCCACATTCATGCGTACTCTCTGCACATAAAAAAGTTTCCAGGTGGCTAAGAAAGATCTCAAGAAGCATGCTTACCACAAACTGTTCCTGAACTGCAACAAGAGTCTAGTTCATAAGTATTGATGCAGTTTTCCTGCATATCAACGTCAAAGGTTTCCACACAATCCACAGCGGCGCAGTCAAACCTTGGTGCTGTGGAGGTGCTGCAGTAGCAGGCCTGCGAGCAGGGATTGTTGACCAGGTTCTGTGGTACCATGGAGCGGTCTGAGTATGGGGTTCCCCTGGAATAGTTAAGAAAAAATAAAAATTGGTCATTCGTTTTGTTCGTCTCTTTCTTGCAGGGTACGGGTCTAACCCTAAAAATGTTTTACGTTTTACGTCTACCATTGTCTGCAAGATCTTTATTAATTCTTATGTCATATATTCCAACCGTTTATTGTCATTTTAACTCCTAGTATTATAGCATCTGTGGTGTAGGGGTCGGGAGTCGGACTTGACTTCTAGAGGTCTAAGTTTCGATCCTCGGGTCAGGCAATAAAGAAAAGAATACGTGTATTTTAAATTAAAAAAATTACCTTAATTAACGTCTAATAAAAACAACGGTGCCCGCGATTGGAATTGTGGCCTGATAGCGATAGGCTTGTTATGGATTGTTATCCGGATGGGCATTTTTTTTCCCAAGCAATTTTTTTTTATTAGAAAATTGGAAAACCCAAATTTTCTTTTTGTTGCCCGACCCGGGATTCGAACCCGGGACTTCATGCAGTCAAGTCCAACACCTGAACCGCTAGACCACAGAGGCGATTATGTTCACGATACCTAGATAATGGAACTTAATTTTGGAGACACGAAGTCAAAATTGATAAACTTATACTTAACTTATAAGATTAAGTGAAATTAAAATGACAAATTAGTCTATTGACTGGATTATAATGTCGAAGTAGAAGCTCATTAGAGTTTCTTATAAAAAAAATATAATTATAACTAGTTATATCTAAAAGGTTTGAATGGCGATTGTTTTTAAATGAATCAAGATGAGCAAATTTGTTGACTCGACCTTACAATTCAAGAAATGACTTTTTACACATTGTAGTGCAAACAAAAACGACTGCTGACCTCATGACCGTTCAGTCGGAACATTGTTGACCTTCGTAAGCAGACACTTGAATCATGTAAATCCGAACAAGTAAACATTCTTGCTTTTATCCTTCTTTAAACGAATCCAAAAAAAGGAGGAGGTTTTCAATTCGACTGTATGTTTGTTTTTACTATAAAATACAACAAATTTGTTTAATCTTATGTTTATAAGACTAGAGAAACATTAGATACGAAAAAGCTGTAATTAAGTTTTGCAGTATTTCATTATTTGTTGGTCATACACAAATTTTATCAACATTTCATTAAGTACCACGTTGAGATTTAATAGTTCTTTCAAAAGATACAATACAATAACTCTTTATTGTGCACCGAATACAGAGAAATTACAAATACATCAAAAAAACTTAAACTATAAGATACACAAAGGCGGCCTTATCGCTAAGTCAGCGATCTCTTCCAGGCAACCCTTAAGACTGAACAAAATTTAGCGAGATATTGTACTATGGTGCTCTTAAAAATATAAAAATGCATCTAATACTAGACGTCATAAATCATCCTAAAAGCAAAAGCTTGTTTTAATTATTAGTATTTAAAACAAACAAGAAAAGTCAAATGCAAACTACATTACAATGAATGCAGAAAGTGAATAAATAAAGTGAAAGATAATAAATGATTTCAAATTGGTCCCACACAAATTTTATCAACAACCTACTAAGCGTTACGTTTGAGCTCATCATTAAAGAGATGTTTTGCTTATGTTAGTAATGTTATCCACTTTAAAAACTTCTAGTAGGTTGTTTATAAAATGGGACCATTTCAGAACCATGACCACTTCGAAAAAAGAGTTATTAATCGCGACCTGGTAGCTAATGAAATATTTGTAGTAGGTTTTTGCTGTTTTATTGCGCTTAGTTTACGTGATTAGGGATGTGATAACCACATCACCAGCTAGTGAAATTATTTAGAAAATTAGATGATGAATTGTATATGCCAGACGCAATGGTATACTAGGTGTATACCACTTAGTACTACAACTTTCCACTTGGATATTTATGTCAGTGTTTGCTGTTATCGCGTTATGGTAATTGCTAAGTGCTAGCAATAATTTGACTGTCTACTCTACTTTTTAAATTCACGACAATTATGATATAATTACGGGCGAGTTATCTCCTAATTTGATCACCTGTAAAAAGAGAAATCTTGCAGTAATTAGGTGGTAGAGTACTGTGATCGTCTGGATTGGTAGCTCCGCTTTACATACTCCTGCTACTATAATATCAGTGATCGACGTTGTAGCGTTCCGTGCTTAAATATAGAGTTACTGATAGACTGCTCACATGGCATAAAAATCCGATTATCAGATAACAATGATAAAAAAAAAGCTGATAATTATTTCGTAAATAGCCAGCGTGCAAAATCTCTGGTTCTTAAAAGAAGGCGGTTGTTTCTATCATTAGAAGATGGGCCTTCGTTTTCACCATCTTGTAGAAATAATCTTACCTATAAAAACACATGCTGGGATTTGGATGTAAATCAGGACAAGAGAATGCGATGGGGCATTTTGTAGAGTTATCAGTTGTCTGCATCGGAGTACATCCAAGTTCCTGGTAGAAGCCAGCCAGATCGCACTCCCCAGCTAAATCCGCTAGTGTTGTACCTAGAACTATCAACAAGGTATTTGGAACATGACTAGAAGCATCCTCTTTAAGCCATCAAAATCACAATTGCTTTTGATTATTATATCCTTAATCATTTAGTCGAAGTAAAACTGCAAAAAAACCAACTTCGATTTTAATAAGTAAATCATCTATATACAAAAAACAAGTATTTTCCTCGATTTCAACTAGGGTAAGGTTACTCTTGAAACTCAATTTATGCAATAATGGAAATTGGATTCGAATATGCCATTTTAGGTACTTTTGAACACAATACTAACAAATTATTAACAGTTATTTAATAATGAACAATAAATTAATTTATCAGATTCGTTACATTTTTTTGGAGCTAAATTTAAATAATCCGCTGGTTGAAGCTTGTTTCATGCATTATTGGAATCGAGTATGTCAGTTTAGATACTCTTGAACACAATATTAGCGAAATATCAACATTTAGTTAACAGTAAACAGATAATTGTTTTACCGTATTATTTCTAACTAAATGTTAATAATCCGCTAGTACTGTGTTTAAAAGTACCTAAAATGATGACATATAGGTACCATTCCAATTTCCAATTCGAATGAGACCGAGATTCAAGAGTAACCCTACTTATTCCGTTTTCGTAATTGCATGAAGTCGATATTCAAGAGTACCCCAAAGAGTCCGACTTGGCGGCAATGGGATCTCTAAAGTACGAGTTATCAAATAAAAAAAAATAATCAGAAATGACTATGAAATCGATTAACACATAAAAATGTAAAAGCCGAACCTAAAACCTTTTCCGTTTTTAGAAGTCGTTTAAAAACCCCTTTTAGTTAAGACGCGTCTGTGTTGCGCTATATTCTAAACCGTCCATTTGGCCAAAAAAAAAACAGCTCTTTGCGATAAATTAAACAATAAAAATAGGCGTAAACTAATACATATAAAATGTATGTATCTGGGCCATTGCTATCAAGTTTGTTTGTCCCCTCTTTCTGCTCATATCTTTAGACCACATTCTGAGCATGTGATATTAAATATCATAATTTTATTCACAGTTACATTATTAACATTTTCTTTAGACAAAGCCATGAATTGATCTAGCCCCAAAGTTGTACTTTGATCTGGATGTTACATGATTGTTACATAAAATATATAAATATTACATTGCATTTCATAAACACATTTCATAAAGTGTATTATTTATTTAATCGTCTCTATGGTCTAGCAGCCCATCATTGGTCCGGTCCCCCGTGTTGGTCCGGGCCCCGTTGCAGAATAGACCATCTGCATTCCTTACCAGGCAACTCGTAAAAGGCGAGCATAGGCTTACCGTCTCTAACACCATGACATCTGACTAGCTAGTAAAGTTTCGCAACAACTCGCCCGGATTGGTACCACCGCCTTATCTATTCCTGTCGCCATAACGTCATGACGTGTTCCGGTTCGGAAGGTAAGGTAGCCAGTAAACATACTTTTGCTCGAGGCCTAACATCCCAACCTCAGGTTGGCAACGCACCTTTGGTGTCCCTAGGCAGCGTGAATTTCTTACCATCTGGAAATACGTCTGCTTGTTTGCCTTCCTGTATCATAAAAAAAACTTGACTTCTTGAGTCGAGTTCGATTCCCGAGTCCAGCCAAAATAAATGTGAATTTTAAATTTTCTAATAAAATGAACGATGCGAGGGATTGGATATGTGCCCAGTTGGTGATAGATGGCAAACCTATCTCAGTGTGGAACTTAGTGTCTTTGGCTAGTCGTGGGTGCCTTTGTTGTGTTTCTACCTATCTCACCAGTGGTAATAGGCGTGTATAGGTACGTTAGTTAACTCTTTTTTCTTTAGGTTTTGGCCTTCACGTTAGTATTTAGCCATTAGTCAAGTAGAAATTTGCATCAAATTTTATATCAATTTCAATCAATTTTAATTAGTCATCAGTCATAAGTCGTCAGGAAGTCATGTCAGGCTCTCGGGTAGCCTGTTTACTCAAGCTCATGTAATGAGATTTGGCGGCAACGAGGACATACACGATACGCTAATTTCTTCTGATTATTTCATTTGTGCACTTTCACTGAACAAAATTGTACAAAATGTCACCAAAATTGACTAATTTCACTCAATATCAACACGAAATTCAATAACTATGAAAAAACTTCTATTTTCTTTTCTCTCGATGGCGCCAAAACTCATTAGTTAACTCATCAACCAGCAAGACGATCAAAAGTCTTTGATTTTTTTGTTTGTGTAAACAGACGGATATTTACTGATGTTTCTTTAGCATTTATATGTGTTAATACTGCTGTTTGGATACCACTTAAACAAACTTTATTGAATACTCCCTTTTCTGTATTAGGTACAAGTCACATTTCTTAGGTACAGTATATACGTTATATTACCAGAGGCGTATTATACCTAAGGCAAAGCAGGCACATGCTTGAATGTCAGATTATGCATACTATAGTATAAGCGCGAGTCTGTCTGTCTATTGTTCTGTCACTGTTAAACCACTGAACCGATTTTGATGAAATTTGATATGCATGTACCTAAAGATTTTAGTATAAATATAAGCTTTCTTTTTTTTTCAAAAATTAACCCCCAAAGGGGACAGTCGCAGGAAAACAACTAATAGATAATAAAGGAACATTTTTACAGAAATTCATTCATGAGGAATACATTAACATAAGTAGGTACGCTATTAAAGTTGTAGACAACAGCTGGTAATCATTTCATTTTATCCTTTTTATATGATAAAACAGGGAACAAACAGGTGGCTCTATCACTGGTAAAGGACAACCGAAACACGTACAAAAATACACACTGCTACATTCATAATTTTAGTTGAGATCAATTAATAAATAAATCAAAATAATAACTGAAAGCTGTCTCCACTTTTTTTACTTTTAACTAGCTAGTTCGGAGAACTCGTTCAGTTTTTATGGGAAAATTAAAATTACTTTTTCCTAGTATTCTTGCAAACGAATGGGATAAACCTCCTGGTTCTAAGCTACCTCCCCATTAATTTTCAGCCAAATAGAGTCAGCCGTACTTGAGTCATAAGTAATATAACAAACACAAATTTATTTTCTATGTATAGAGTTAAGTTATAAAAACCATAACTTACCCAACATTACTGTGAAAGCTCCCTTATTCATTTTTAACGAATATTTATAACACTACTCGCACAGCCTAACTTAATTACAGAATACGTGCACGCAGTAATATCGATACACTACGAATGATTTGTCGTATAATCGTGACGAATCGTCTTCGTCTGTAAGCCGATTGATGCAACGGATTATTTCCCGCCAACGCACTATATTTAAATAAGTTGTGGATAAGATCTAAGTAATGGCGGCAATTTTGTAACGTATGCACTAAACAAATTTGAAGTTATTGCTATCTTCTTTCAATTATAGTAGAAGAAAAAAAGACATATTTACTGTTTTCAAATTATACGTAATATTTCTAAAGCAATTTAATTTATTTTTCGGAATACCTACGTTGATTAAAACGTCCAAGTTGACATGTGCTTAGTTGTCAGATTATGACATGCCTAAAATGTTAAATCTCTTTTCTTTTTGTTTTATTGGAAAAAGATAGCTCACAGTTAAAATAAGCTTTTTTGGTGCACAGCAGAATTAGGTACTACAAGTATTAAAGATACTTAGAACTAACAGTTTCAATTATATGCGTTCTAAATTATAGACTAAATATTAAAGATTGACAAATAAATGCACTATTATTTTTAAATGAGTTACATTAATTCGTTATTGTACACGTAAATAAGTAATAAATAGTAAAATACATGCGTTTATACATAAAAATCGAATATTACATGCGTTTACACATTGAAGATTACTTCAGAAAAAAAAGACTGGTTGCACTCCGGGAGTGTCGGCAGAAGTGAAAACTTGAATATTAACGTTGTGCATTTTTGATATTTTAGAATGGTTAGGGAATAATTTTGCACGAATTGCTTTAATTATCAGTATGAAAGTACTATAATTTATGCACAAATATTATTTTCATAGCAATAACCTGCGTCAAGCTTGAAAAAAAACTCGCTAAAGCTAGCTATGAGTTATAGGTTAGGAGTTTCGTCATATCAGCTGTTTAACAAACATTGCTCGTCTACACATAAAGCTTATTATCAAGATGGAACAAATAGAGCAATGTCTGTTGATATTATACGTATCTGTTATCATGTTGTCTTGTGGGAATGTAATGGTAGGTATATTGCGACGTATTATCCATTGTGAATCGTATACTTTTCGGAAATATCTAGGCAATACAAAAATATAAAGCAATATAAAAATACAAAAACAGCAATGAATCTACGTTTTATTATAGATCTCACGCCGTCTTATTCGCGCAAGCGCCCTGTGCCGTTTTATGATTTGACGATCTGACGCGAGTTTAGAAGCCTTTTTTTTTCTTTGCCCACTCCAAAAAAGTGCACAACGCCGCTAAAGAAGTTTTCACTTCAAAAATAGATACTACTTATAGATTAAAACGATAAGAAATCAATTATTCAAATATCAAAACTAAAAACTGCCTAACTCTACCAGAAATGGTAGAGTCGTACGAATTGGTACCACCCAACGTCCTACCAATTTATTAAATCTTAATTACAGTTCTCGTCATTGTCTTGTTGCATCGAGTTGGTATTGCAATGAATCAAGGGTTGCTATAGGTCACGTATATTACCATGAAGAAATCTGAAACTTTTTGGCTTGCTACATATCATAGAAATAATTAATTTTGAAATTGTGCTAAGAATCAAAGTTACAAATTGAGCACACCAAGTTGAAACATTCAGGACTTAGACTAAAAACAACACTATGTAAGCTTAAGTTTCACTTTGCGCAACAATAAAAATCTACCTGTAGTTTTTTACCATATTACGGTTAAGTACCCCTTTTCAAACAACGTGATTATCCGATGGATAATATAGGTACGTAATTACATTAACATATCTCATTAAAATATCTTGCTTACAAACGACAGTCGTAATAGAACTTTAATAGTTAAAGTTAAAATATATTCTAATTAAAAGCTAATTGCCTATGTTATCTTCGTGTTGGACTTCATGTGGTTTCGAGTTTGACTCCCAGGTCAGGCAACAAACAGAATATTGTTTTTTTTTTCTAATCAAAATAACGGTTGCCTAGGATTGGATATTTGATAGGCTGGCGATAGGATTTGGGACATAGTGTCTTCGGCTAGTTGTTGGTACCCTGATTGTATCTGACAACCTCTTAGTGTATACTTTTTATATCTTAATATATCGCTTACAAACAACAACCTAAAATTATAATCGATCGGCGGTCATTAACAATTCATTGCAAAATCGATACCTAGTTATCAAAAAAATACATACCTTTTATATACCTTATCCTCTTGTACAACCTCCAACGGATGTGTCTGTCTGTGTCCTCATAGCTCTGGAACGGATGAACTGTTTTCGATGAGATTTTATGTTTAACAGTCAATGTGATCGAAATGGCTCTTAGCTACATTAGAATAGACTGGTAGCTGTTATTGATTTTTTATATTTTAGGACTGTTATTTGCGTTGATAAACAAATCTACAGCCTACACTACCCTCTAGATCGGAACAAAACATGAAAGTGCTAAACAATGTAATTAAAAAGGCAGGAAAAGTTAAGGATTCCTATCCCTGCAAGTTGCTGCAGAGCACTTCAGTACAGTAAGCTGACGAAATAACTGACTCCTTACAGTGGGTACTTTGAAAGTGTTGTAAGGGCCATTTACACGTTCCTGGGTTAAGTAACTACGGCTTAGCTTCTAACTAAAGTTAAATCTCTTTATATTTGTCAGTTTAACACATTATTAAATTTAACCCCGAAACGTGCAATTTCCCCTTAAGGGGTCGATCAGGGGGTTCAAAAAGGCGAATTATTCTTAGAACGTCAATAATCCTTATGGTATTTTGAAAGGGTTGTACTCGTACAATCCTTTCAAAATTTTCTAGGGGGATTAGATATTTCGTCTGCTCATTTTACATAATAGTTCCCTACCAATATACATATACGCACATATAAAGCAATATACATTTAATATACATATCGGCTGGCTATTGGTTGTGCCCACCAGCTTATTGAAGTTTTTAATTGAGAAAGCTAGGTATTTAGCTTCAACATTGGAACAAAAGTATCCTGAATTACATTACGAAGGTCGATCCAGCTGTTCTGAAGTGAAAATGCAACATACATACATACAAACAAACACATCTTCGCATTAACATTAAATAGGTAATCTAAATATCAGTCCGCCCCAGCTTCCGGCGAATGGACACACTTCTATGTTATCTATAATATTAATACGTGATGCCAAAACTTTACACCCATTTTTACAAAAATTGCGCGGACGCAGGAGCATAAAATTTGGCTCACTAATAGTTTATGTATAGGAGAAGTGCAAAACACTAATATTTTTCAATAATCATGCTTATAAAGTACATTAAATCAATAAATAAAACATTACCCACACTACTGTGCATCTGACACACACAAACAAATCTATTGATGATAACGATAAAAGATCACAGATGGCGCCCTAAAAAGTTTGGAAACAGAGTAGTTGGTCTTGAAAAATGAAGATGGCGTTTTTATCAATATAATAATGGGCGACCACTAGTACATATAAACCTTTCTTTTGAACCACTCTATTTATTAAAAAAGTATTGAAATCTATTGAGTACCTACTTTTAAAGATCTAAGCACACATACGGACAGACAGCGGAAAGCGACTTTATTTTATACTACGTAGTGATAAAAACAATCCGACAACCAATATATAAGAAAATAATAAAACAAAAATTCTTAAGAAATATGCAAAATTTATTTCAAAAGGTAACTTAACTTCGTATAAAGTTTTTCCATAACTTATTTTATATTTTATTACACTATTAATGCTGATTGGGTTTTATTTGTAAAGTATTTAATATCAAATAAATGAACTTTTCTCTTATGATACATAATTTTGTTCCTTTCCTAACTTTACAAATATTTTTAAATTGAGCAAACTCTTTAAATATTTTCACATTAGTACTAGGACCTCGTATTCTGCTGAATTTTTCTCTTCGCCGTCGAAAGGATAGTAGCAAGTTCCATGGCTGGGATGGATCTGCAAAAGAGGGTTTAAATTTTATAGGTAATGTATTTTCATATTTCTCTAGATTTGACAATGTCAATACCTCTTCTGTTCCACTGCTTCTCATTTTATAACCATAGTTTTTGTATGAGAACACAAAAGTGGTGATCAAAACATAAATCGCGATAGAACAGCGTATGCATTACCTTTTTAAATGCATAATGCCTGAAGACAGTATTTTTATTTGGCTTTCACTTGGCTACAAATGTTTACACATTTTTTTAAAAAACAAAATATTATACAGATTGACAGGCGCTATGATCTGGAGGCACAGATAACAGCTGAAATAGCTAAGCTTTAGAAGCCAGAGGATTCTAAAGTACTTCAAACAAGTAAATACCTTATCTGCACAATACAAATATAAACAGTAGGGAAACTACCTAAAATCGTATGAAAAAGGTCACACTCACATATACATGCACATCGACGTTGCCACCTTGGCGCTTTTTCAAGGATTCTATTGAATTTTTTTCCACTTTACAAAGTTTTTACATTTTTCGGTGGCTTTTTAATATGGAATTTCAAATAAATTAATAAACTTTATATTCAAAAATGTCACCAGGTTTGGATAATATTTTAAAAAGTGTAGATATACAATTTTATCTATAATCGTTTGCTATATAAATCAAATAGAAAGAAATAAATACAATTGTTCATGTTTCTAGAAATAAAAAACTGACACACTAAAATACACACCTTTCCAGGAGTCGTGCATCCGTCGTGATTGACTCTGCCGAAGTACAATTTTTCACCGTCAGAGGTCACTCCAGCCTCCACTGCACCGGGTGGGACGGCACCGCCGGTGGAGAACTGCCACGAAAACATGGCTGGAACTAGTACCTGGAAATAGAATATGTGGTTCATGAATATCCAATATACAAGATATGACAATATGAGCGAAATTTAAAGATGCGCGCGCATCTGTAACACAAAAGTAACATCATGAAGTTGTCTGCTTTAGAAACATGTTTCTACATTCACACAAGTGTTTTAGTTTGCCATATAAGTGCGATTCATATGTTTTCGCTTTAGGTTTTTAAATACTTTTTTAAATGCCATAATCAAACAACTTTTTTGCTCGTGTTGGTCAGGGCTCTTTTGCAGAATAGACCATCTGACTTCATGCTAGGCAGTTACTAACACCGTGACATCCTACTAGGTGGTAGAGTTTCACAGCGACTCGCTCGGATTGCTACCAACGCCTTAACTATTCCTACGGCCATAACGTCCAATGCTTGCCGTTGACGTGTTCTAGTTCGAAGGATAAGGTAGCCAGTAAACTTACTTTTGCTCGAGGCCTAACACCCCGACCTCAGGTTGGCAGCGCACCATTATCATCTTTGGTGTCTCTAGGCGACGTGAATTTCTTACCATCAGGAAATGCATCTGCTTGTTTGCCTTCCATTATCATAAAAAAAACTTCTCACGCGCGTACATAAGTACACGCACCCATTTTCTTTTTACCAAACAAAATCTTTAGTTTAAAAACTATTCATCTAAGGAAATATACTGTAGGTACGTATAAGTATTTCAGAGTTTCCACGAAAACAAAACATGTATAAAAAATGTATGATGTGAAGGAAACGAAAAGACAGATTTAGGCTTGAACGTATTTTTTAATAAAGAGAATAAATACCAACTGCTACGAGCAGAATGTGAAGTTAGCATTGGCCTAAAGGACATAGGTTGGACTAGTTTACTGTGTTTTATAATACCACTTTTTAATATCGGAATAGCCTCCGTGGTCTAGCGCTCCAAGTGTTTTACTTGACGTTATGCGGTCCTGGATTCGATCCCCGGTTCGGGTAACAAAAATAAAATGTGATTTTTTCAATTTTCAAATAAAAAATAACGTTGCCGGGAACGGATATATACCCGGTTTACGATAGACTTGCAACCTATCACATTGTGAGACTAGTAAGTAAGTGTTTTCGGCTAGTCGTAGGTGTCTTGGTTGTACTTCTGCGTTCGGGGATATTAATGTGAAGATAATTGATAAATTTAATATAAGATAGGGATCCCTACCTCAAACTGATCCTTTAGGATTTCTTCTCCACCATATGCAATATAGCAAGCGTTCTTTGTAGGAATGACCTTGGCTGGGAGGATGTCACCCTCGTGATGAGCTCTGCCTGCGTAGATCTCGTCACCATCAACGTCAGTGCCAACACGCAATGCACCCATAGGAATGCTGCGCTGGCTTAAACATGCTGGTACCCAACGGTAAGTGCCTGAAATTTTGTTAATAACAGTTAATGTCTATGTTGTTTTCATTACTCTACCCAAGTATAACATGTAGATATCATACATGCCAATAAAAGTTTTGTGATTTCAATCACCATGTTTTTTTTTAATGAAAAAAAACTATCAGACATGTGCTTAAACCAAATATAACTTAGTACATTCGTTATGGACACTCTAACCTGAGTAACCTTTTCTCTTTATTGAAATGTATACGTAAATAATGAAAAAACAAAAAAGAAGGATATTGTTTTTAAATTATTCATTCTAAATCTGATAAAAAAAACACGATAGCTTTGATAAACTTATAATTTTTAAAACGAATTTAGATTGGGGACAAATTTTTACAACAAATTTTCTTGAATTGACAAAATGAGAAAAAACAAATTATTTTCTCCTGTAACATAACAAGGGCGGAGAGAAAAATAAGTTATCTTATATTCTATAGACATACCTATGCTGCTGGAACTGAATCAAAACATCCGGTTCAGACTTGCGAACACGATTATTATTCATCCTCTTTTAAAAGATATATTGACAAAGTAAAAGACCAACGCTTCTCTCCGCATTAGTAGAAAGACCATTCACTAACATCAAAAAAGTATTATCTATCCATATGTTTTGGCAACTGTTAAAATTTTCCAGATATAGTTGAGTGTTTTAAACTGAATCCCGATTTTTTCTATGATGCAAATTGTTTTGTAATATTAAGATGTTTGTAATTGTATACATTGTGCTTTACTTTTTAACAACTTCGATTTTTTTTTATTTTAGTGTCTACAATTTATAATAGAGGTTCTAGACGGTTGGAAATTTTAGTCTGCGTCCTTCGACCTTAGATTTAATCGAATACTATTCAGAAGATAGAAAAAAAGTTTCCTCTAAGACTACCTTCGTTGGAAGGCATATTTGCATCCGTCAAGAATGTCTTTATTGGAGACCAGATTATATTACATTTTGACATATTATCATTACTCCCTCAATGATATACTTAAATTTCAAGGCCACCAAAATTAAAAATCAAGATTCCATGAAGCATTACTTTGTCTACATTTGTCGATATACCTAATAGCCTTCGCTTTATCGATTCTTTATCATTCTAAGTAGGTATTATTATCAAGTGATACGCAAAAAGTGTTTTCCGTTAACTAAAAATAAATAAAACTAAATGTCTTTAACAGTGGCCAAAACTCTTTATGGTACTCGCAGTCTGAAAAAATCTTATTACAAAATGCATTGTCCAGGTTTCTTACAGAAGTCATAAACAGGAAAGACTGAGGTGACAGGAATTGAAAAATGGGAGACCATAGAGAGGATTGGCCCAGCGATGGCAACTGCAATGAGTTAAAAGAGATAACACTTAATATTCTATTCAAACTCAATAATTACAAAGATCTACTACAAAATGACAACTAATTTTACCTCTAATCGTAGGTTTATAGAACATCTGAATATAAAAATTTACTTAGGCTTTTAGGCGGCGTTCGGTTGATATTTTCTTTTCAAAATTTAACTTAATGATAGATTAAATATTATTTGACGTCTTTGAGTGCAGCCCTAAGTTGATCATACAAATTGTATTTGTAAATATCCGGTTCCTTTTTCGTGATTCTTATCAACATTTATAAGGCAAGTTCAATCTAGTCTCTGCATTTTAAGTGCTATCTCTTTTTTTCTCCCAAGCTTGTTCTCCCATTTTATGATTGCGATAATGATGTATCAATAAAGGGATCACGTGGTCATGACACCAGGTCTCTAGACTTACTATAAGGTAACTCGACAGTCTCTCCAGGCAATTCCGGAACAGCATCTTCAACTATCTCCGGTTCAGTGACAATAACTTCTGAGCCTGGTGGTGGGTAATGAGGAGGGGGATAGAAGTATGCGGGGTGGACAGGATAAAACACTACACCAGGACCGTAAGGATATGGATGTTGTGGATGACCGGACCCAGGCGGACCAGGTGGGTATCCATGGGGTGGCGGAAGCCCGCCGAAACCGTAATACTTTCCTGGACAACACATTTTTTATATCAATACATCGTTACATCGTTCAAACCGTAGTGTAACTTACGTATTTAATATTAAACGTTTTATTTATTTTAAGCTCTAATAATAGCACGCAAGCATAAGAAGAAACATGATGCCTGCAAGAGCGTATCAGATTTTCGAAGGGAATGTTAACTCGAAAAAAATCCTATTCAAATAACGATTTTGACGAGCCTAAGATTAAGAACTCACGGAGCGGTTTTTACCCGCGTCGCGTGCGTGTAAAAACCGCTCCGTGATATCGATTTTTGAAAGTGTAAAACAAATGCGACCTTAAAATACTCGAGCTCGACAGATTTATATACAAATGATTCAACTAGATGACCATAGTCCTAAATTTACTGCCAATTGTATGCCAATGTTGTTAACCTGACAGTTTAAAAAATATTTACTTTTTCTACAACAGGGGGGAAGTCTTTGAAACCCTCTTTTAAGTAACGACACCCATGAACATCTCTTGCACTTTCACCCGTCTCTACCAAAGACCACCATAAACTTACAAGTCGCACTAGCTGCAGTATAGCTATTTTTACTTCATCACAATGGAAGACAGCCATGTCAACTGTAGGGATGACCAATACCGTCTTTATCATAAGGGCACACAGGGCCAGTGACCAGGGCGCCTATACTCAGACGGGCCCGTAGATAGGACCATTTCACCCACCTTTAACCTTAAAATATTTTGGTTGGGTGCATTAGGTTTTTCGCGTTGCCCTAATTCGGGAACATTCTAATTCGCAGCTTATAAACGACGACTAAATAATTTGTCAATAATTATGAGCACAGAAAGTGTATTTTTTCAAAAAATTGAGTTTGAGGATTTAATGGAAAATTTTGCTCCACAGAAATCCTGAAAGAAATTGTTATCGTTATCATAAAAACGACGGCTTACCAATATTATTAATGACATACTGTAATAAAATAATGTAATGGATTACCCAAAAAATCATAGTGAAAAAAATTGTAGTTTGTTTTATTATATTCCAAAAGGGCCCCAAGTTTTCGTGTGCTCAAGGGCCCCATACTAATCTAAGACGGCCCTGGGGTTGATGCGAAAGAGTGAGAGAAGGAAAGAAAGAAACAGACTGTATTCAGTTTTCAGTGTTTGTACGCTGCACTCGTAATTTACTGTTTTATCAGACCCCATCAAAATCGTCGGTTCTTTGCCGTAATCCTAAAAGGCTTTCCTTTAAAACAAAAAATAAAGTAGAGCATTTTAAGAAGTTTTTTTATAGCTTTTTACAGACTTATTTTACGCTCACGTTGAAATTGGGAAATGATTGAAATGTACACTCTCGAGTTTTTCTGAAGATCGATTATTTAATAAACTGACTGGCTGCCTTCAATGAATGAGTCTATTTAAAAAGTTCATGATATATGGGATTATATTATCGTCAGCTTATTGCAACAACTCCTTAACTGTAGAAAATCACTAAATTCATTTTTTTCATGGATGGATTCATTTTGACATATTCTACAAAATGCAAAAAATCATTAATTTCAAACTAATTTACTTAAGGCGTTATGCAGCTTGCTATATAGGATAATATAGGCAAATCAACAGAATTACTAACTAATCCGAACTAAATTACCGTTTATCTTAGAATAATGAATGTGCCACACAAAGACTTCTTGCAATAAGCCGACGAAATAGGGGATCATTTAAGAGATAATGGTAGGTTTTCCCTGCATGATTTTATGACGAATCTAAAATTACCCATTATATAAATACAGGGGGTATTATGATTGATTAGGTATACCAAATTCCACGAAATTCCTTATCCTACTTTTAAAACTGATCAAACATTTTGTGCTATCAGGTGGATAAGTATTTTACATTTAGCCGTATCTACGTGTGACTCGTTTATCAATATTAATCATTGATTGTTGGTATTTTGATATGAAAAAGTAAATTTCTTGGAAGGACTTAATAATTTAATGATGAAAATGATAAGTTAGACTATTTATATC
Organism: Calephelis virginiensis; assembly: GCA_002245475.1. NCBI lineage: Eukaryota > Metazoa > Arthropoda > Insecta > Lepidoptera > Riodinidae > Calephelis > Calephelis virginiensis. Next base: position 851,169 of record NJDC01002226.1, on the reverse strand, counting down.
AAAAACATTGATAATTACAATAAAATGTAATGAATCAATCTATAAAAATATTTTTTATTGTATTCTGAGGAAACAGATGTTTAAACTCTTAAATCTTTAATATCCCGCGTATGAATTCCGCGTGAGAATTGAAAACCACCTCCGTTTTGTCTAGTCGGTAACTAATCTATCTATCTAGCTGACCCTCGTTATTGATAGTAAAAGATAGTTAGGGGAAGCCCAGGCAAGAAGCATAAGCCAGGTAAAAAGGATAATTGTTTTTTTTAATTTGGAATAGATGCCACTATAACACTTTCTGAGTTGTTTCTGCTACCTATGACGCCATGTCAGTTCAACCAAAACAATACACGAGTGCATTTATTATCGAGATACCAAAAAAAAAAAAGATTTTTGGTGTTTTATTACGAATTTCGTTAAGGTTTGTACATATTTTTTTGGTTTTCATGACCAGTCACCAATATGTTTAGTTAATTGGATTATATGACAATTCAAGTTTTATTTTCGTTAGTAACTTTAAATATTCCTATCTACTATATTTTGAGTATTAACATGTTTCTAATATTGGTACTTTGGGCACTGCCCCACCACTCGGCCGTACCTACAGCGATAAATGCCTACAAATTCGCGTGGAGCCGCATCCACTCCGACAGCGAGTGTCACCGCTTACGCGTAGAGCTCACGCGTGTGTTTATTAAAAGTTACAAGTTATAAATACGTTTAAAAATTAAAATAAAATGGCTGGTTTAATTTTTTTAGTCTATGCAAACAAAAAATACGTATGCATATTTTTTGCTTACTGTACGATACGTAAAACTTAAAATTTCCTGCAATCACGAGTGATTCTAATCGGAGACTAGTAATTATCTGTGTATAACATAACACAAGTCACGACTACCTAATTGTTAATTAAATAAAATAGAGTACCTTTGTACTTCAAACCTTATTTTTATTTTAATGAGTAAATATCTACCTATTTATGTATTTTAGATTATACACAAATAAAGTAGCCTAAAGTAGGTACATTAGTACTTATTATTCTATGACTAAAGACTAAAGATTTGGTTTTTTTTAAATTACAAACTAGGTGTTCCCGCGAACTTCGTTCCGCCCATTAAGTTTGTATGAAAAAAAATTAAAATGTCCTTTTTCCTAGTTTCCTCGCTGTTGTAAGGAATAAAATGTACCCAATGTTCTTTTCTCGGTTCTGAGCTACCTCTCTATCAATTTTCAGCCTAATCGCTTTAACTATCACGACTTCATATAAGAGTCGCTTTTTGTATGATATTTGATGAATTGTTTTCAGAAGAGCGGGTTTTGTACGATAATACATTTTTTTCTGTGCTTTGGGCGAAACGGATATATGTAAAATGAATGGGTATCCATTTTGACCGTCAGTTAATATGAATGACTTCTTCTTACATATGTAAGTTTTTTTTTAATCTATTTTGGTTTTTTTTTGCAAAAGCAACAGCAAAACAAAATCCGAAAGCAGATTTTTACTGTTTAATCTGCGTCGAAAATGCGGAACCACTAGCGGAAGACTGGATTTACTGCAGGCAGTTCCAAAGTTGGGCGCATGAAAATTGCACTTCTTTTGTAGAAGTTGGCAGCTATGATAAATGCGATGACTAATTAAATTTTTCCTTTTTGTCCTTGCCACGTATCCGTTTTGCCCGACGCCTCTGGGCAATACGGATAATTGATCGTTTTTGTTAAAGCTCAAAAATATTAAAGAAATTAAGTTTTTGAATTTAAATTATTTTACTCTAAAAATTGATTGAAATGTAATGTAATGTACTATATATATAAGTACAAAGGGTTTTGTTGATTAGCAGATTGTTGTTTTAATTACATTTCTCTTAACATATGCGTCTTTGCCCGGGCTTCCCCTAACTAGTATGAGAGTGACGTTTTTTTCTGTATTGCTTGTTATGTACATTCTTTATTTTGCTTTTCAATAGAATAATCCTCAGAATTAACATTTACGAATATTTCCATTTACATTAAGTATTTTTTTAATTTACACCACAATGCTTTGTGCCTTATAAGACAAGAGTAACATTGATTATCTTATGATAAGAATTTTTTTTCATTTCTTTTGCAGTGCTAGCAAATATGTCCTATAATTGCCACTCTAACGTTATACTTTACCTAATCCATCTTATTAATAAACATGGACTAAGGTCGGTGTAAAATTAAGTTGATATTATAGTCTGTATCACATTGTAATAAGGACTACAATCCATGGTTAAACCTTGGAGTAATTTACGCCGCGTTTATTAATACGACAGAATGAGTCTTTCATGACCACTTGTGTTTGTCGTCACAGTCTTATGATATTTTAATCATGCAGCCGATAGTGAACCATATCACTTGCGTTTGATGGCCATAATTGCAAACAAGATATGCATGTTATTGTTTCCATGCCTGTTTACATAAGAATGAGTCACGTAAAAAGCAATTCAAGAAGTTCACATTTAGAATTGTAACTTTCAGACATAATATTTGTGCCTAATAGCAGCTCCACACTATTGTTACACCCCACACCAATAGCCAACATTGCCTTTGCATGTTTGCTATAATTGACAAATAGCCTTCATGTGTGGAGACAATAAATAAGCATCATAACGGTGGATCCAGACACGGCTATTTGTGTAGTTAATTGTGTCTAGCGGTTCAGGTGTTGGACTTGACTGCATGAGGTCCCGGGTTCGAATCCCGGGTCGAGCAACAAAAAGAAAATTTGGGTTTTCCAATTTCCTAATAAAAAATATGTGCCCGGTTGGCGATAG